>CM070764.1:14619409-15118432 GCA_036346245.1 Bonia amplexicaulis
ATGGAAACTATAAACAGACTAATAGTAGCATCTCAAGATTTTGTTTGGAAGAAAAAAAATCATAGGACAACACAAAAACTGCAGCACGCTGCCAGATATATTTAATCTTATGATAAGCATGGCATTAATGTCCCAAACATGCTGAAATTGGTCGTGGGTATTTTAGGGGTAAGGCGCTGAAGCCAACAAGCATGTGCCAACAGAGGAACTATCCGCCTTTAAATTACCACCGTACAGCATATGCATACAACTTACAATGCATATATTCTGCTGGAGAGTGGAGAACTGTTAGAGTTATAATCTTGTTTTTCCAGTCGTGGTCGTAGTTTTGATCATGTACAAGTAGTCGAAGTCAAGCACGAGTTTGACCGTGGTCGTATACGAGTCCAGATCGTGATCGTATACGAGTTTGGGTCGTGGTCGTACACGAGTCGTAGTCGAGTTCGAGTCGCTTCATAGTTGTAACCGAGTATGAGTAGTAGTCGTGGTCGTATCCGAGTCGAAGTCTTAGAGTAGGATATAAAAGGCAGAGCCATGTAATCGAGAGAGTACGGCGAAAAAGAGGGACGAGAAGGGCAAAAGAGGTCAAGGCGATCGGTGTGGTCGAGAGGCAAGAGAGAGCAATCGGTGTGATCGAAAGAAAGAAGTAAAGAGAAGAGAAGAGCGGTTTGGCTCTAGAAGTCTATCGAATTCATTGTATTCACAGATGTGATCGTAAACAGAGTTACGACCATGACAACGAGAGAAGGTGTTCACAGTGCTGAAGACGTGGTCGTAAGTAGTTACGACCACGGTCACAGAATTGAAGATGTGGTCGTAATTCATTACGACCACAGCGATAAGACGTAGTCGTAAGTCGTTACGACCACAACGGGGATCGCAGGCGTAGTCGTAAAGGAGTTACAACCATAGCGATCGAGTGGTGGCGTGCGCAGGAACAGCAGACATGGTCGTAAGGAGTTACGACCACAGTCGTAGAGCAGAAGCTGTGGTCATAAGGCGTTACAACTACAGCGGTCGACAGAGCCTTCGGCGTGATCGATAGAATCACTGCGTGGTTGTAAGAGCTACAACTACGGTGATCGGTCGTGGTCAAAGGAGGTGCAGCGAGAGGCAGTGAACGTGGTCGTAACTTCAGCAAAAGTTTACAACTATGTGGTCGAAGCAGCAAGGCATGATCGGAGAGATTACAGTGTGGTCGTAACGACTGTCTGTGTGGTCGGAGGACCAATAGAGTGATCGTAGCGACATAGGAGATGATCGTAACCACTACAACATGATCGTACGACTACAGGAGGTGGTCGTAGCGGCCAGATGTGGTCATAAAGATCCTAGGGCAGTCGTAGAGGCTACAAAAAAACAAAATAGCCTGGCAACTAAGTGATGAGTGTAAATAACTAAAATGTTGAACATGAACTGACTAACTAAAACAACAGAAATAAGACTTAAAATAGGTGGGGGAAAACATATTCCTTTTTCGGTTCAGCACATTTTATAATGCGTTTTCTATGATGTCTCCTAATTTCCTGCAAACATATATAAGATACAGCTCAATTCTACCAATACTCCTAAATTCAGAATTCAACATACGGTGAACCAATCCCTTTCATAAAAAAAATATGGTGAGCCAAACTATGAATCAGTCCTGTTAGGATCAACATCATTGCACAGATTAGAACCTTGATTTCTGCAATGATCTATTAAATGTCCTCCCTCTGGTCATACTCTTACTGTCAATGTATGCATGCCCCCCTGCAAAACGGAAAGGAGAAAAAAAAAACATGCCGACCACATTCTTGTGGATTAACTCCTTGACGGATGATGGAAACAACAGCCTATTTCCTCTTGCTACTCTAAAGGCAGGAGGAATCAGTAACTTCTTATATTCTTGTTTAACTAAGGCCCCATTTGGCACAGCTCAGCTTCACTAGTGAAGCTGTTTTTTCAGCTTCACGAGCAGCTTCACCGGTGAAGCTAAAGCTGTTTTAGAAAACTGTTTGGCAAAACAGCTTCATGTATGGCTGAGAGAGGTCAATTGTCCAAGATGCCCCTGTCTACCTGACTTGTTCTAACATTTGGAGTTGTATATTTGTATGTGATCATATGAATTAAAAAATAATATATTTGAATGAGTATGAATTAAAAAATTAAAATAATAAAAAAGTTCGGAGGAAGGAGACGGGAGAGAGCGGTGCGTCGCGAAAGAAAAAGTGAACGGAATTTTGTGAACCGAAGGTGCGTGCACTGACGGAGAGTGGCAAATACGTGTAAATTTTTGTGAACTAGAGGGGCGTTCGCTTCCTTGGAATATGGGCCTGAGGGAGAGAGCGTGAAAGTTACTTTTTCACTTCACCTCTCCCTATTCCTTTGTGAGAGCACAAAAAAAAGGAACTTCATGGGTGAAGCTATTTACAAAAAGGGTGTTTGGCAAAAAACAACTCACAACAGCTCATGAAGCTGTTGGTGAAACTGTGCCAAACAGGGCCTAAGTAAAATCAGCCTGTTGTAGATTACAGCTGAAGTAAAATGCAGCCTGGTCCAAGTAGTGCTCTGACTTCTGGGGTATTGTGCTATCATCTATTCAAATCAATACTACTCACAAATTGTCCAAACAAAGAGGAGGCAAGTGGCACATGTCCAAGCATGTCCCTTAGGCACACTGTGACAACAAATAATTGCATAATAATAGGACATGAGCTAAAAGTTTAGCAATAATATATACATACCGTCACCTGTATGCACATTTTCACAGCAAATAAAAATATAAATAACCAATGATTACATTAAGAAAGACACAAATAACAACTCCAGACAATCAGTGACAGATAAATGTGAATATATGACCCTCGAAAGGAGCATGGTACACAATGCAACTCTTAGCCATGACACACCATGAGACTAAATTCATAGACATTTCCTCACGCTGTATACTAGCCGCTGGTTCCCCCAATGCAACTAAAAGATAATGCACTTTTGGCATGCATCATCAATCTTTATACAAAGTAGTCTCTGATCAGACTAGCTGCATAAATAATGTAATAGAGACTATGGAAAAAATTCAAAATACTATGTGTATCAGTCAAGCAGAGTTTTGCAGAGGTAGCAAGTCAGAAAGATTAATATGAACTAACTCACCAAGGTCCCGTCTGTTCATTTGCAGGACTCCATTCTCGTCAATGTTCAGAGCTATGGATAACAGACACCGGAGGTTAAATATCAGCCGACCTGCTGAACCAACACAAGAAAAGCTCTTGCATTAGTTATTTGACGAGGAAAAAACTACAATATGAGCTCCAACTGGATAATTCTACCACAAATGCACTACTTTAAATAACAGAATTTGGCTCTAGAAAAGTGTAGCATTACTTTTAGTACGGCCCTGATCGGTGCAGTTTGTACTGTCTCTAAAAGGAACTAATTGATAGGTTAATTTCAGGAACAGTGACATGCTCTTGAATGATTATAACAATTTGCCTCACCAAAGCTCAAGACATATCAAGTGCTGTATAGCAGCAAACTTTAGAATATAGAACAACCGCAAAGAGTAGGCAAATCACAAGAAAGCTACTTCGTGCAGCAGAACAAATAAAGAGTGTCCCCAGGGAGCCACTTCCTGAAACAAACCAAAAAAACATATTACATCTTGTCTCTTTGACAACATATGATAATTGATTTGGGTCATAAATACATAATACAACAAAATTCCAGAAACAGAATACAGAACAAAGAAGTGAGCAATTTGATTTCACCCATTCTATGTAATAACAGAACTGAATAATGAAAGAAAAAGGTTAGCAGTATGCATCGTACCAGGTGATCTGCAAAATTGTGCAGCAAGGTGATTGGGGGCACACTGCAACTTCGAACTAAATCTGCATTGCTTGGTGGGCAGCAAGATCAAGAGGAATTAAACTGGCCCTTTTGCTTCCCGTTCCAGTAACTACAGTGGAGTAATTGTGGGCAAAATACTAATCAAATTGAACTAATTTGAACAAAGATAGAACATATCTATATCGGACAGTTAACCGTGTCAGAAGTTAATAACTAATTAAGCAAGTCGAAAATGCTTCAGCCTCATAGGTCCAAAAACAATCAGATCAATTTTGTTATTTCACTATAATAATTGTGAAATTAACAATGAACATTTGTATAGGTACACGTACTGTATGACCTCACTTGCCCCAACAATTTGCCTAAAAGCTGCAAACTTCTGGAAAGATTAATAGTGAGGCCCTCCTATGTACACCATTTTACAAAGTGAAAATTAGCCAAACAACAACAACTGGACAGGCTTCAACAAAACTGTCAGAGAGGTCCTGGACAGAATCAGACACATGCCTCAGCCTCAATTGGATGCCGAAGCAGGTTCATCATTATGGACTTCTACCAACTTGTTATTGCCATGACCAAAGGATTTGTATAGCCCAGAAGAATTCTCAGGACTCCAGGTATCTGGAACTGCAAGGAAGTACTTGGCCATGAACTTCCTAAACCTTTTCTTGTATTCCTTAGGGGAAATTACAGTTGGTGAAACATTCTTTGGTACTACCAAAGAAGTCTTCACCCATGTCTCCAGTTGCTTGTCCCAAGTATATTGCCTCAGATAATCAATGATGCCAACTACAAGTTCATGCTTTTGTTTGTCCACTCCCACGAGCAGAGAATAGTCCATAACGTTAACTGACTGCAAGTACAATAATTTTGTTAAGACATATATTAACTGAAAAACATTATTACCTGTAATTGCAGTGAAGATTTGCTTTATACGTACAGTGAGGAAAGATGTGTCATTCCAGATTGCACGCTGCAAAAGATGCTTCGTTCTTCCACCAATATAGATTGGAGATACATGCATATCCTCAACATAGTTTTGATCCAAGTAAACAGTGTCACGGTCGTTTGAGTCAGAGACATGTCGTGAAAAAATAGCACCTTTAAGATCATAAATCCGTGAAATATTGTGCCCAAAAAGAAGATTTTCCATCACCACCAGATCGATCTTTACCTCCTTGCCATGCCTTATTTGCTTGACCTGAAACAGGCAAGTTTTATGAAAAAGTTAAAAGTCAGGAAATATATCAAAATGAAAATCCAGTTGTCGATGTAAATTACCTGATAGATTCCTAGTATTTTGGCAAGGCAAGTTTGGCTTCCAGTGTCTAGAGAATGGTAAACATGCTTGAAGTAATCAGGGGCAAATTTTATGAAGGACTCAAATTCTGTCTTTTTTATTTGCTTTATGATGAACCTGTCATCCATTGTCTTTGCAAAGAAAGCCTTACTCTTTCCACCTTGAGCATTCCACTTCTTACAGCGGCTTAAGGAAGTAATATATGCAAGTTCGGATGGGCAGCACTTCTTTCGAAGAGCGTAGAATTGATTAGCATATATACTAGTAACTGAATATTTGCCTTTCAGAGTTACTTTCCCATTGACTGTGATTTCTGGATGTATCAAGGACAATAAAGGCAAGGTATCATAACCAGAAAGGTCATCAGATGAAAATGATGTACTAAAAGATGAAAAGCTAGCTTCAGAATCTAAAGATCCAATAGATGACCATGGTGATGAGTTAAAAGAACTTTCAGAGAGAAAGCTATAAGATTTCTCCATTGTTTTAGCATGCTCTCCCCTGGCATCCTCTGTCTCATTCTCAACTATGGTATCCTGGCGACGTTCCTCAGATATGGCAAGAGCACGAGCTATTATACTAGATATCTCATCCTCCAGTACACACAAGATATTACCACCTGGGCCAACTGTGAACTGTGGAGAGTCCGCCTCTTCATGTTGTTCAAACAAGGGAGACAGATGAGATGGAGAATAATGATTAACAAGTTCAAATTTCTCCACACATCCAACTTGAATGTCCTTCCTGTAAGCCAGTTGAGATTCACAAAATGAACTCCAAATCCATCTTTCCCTGTCATACCAATCAGAATTTATGAACTGCTGGGGAGTGCTTGAAGGCTCCTGCTCCATGGAATTTGGATGCGCCAATACCCCACTGCCCTGGACCTCTGTATCATTTGAAATTCCAAAAGTAGGAACTTTTCGGGTTTGTGCTGTGCTGTCTACCTCTACTTGACCAGGAGCAATGCAAGATTCTTCATCTTTAGTATCGGTCATAGTTATTTCACATGTCAATTCACCAATGTTCTTGTCAATCTCATAGTTGACCCAACAAATCTTGTCAACAGTATCAGTAGGATCCTTGCAATTAGCAACACTTCCTTGTCCAGCAGATTTACACTTAAAAAGTTGATGCAGTCGATGGTCCCACACATAAAGTTCAAGTAGAAGGTCCTGATAGGACCAATTTATATGAAGAAGTTCATCCACAGATGAGGATGGTCTCTCATTTTGATCGATCGTCTTTCCTAATGAATCCTGCATGACAATACAAATGGTAGCCAATAAACAATAATTAAACAGAACAAATTCATTGATATAACAAATTCCTTGACCAATAGAAATGAAGACAAGGATGTCTACCTCAAAGATGGCCTTTTCTTTCATCAACAACTCTTCGAGTTCAGAGAAGTCCTTAACAGGGAGAAAGGTGCCACAATCGGTTGTTATCACATCATGACGTAGATTCTTCAAGTGTTGTAGCAAGCTAGCTACCTCCGAAAAAAGTGTCATACCTCTAGCACGAACCTTGAAAGATGCAACATAAATAATAGGCACTATTATGCATGTACTAAAGACAAATACCAAATGATAATGCTAGAGACGATAAGACATACATGTCTCCTCTCTTCTTCAAACAAATCCTGTCTGCTGGGGTTGTCGAACTGGAGAGTGGATTGTGGTTTGCAGGTAGTGTAAATTTCAACTGATGAGTACCGGAACATTGCAACTTTGGAGCCCAACCTGAAGTAAGTAAATAGAAGATAATCATCAACAAAACAGACAAGAAATAGTTATCTGCCTTTACATGGCATTGCTGTGCTAAAGACGACCAGGAAGTGTTTCTACTTAAATTATATTTGTTCAATGTTAAAAAAATACGCCTAGCATACCCAAAAAAGCGCAAGCAGTCCCTGTTCACCAAATGTCCACATATGGATAACCTTCTCGCTGCAGAGTGGCTTGAAAAACTGAGTTCCAGGAATTTCCCAAACGAGAGATTGCGTGCTTCAGATGATATTAGCACTCTTGGAGTCGATTTGGATACCCCATGTTTATGGTCGCATCTCAAGCACCTAGTCCACATCCATATTTTTCCTTCAGATTCACCGGGCAAACGAAGTTGGGGCACCAGATGCTTCACTAGAATGGTCAAATTTCCATTTGGATGGGTGTAAGAGTACATGTGTGCCTCTGGAGGCTCACCACATGAGGAGCAACTCATCTTCTGCTACACATAAACATTAATGAGAGTATTCATCCAAACCAAATCAAGTTGCATTACTAACACAAAATATGGCTATTTCATGTAAGTAAGGGCAAACACTATACCTATATGTGGATAAAATAAAATGTTAAGAAATGGTGTTACCTGATTCTGCAAAATGTCCTGCAAATATCGCCCTAAGGACATATCAAAGTTCCCATAGTATTTTATACGGGACAGATGGCTCTGCTCACGGATAGCCTGTTTTGTGATGCATTGGCTAGACACCAAAATCAGTATGCTGTGAGAATCAAGTGTGTCATCAGCTTGATCTTCGTTAGCAATATTCTCTTTGCTAATGATACTGGTGCTGTGATGTTCCCTGTCTTCTACCATAACACGTGATTCCTCACGTTTGTCACAAATAGAAGAACCACTCGGCATTATTTCTTCGATCCTTTCTTGTTTCAAGAGATTGTTTGTGCAATCTACATTTTCACTTGAAACTGCAGACTCTTCCACCTTTGACCCAACATGAAAACCATTACTAACCGTTTCTTGACTGGATTCAACCCTGCCTTCTATCTGATTGTCAGTTGTCTCTTGCAATGATGTGACAGGTAAATAAATATTCTGAGGACATAACTTGTCAACAAATTTCCTTAATGATCCTGAGACTGGTGAAGCATGAAGTGGTGGTGTTGAGCTATACCAGATACTTGCACCTTCTCCATGTTCATTCGAAGAGTTATCTGTGACTAAACTTGAAGCATCTACATTTGTTGCAGAATTGAGAGATTTCTTCCCATCAGCATAGCCATTAGAAGTGGCGTGGAACAGTCTAAGTGCTGGAGAGTCAGCACGTGATGGAAAGCCAGGGATAGCACCACCGAGGACAGCAGCATCATAACCAATAGCTGATGGCCCTGCCATAGTGGTAACAGAATTTTCTTTTGAAGCATTTTTATCATTTAAAAATACCCTCTGATCTTCAAAGAAAGACGTTTCAAGGATCAAGTGGTATGCTGCAAAGACCGTATAGTGCATGACTTGCTTGACTTTCTTCAATTCTTCGCTATTTGCTCCTCGTAGCAATATCTGGAAGACAAAGAAACCATTGTAATTGTGCAGATCATTCAGCAAAGTATGAAACACTAATCAGTTTGCCACTTACTGTCTATCCAGTGCAATGTAATTAGTGTGCATGGAGTGGAACTCATTCAATAGACATTCACTAATCCTAATTGATAAAAGCACATGCCGCTACTATATAGCTCAACACAAACAAAACCAGGTTAGTTATTGCAAAGCACCATAAATGCACCTAGCTCCTGCCAAGTTTTATACACTAAGATTTGGCATCACCAGCCAAAAGATAAGCAAGGAACAGCTCCTTTGTCATGTTTTGAGAATAGCACAAATAACAATACCTTTGTACCCATCCTTTCGTAAGTCAAAACGTAAGATGTTACAACCTCACATTGCTTGAATAGAGTACAGGTTTTATCATATAGTATGCATGCCAACTGTTAAGAGTCAAACAAAGGTCAAAGTAACAGACAGTAAGCTAGAATAACTCTTGGTAATGGGTTTCATACAAGGGGTTGTTTTGATTTCAGAGATTTCAGGAAGACCAGACATAATAATCTAGCATAAATTTTAGAGAGAGAAAAAAGCATGAATATGGTAAAACTGTATGGATACATCATATAAGCAAGGAATATAAACTAGACATACCGTGCAACCCAACGGCCTGGGAAAGCCTTCCAAGAACATCAATGTTTTAGATAGCCTCTTTCCACCTTCGCTGGCATTGTTGTGCTCCTCAATGAATTTTTCGATATGGAAGTAGTCACACTGCTTCAGCTTTGGTTTATTCAAAACTTCTGAAAATGAGATTATGGGAGAACCTGTACAACGTGCAATTCTTTCCAACCGGTTGAGCTTCATATCAAGAATTAGCGTGACACCTTCTTTCAGAAGAAGTTCTTGTATGTCTCGTGAAACAGTTTTCTCAACCATAATAACATTAGGACTGCGTATTTCCATCATTTTACTAATAGCCCTCTCCAGATGGTCCTTTTCCTAATTGTTAAAGACATGAAATAGGAGGTCTTAGTCTTCTATCCAACAAAAGTGAACTGAATTTACTATCTGCATGCATATATATGTGAAGTCCAACCTGATCCATTGAATTAAACGACGACAAACCAACATCGGAATGCCCAAGGACTCCTTTCAGAAGTAGTAGCCTAGGATTGTGACAACTGGTCGGCATGTGCTTGTGAGCAGTGTTCTTCTTGAAGACTAGCCCTTTGATCACCTCACTACAATCAGCATTACAAGGTGAAGAGGTATAATTTGAAACATAAACAGAAATTACCTTATTAAAAAAACTTTTTAGCGGAAAAAAACAATTTTTTAGTGGGAAAAAAAACAAATTATGTTTCACCTTTGCCAGCGAGTACCAGATGCTATGCACTTGACCTTGATGTAATATCCAGGGTCCATTTCCTTTCCAACGCTAGCATCAGGTTTGATAAGTAGTGCAGCTTCCCATGACAGGGAGGTCACAATATCAAGCCAACTCTCACTGTTCTCTCCTTTGGAAAAGGAGATACCGGCAGAGGCCAGAAACCGACTGACAAGTATCTTGAGCTGCCCATTCATAGCCTCTAGCATTGCGTTATCTCGTTCCTCCCTAGGATTAGCGCTGGCCTCATGTTCCTCACCAGTGGCTGAGAAACTTGACTGGCCCCACTTTATTCCATCACTATAATCGTCGTCATAAGCAATGTTTCCAGCAACATTCTCTGTCTCCTCCCCCTTATCTGCTGCTTCAGGTGGTACCCAGATGCTATCATCTTCAAGACATGGCGAGTCTGTATTGTTGATTTTGCCAATGCTACTCTCAGCCGCATCGGAGTCATCACCGGACCTAATCGAGCGGTCATCGACAGAAAGGGCAGATGGATCGCAACTCACATCTTCATGTTTGTGCACTGAAGCATTGGAGGAGAAATTGTTGTCTGTGGACAGATTATTGCTGCTATGCCTAGTGGGATCCCTGGTCCCATCCTGTCCAAAATGATCGGCATCACGCAGGCTGTGATGGTTACGATTACCGTTTAAAACCTCCGATACAACCTCCCTGTCAATACAGGAAAAAAAAGCACTGGCTCAGAATGGGAGTTAAACACACACACTGACACACACACAATGTAGAGTCCTACATTAGCAAATAGCGACCTGCAAGGCATGACATATCTGGCTGCGGGCAACCGGATAGTGAACAATGCTTTGCAGACTGCATATGAAAGGGGCAATCGAATCGAGAGTACCTTGTAGCATGGTGCGGATTCATGTCCGGGCACATGGCCTGCGACGAAGGCAGGCCGCGTCACATACCCTTGCTCTTGCTCCCCCTGCGGCGGTGGCTCCGAGGAGCGCGGACCCCCTCCGGATTGACCTGACCATTTCAGCAAGCTCACCATTACTATTGCTTGGTCAAAGCCAACCGACGGGCAGCACAAAACGAGATAGAGAAAGAATCCCAACGGGGGTTGAAATGCATCCATCGATCGGTGCTGAAAATTGAACCGTGGCACGACCAGATAGCTAGCAAGAAACGAAATCGATCGTACTAGGCTTGAAATCGTCTGAGAAGCTAACTGCATCGCGCAATTCGGAGGTAGGAGTAGCGCCTCCTTTGGGTTTAAGGAAAAAGGTGAACTCAAGTCGATCGAATCCGTCCGACGAGGACGGTCAATCCCAAGGCCCTCCCGGCTGAACAAGATCCAAAACCGAGTTTTTTAAACACGGGGAAAAAACTAGAAATCCATTTCCAAGTTTGGAACCGCCTCACAAATCCAATTGGCGATACTGTGTATGCCTGCATCTGAATTCCCACCCCCACAACTTAAACTAAATCAGCAGAACTCACAGGCGAAGAAGCGTAGCACCAGGGCACCAGATCGCGGCGAGGCGAATGGATGGATCCCTGGTGGCCAGCCAGCCGTCTTAGCGCTCGCACGGGAGGAGGCGGAGCGCTGGATTCCGATGGCCCGCGAACGAGGAAAGCTGGGGTCCGACAGTGGAAGAAGAAGAAGAAGACGACGACGACGACGACGCACGGCGAGGGAACAAGAAGCCGCAAGAAAAGGAAGCAAGGAAAATATACAGAAAATAAATACTTCCCTCCACCGTGTGCTAGCTGCGGTGGAGCCCACGCACAGCTACCCCCTTTTACTCTTTCTTTCTCTTTTTTTTTCTCTCCTTATTTCCTTTTTCTTTTGTCGGCGTTTGAAATTATCTATTTCCACCTATTCGTGAGATATTACGAAAAAAATATGTATTTATAATTTTAATCAATATAAATAAAATTATTATAATATATTCTATAGTTAATTTATAAACCTTGTTTTAAAAGTATACGCCGTGTAAAAGTTGGTCATCGTAGATAAAACAAAAAACCCACAAGTCAGAACGGCAACCGCAAGCAGATGCACCGACGCGTTCGTTCGCCTGGGTGACGTCACAAGGGTAGCAAGTGACGTGCTGTCTGACGGACGTCGCATCTAGCGGTGACGTGGAGGGAGGAGGAGCGTCGGATGAGCGCACCGGTGACGTGATTGCCGCTTGCGTATAAGCTAAGTGACATGATTAGATCCAATAATACGAAGCTTAACCCTTTTCACAGCGTAGCTATTTATGACGGAGATTTCTTGGAGTATTAGTGAGAATAACGTTCGCATAGATTATTAATAATTAATTTCTTGGAGTATTAGTGAGAATAACGTTCGCATAGATGATTAATAATTAATTTCTTGGAGTATTAGTGAGAATAACGTTCGCATAGATTATTAATAATTAATTTCTTGGAATCGAAGCAGACGGATTAAAATTAGCATATGGTCAAACGAAAGTGCGAGGTTTGACCGTTTCGGTTCGGGGTTGGAGCAGCCTTCACGTCACGGACAAGAGATTCTCCCTTCCGGGAAAATTCTCCGCTACGTTTAATTTATTAATCAAATGTCCCGGGGCATGCGACAACATCGATGGCGGTTTTTTTTTTAAATTCGACTTATATTTATACTAGATAACTAGTTTTTAAATTATATATTTTTAAGATGAGTTAATAGAAAATTTATAGTAAAAAAGTATATTAAGTTCAGCTGTACTGACTAAAATCGCATACGATTATTTCCCTCTACGTACTATCTTTTATGAACAGTCAGAATTCAAATATTTAAATTATAAACTGTCAGCTAAAAAAACCCACTCGATATGTCCCCTAATAAACAAAAGAAGATGCATGATGTCTGCTGGAAAAGGAGAGAGAGAGAGAGAAGAGAATTAGCCAACATTTTACGTCTAATTTGCTAGCTTGCGCACAAGGGAAGAGATTTCGTTAAAAAGGGCGTGATCACCGGCTAGCTACCCAGCGAAGAAGAAGAGGCGGCCTGAAATGCTGTGATAAATGGGTGTACGTATGGTGTGCGACATGCATATATATTGATTGATAATCATGTTTTATCGGTCATATATATCTTTTCTATTTAATAAGTTTGAGTTAGTGGTTGGTGCATTCTCTTTCCTCCCTTCTTAACCGTCCGATCTTAATACTGAAATCTTGATCATCTATCTAACATCCCTCTCCCTCTCTCTTATATCTAACTACTCTTCCTCTCCACTTCCACCAACAGTTACCATCTCCCACCTCCTCTTCTACCCGGCCTCTCTCGTCTCCCTCCCCTGAAATTTATGTAGTTAGAAACTGATGAAAATTAACTTATCATCATTTAAATTATGCTCCTGATTCCTCTTGCCTTTTGACAATTGACCTGCACTAACTGAATGTCCGTGTGTTGTTACGGATTTAAAAACTTTTAAAACATGTTTGTATGCATATTCTAAAAAATTTTACCACTCGTGAGTTTTTTAAAAAAATTCGTAGCAACGTACGGGCATTCAGTTAGAGAACATATTGTTGGATTGACCCATCTTGATGCATTGTTGAGATTATTATGTTTTATGTGTCATCAGTTGATCTCAAGTAATGATAATGTATGATCTTTATATATGAGATCAGTATAGCTTTCTACATGTGAAATAGTGCACTTAGAGGTTGCCAAATGCTACTCTGTAACTGGTTAGTTATAAATGTAGCACTCGGGTATACTACGAAACATGCAGAGAAAAGTGACTGGTCGGATAAGGGATTTGCCCCTCTTACATAACAGGAGAGATATCTCTTAGGCTCCTCGATATGGTCGGACAAATGAAGTGCATGGCCATCCCACGAGTGATCGAAGAGTTGACCACATAAAGTTATCTATCACTAGATCGGGAAAAACCTATGGATGACACGTTTCTCATCTAGCGTTCGATCGGATATCGTGAGGCAAAAGAAGAATACGTAAATAGGTCGTTTAGTTCGCTGAGATACAAAACTGATAGTATAGATATACTAACTAATCGTGAGCTGGTCGGATATATCACAGACTGGTCTATGAACCGGTCGTATGGGGATACAAATAGGTCGTAACCAGATACAATATAGTCATAAGGAGTTATGATCTGATCGTAAGCGAATAGGACATAATTGTCGATCGTATCGTATAAGATTTGTCTAAATTAATCTTTGTATATGTTTACACATACGCGGATGGAAAAACGTGTGTCCTGCCTCCTATAAGGTCATGTGGATTGGTGTACACTCAACCGCCTCAGTAATTAATTATAGCCACGAGCGCGTACGACTGGCTCAGGCCAGGTTCGATGGGTGTATGCCCAAGTAACAGTCCAAGGTATTTTTTTTTTCCACGCAGTAAATGCGGGGGAAGTAACACGAGCGAGTTACCTCGTGGGAAATGGAAAAGGTCTTTACAGGTGGACTTGGACTATTATATCGATAAGAACAAGTCAATCGGGTGAAGCATACGTAGGGATTACGGCGAGCAACGCTAATATAGATTTAAATTTCTATCGTGTAAAATAAAAAATCACGAGAGGTTCAGAGATATCTCTCATGAGATGTAGGAGAGGTAGTCTTATATCTAATCAGACTGTTTTTAACTTGTCCTCCATTGCACATACTCTAGGGATTACGGCGAGCAATGCTAAAATAAATTTAAATTTCTATCGTGTAGAATAGAAAGTCACGCGAGTCCTAACCTTTATATAGTCGACTCTTCAACTACTTTTGGCATAGCTATATATTTTCTTTATCCGGTTACATCGAGAGGTTCAGAGATATCTCTAATGAGATGTAGGAGGGGGATAGTCTTATATCTGACCATCCGTATGTTTTATAGCATGCTTGGAAGATATCTTTATAGCTACTCAGTTATGTAATAGCGTTTAGCAATCCCTAAGTGCACTATTATATGGCAATTCCTTGCATATACTCTTATCGCAAGCACATGCATGTATTGGCTAAAGCTAGCTCTTCTTTTAATTTGTTGTTGTTGTCTCAAATTTAATTTGTTGTTACTTAATTTGTGCATGCTTAGATTACTTGTAGTCTATACTATACTAAGGAGTTAAGTTTTTGGCATTTATAGCACATTTTAAGACCATATTTACAAGAATGTCACTATGCATGTGATAATAACACAAATATCTGTATTGCTATCCGGTTACCAGGTGGCAGCGCCATAGAAGTGACATCCGGCCAAAGGAGCCTTGTGGCCATACGGTTGGGGTCTACCGCCCGGCAACCGTGCGGCCAAGGCAGTGTCGTGTGGTTGAAGTGTCACGATCGAAGCACCGTGATCGAAGGTCATGGTCGAAGCACCATAGTTGAAGTGAGTGGTCGAAACGCCATGGTGGAAGTGTTGTGGTCAAAACGCCGTGATCAAAGTGAGGTAGTCGAAGTGCCATGGTCGAAGCGTCGTGATCGAAACAGTGCGTGGTCGGGGAGGGGGAGCCGCCCCGTGGCCGTGCGACACCGCCTTGACCGCATGGTGGTCGGGTGACAGCGACTTGGCCGTATGGTGGCCGGGCGGCAGCGACTTGGCTGCACATTGGACAGGCGGCGGGTGTTTGCCGCACGGCCATGGAGCTCCTTCGGCCAGGTGTCACTTCTATGACGCTGCCGTTCGGTCACCGTACGACAAAAAGCGATATTTTTGTAATTATCGGGAAACTACGTCTATTCTTATAAATACGGATTCAAAACATATCAAAAATAGCTAAAACTCTGAGGAACTCACATCGTATATATATGAATGCACTAAACTGAACGAACATGAAGAAATTAAATGTTAGAGTTGGAGGTTCTCAAAACGCGAAACGATCGAAGGTTGGATGCTTCATTAGTAGCTAGACTGAAGCGGCCATTATTTGCTGCTTTAATTAATTTGCAATGAGTTTTAGTGGGCCAGTTTAACAAGTTATTACTATTATTTATATTTAATCTCTTCATTAGGACTGACTGATGCTGCCCATCGGCTGCCTCCCTGAAAAAGATGCCTTTTTGGTTCTTTTGTGACTTCTAGCTTCAGTTCCTTGAAAAATCAAAATAAATAAATAGTACGATTTTCCTAAACAATTTTCTTGAAAACTATATGCATCTTGCGTCGGCAGAAAGAAGGCATGAACGTGCGCGTCTACGCGTAATCCTAAGGAAAAAAAACTATTTATGACTGGCCCAAGCCAAGTCGATGTACGTATGACCAAATAAAAGTTCAAGATATGTTTTTTCCTTTGCAGTAAACGCGGGAAGTAACACGAGCGAGTTACATAGCCTTCGGAAGATGACCTAGGGTTTTAGTGGGTGATATGATGTTTCTCTCTTTGTTTCCCATAAATCAATGCTTTCGACCGGATTCTTATCTAACATGAGTTGATATTGTATCTCACTCGACGATCCTCCAACTGAATTTTAATCCAATACAAGTAGAGATCGTATTCGACTCGAAGTCTGTCACTCGGATCATTACTGTTCTAACTCGTTAAGTATATGACCCTGTAGGTTTATGTATACTTAGTTGTAACTCGAAAACATCTTTCCAACCACTGGTCAGTAGCAGTTCCTAACAGGATATATTGACCCCTAAATATACACAAATATCAAACTGGACGAACATTATGCAATATAATCTGCAACCAGGTTTTAGTCACTTACGATCAGTTCATAACTCCTAATGACTAGTTCGTATCTATTTACGATTAGTCTATATCCACATACGACTAGTTCACAGACCAGTTTATGATATGTCTAATCAGCTTACATACAGTCAGTATATCCATATGACCAGTTCGTATCTGATTAGATTAATTGACATGTTTATGTATTATCCTTTTGCCTTACGATATCTGATCGAACTTTAGATAAGAAACATGTCATACATGGATTGTTCAATCTTTTCCCAATCTAATGATAGATAACTTCATATGGTTGACTCTTCGACCACTTGTGGTATGACCATGGACTTCATTTATCCGACTATATCGAGAGGCCCGGAGATATCTCCCATGTTATGTAGGAGGGACAAATCCCATATCCGACTAGTCATATTGCTTCACATGTTTCATAGTATATCTGAAAGTTACCTTTATAACTACTTAGTTACGGAGTAGCGTTTGGCAACCCCTAAGTGTACTATTACGCATGTAAAAAACTATGCTGATATCAGGTACAAGGATTATACATCATCATTACTTAAGACAAACTGATGACGCATAAAAACATCATAATCTCAACAGTGTCTTAAGATGGACCAATCCACCACCATGTTCTCTAATATGTGTCCACATTATTGATTTGATATTTTCATATTCATGATCCGTGAAACATGGTCACCAATCAATACATATGTTAATCTATAAATTATAATTGTCCTACATAATGATATAGAATCAAGGATAATTTAAAATAACATAAACATATGAATAAAGAGTTATTCGAACAAGTCACATACTTGTTGATTCATACAAAAGATATTTATTCAATTGATAAAATTATATATTATTTAAAATATTATAAATATAGAAATGATATAATTATCTTTATTATTATCTATAGCACAAATTACTAACAAGGTACAACTTGATCGATCGATGTCAAAGCTAGCTAGCTAGGTTAATTTCTCCACGTGTGTACAATTAAATTAAAGGCAATGGCATATTCCTTGCACATACTCATACCGCAAGCGCATGCATGTATTAGCTAAAGCTAGCTTTTCTATTAATTTGTTGTTCTTGTCTCAAGTTTAATTTGTTGTTACTTAATTTGTGCATGTTTGGCAAAATCACCCAAAAGATACAATTGGTAGGAGCTGAAGTGTGTAATGATTTTAAAATTAAGGACCAATTTTAAAAAACAAAAGGTCATTAGGAAAAAAAGAAATGACAGATTTTCGCTATCAATTTGGATTCCAAGATCCATATAAATCTAAGACTAAAACAAAATATGTTAAGTGATTTAAAAACATCATGATAACAACAAGAAAGAAACATACTATATTAAGAGGAGACGATATAGAAGAGCTCCTAAAAAGGAAAATAAAATAAGAGAAATTGTATGCTACAAATGTGGATTGAAAAGTCATATAGCAAGTAGATGCTTTAGGTCTGAAGTCAAAAAAGAATTGCAAGACTTGCTAGAATAAGATATTGAAGATATTAAAGAAAGGTTAGGAGAAATCCTAAATCATATTGACAATGAATCTTGCTCTAAAAATGTAAATCATAACGAAAACAATGAATGTTCTTGATGTGAGCAAGATTCTCTGAGGATGACTCTGATGAAAATATTTTAGTTATCACAGATCTAGAACAATTTATATTAGACACATATGATACAATACAAGATCCAAAAGGAAAAGTATTTCTCCATAGATGAAACTTTTCAAAGAGTAGAAAATCATAAAAAGAAAAACAAACAGCTAAATCTAAATGACCTTGTTAAAGAACAAAATTATATCGAAGAAGAGCTACGAGAACTTAAAAGGAGAGTTCAAATCTTAGAAATCCAAGAAAAAGAAGAAATAAAAAGTGAATCCAAAGAAGAAAATATTCCACAAGAAAATCCTCCAAGAAATAGTGAGTCCATAGAAACATATTTTAAGCAAAAAATGGTATGCAAAAGTCTCATATAAATTTAGTGATGGATTGCACTTCAAATACAAAACTTTAATTAATTCAGGAGCAAGTGAGAATTATATTAAAGAAGGAATTATTCCTTTCAAATATTTTAAAATTTTTACTCACAAAATTCACGGTGTTGATGGAAACCATCCTGAAGTAAACTATGAAATTTCTAAGGTACACACTTGTTTTTCTAATATTTGCATTCAGACTTCCTTTTTGCTTGTTAAAAAAATGGCGATGCTCCCTCAAGCCTGCTCTGGCGACTCCCATGGTGATCTTTCTAGCCTTGCAACCCCCACCTTTTCTAGCTCTTTGGTAGATTTTAGGCACCCTCTCAAGGCTCTCTCCCATGGCTAGCGGGCTATGCTCGGGTTGGGACTTCTTCCTAGGTAAGAGTTTTCAGGAACATGTTGCTTTGAGGTATGGTACAGGGGTTCATCCCACCTCGCCCCAAAGCTCTGGCTTTCTGATGCTAGTCACTTTCACGCATTTCACCTTCTGTCTCTATGAAGAATCAGTTGGTAAAGTGCTTCAATGCTATTTAGGAGATGAACATCTTGGATTTCAGGTTAAAAGGGTAACTCTTGTTCTTCTGGTCTTACTTCTGCTCCTTCGAAAACGTTATCTAACGAGAGTGAAAGTCAATGGAACACAAATAAAATCTAAATAAACTCCAAAATCTTCAAACCTGAATCAAAAGATAGACCTCAATTTTAGATGAATTTACGAAAAAGAATCGAGTTAATCGGAGTTAGGACGGAGAAGAACAGACTCTCGAAAGATTTAAATCTAAAGAAAAAGGAAAATATGATATACTGGAATTACTTTTTCTAAAGGAAAATCCTAATTATGACATCAGAAACTAATTTATTTTTTGGCCAAATTATTTTTTTAAAGAAAAATAGAGATTATGACATTATTTGCTGACGTGACGGCTGACTGGGCTTCTAGGGTTAACATGGCTTGACGTTTGGCATGACACAGGGAACTAGGGCTGACGTGGCTGCTGAGGTGGCGTAGCGACCTGGCGTGACATGTGGCAGCCGACGTGACATTACAACTCAGCTCGGTGGCTAACGTGGCACCCACGTGGACTGACACGTAAACTCAGGGCTAAGGTGGCGTCTGACTTGGCTTCTGACGTGGACTAGCTGACCTGACTGGCTCACAGATCTATGGCATTGTACAGCTGATATGTGGGCATGTGGTGTCAGTGGCTCAGCGAACCATGAACTGGGTCCACGAGGAAGATGAAACGGCGTCAGTGTGGGTGCGTTCGCTGCGACATCGTTGGGCGCACGGCTCGAGGTGGCCTTTCAGGGTTTGAACAGGTGGTACAAAAATGGAGACAACGGCAGCGAACGGTGGGCAAGGCGGAAACAGTCAGACGGTGGAGGTGAGCGACATACCGTTGGCGGCGAACGAACGACTTGCCGGCGAAGGCCGACTGACGGCAGTGACGATGACGATGCAGCGACGGCGAGCTCAGCGGGAACGATAGCGACGGCTTCGATGCACGAGCGGAGACGACGCGGCTCGGAAGGTGCAGCGAAATCGAGGGGGCGACTGGCCTATTTAATACGGGCGATACTCCGCGACGGAGATAACACGGACATCGAGGTGAAGTCCTGAGTGAACAGGGCGCAGCTGAGGTGAGGAAGAGTGAACAGAAACGGATGGTCCCGATGGTCTCCACGTGGACAACACGTGGCCAGCATCCGGGGTGCGAGACAGTTGTGGACTGGACCGGGCCGAGGCGCGGGCTAATGGGCATTTGCCCAAAGGCCTTTTTAGGATTTTTAGGGGGTTTTCTAATTTTAGAAATTAGAAGAAAATCAATTGAGCTCTAGAAAATAGCAAATAAATCTAGAAAAATTTCAGAAAAATACAAAACAATTCCTTGAAGCAGAAGGAACCCAAATAAAATACTTTCAGCAACAATTGAAGTTTAGATTAGACAAATTAAATCCTTTTAATTCATAAAAATTCTATTTAAGCTTTAATTAATCCTAGAAAAATCCAAATGGTTATTTTTAATTTAAAATCTTTGAAAATGCTCTAAAAATCATGATGTTACAAACAACTTAGTGGCTATCCTACCATGTTTGCGATGTATTGAATCATATGGGAATAGTGGGGCTCACTGAGAGATGGAGCGGAGGTGGAGATCGATGGTAGCATCGAGTCGGTGAGCATTCCAGGTCGACGACAATGTTTCGGCAGCTCTAGGGCATGGTAAGGCAAATCAATGGGTGCATTCGCACGGGGAGGTTAAGGCGAATATTAAGGGCATGATGGCCATGGTTGAAACTCAATGGAGTGAAGAGGACGGGGCGACAAGTTCGATGAAAGAGTTACGCACGGTAGCGAGGTTGATGGCTTCGGCTTTTCTAAGGGAAAACAAGCACGGGGAGGTGAACACAATGTAGAGGGAGACGAGACGAAAACAAATATCATGATGGCATCACCGGGAACTCACTAGATGGCGAGAAATCAAACGGTGAAGATTGCAGTTAGACGTAGGGAAGAAGGCCAAATCATTCGTCTTCGAGGGCGAAGGGCCATGAGAGCTTAGGGGAAATAGAGATTGCTTTTGGGTGAAGGTTTTGACACATGATTGCAGCTTAAATAGAGGTGAGGAGAGTAGGAGATAAGGAGCTGGCACTAGGACAATGTCATGACGATAAGATGTGGTTGTGGCACACAAGGCTTAAGGCACAAAGGTGTAGAGACGTGAAGTCATGTGAGCTGATGAGCTCGGGTGCACGTGAGAGAGAAAGGAAGGGGGAAGAAGCAAAATGTCATGTTGATAGGTGGGATTGGGGGCCAAGATGGTGGTGACTGCAAGAGCAAGCGGGAGGGTGCTGGGCTACAGCGAGCGAACGTTAAGCAGGGGCAACCATGGGGTGTGCCCGACGCTGCATGGCCACGTTAAGCAGGGGCGCACATGCACAGATATATCGCCGATGGCCCGCCAAGTCATCCAAGACATCATTTCTCTGCATGAACACCCCAATTAGAGCGGAGATATCAATAATGCAAAAATGGGCGATTCGATCAGATCTACTCAATACAACATCCAGGCGGTTCGATTAGATCTATTCAACATAGCATCTACAAAATAGAGCAAAGTAAATAGACAAAGCCTATACACCTCTACTGTCAAGATGGTTAGATCTACGAAACAAAACAAACTACTTATCTGTCGCCGATGGCCCGCCGAATGGTGTCGATGCCATGAATTAAGGGGTATGCTCCCCAAAATAGCTCTCAGGTCCTTAAGCGACTTTCCATCCGCTCCCCACGGACGACGCCATCTGTTGTGGGTACAGGCCAAACAGTAAAGAAGGGGACTAGCGGAAGGAGTGGAGAGCCAACGCAGGGAGAGTTGGTAAGTAAGAATGAGAGGACCCCCTCCTCCTACCCCTCCTGAGGGTTTATATTCATGAGTGGGGTAGGATGGGAAATTCCCATCCTACCCCTTAGTACTTACAAAGGATGAGGGTACATTGGTATATTCCTCTGTACTATTGGACCTATTACATATTAGACCAGTTGCAAGGCCTAGTCACGGGGGGTTGGGCCACCCCCACAACACGTATCATTATGAAAACTTGGATTCAGAAATTTATATGAAGATACCTGAAGGTATCCCTGTCCTGAACCAAGACAGAGCAAATAGAAATCTGTACAGTCTGAAACTCAGGAAATCGCTGTACGGACTCAAGGCAGGATGTGGTATAATTGCTTAAGCGGTTTCTATGCAAGAAAGGCTACACGAACAATGAAGATTATCCCTGTGTATTTATACGACGATCCTAGAATGGATTTTGTATAATCTCAGTATATGTATATGATCTGAATATCATCGGGACCATGGAAGACATAAAGGAAGCAAGATCTTACCTGAAATCAGAATTTCAAATGAAAGATTTGGGTAAAACCAAATACTGTTTAAGCTTGCAGCTTGAGTATGTCCCTAAAGGAATATTAGTACATCAGTCAGCCTACGCCCAGAAGGTGTTAGAAAGGTTCAGCTTTGAGAAGGCATACCCATCGAAAGTACCGATGATCGGGAGATCTTTATAGCAAGATAATGATCTGTACCGACCTAGGGAAGAGGGGGAAGAAATCTTGGGACCGAAATTCCTATACTTAAGTGCAGTAGGAGCACTTATGTATTTAGCGAACTGCACTAGACCGGACATTACATTTGTTGTAAACCTATTATCAAGGCATAGTGCAGAACCTACCAAAAGGCATTGGCAAGAAATAAAGGACATCTCCCGATACCTCCAAGGAAGCAAGGACCTTGGGTTATTCTATAGAAAGAATCAAGACTTGAATATAACTGGCTATGCAGATGCAGGGTACCTGTCGGACCTGCATACCGCAAGGTCACAAACATGCTATGTATTCCTGTGTGGTGGAACTACAATTTCATAGAAATCGTCTAATCAAAGGCTTGTAACGACTTCGACGAATCACTCAGAAATCATAGCGCTGTACGAAGCCGCACGAGAATGTGCTTGGCTCCGACGAATGATTCACCACATCCAGTAGTCATGCGGGATGAATACCATGCAAGCTCTCATAATTATCTATGAAGATAATGCATCTTGTGTTGCACAAGTGCAGACGGACTACGCGAAGAGTCATCTCACAAAGCATATCAACCACAAGTTCTTCTATGCTCATGGATTGCAAAAGATGGACGAAATTAAGGTACTGCATACTAAGTCATGTGAAAATCTTGCAGATTTATTCACTAAGTCACTCCCAATATCTAGTTTTGCAATATGCGTACGAGGAATTAGAATGATGAGACTTAGAAAAGTGCAGAATTCAGGGGGAGATTTTTCTCAAGCTCGTTATTAAAACTTGATCATGAAGATCGAATACCCAAAGAATAAATCCTGAAGATTAAATGAAATTGGGTGGATTGTACTCTTTTTTCCTTGACGAGTTTTTCCTGAAGTTTCTCAACTAAGGTTTTTAATGAGACAATTCGTGCAACGCAGTATAACATGTATCATGTACTCTTTCTCTAAATTTTTTCCATTGGATTTTTATGAAGTTTTGATAAGACATAAACGTATCGGATGAGTGCCCAAGGGGGAGTGTTAGGAAACCTGAGTCTGGGCTTGAAACTTTGGGCCATGGTGAGCACCTCACCACTCTGCTATAAATAGGGAGTGTTATTAGCTATATTGTACATTCATACGCATGAGAAAGGAAAGGAATAAAGAAAGACCAGGATTTCCTCAACACTTATCTCCTAATCAGACTGCAGAGAATCCAAACAAGACAATCTTGAGAAGTGTTGGCGATGGCTGTTGTTATCTGTTGCCAATACTGTAGCGCGTCCGGCACCGATAATCTTTTTCTGTTTTTCTTCTCTGTTACAGTCTGCGATCTGTAGTTATTGTCTTGTACTAAAATTCAACTTCTACACAGCTGAATATATATATATATATATATATATATATATATATATATATATATATATATATATATATATATATATATAGAGTTTGCTGCGGCAAACACATTGGAAACATTTCATTGACATGTTAGTGCGGCAGAGTTTCGGCACTAGTGTGAGCACCAGAATTGCATACACAAATTGATTCATCTATTTGATATCACCTGTATATTTAGCACAGTACTGTTAATCCAGAGTCTTCACACCTACATGCCATGTGTAGCACCAAACTCTTCACCCAAGTTCACTTGTCATAAGAAATATCAATTCCGCCATTTCTGCACCTTTTGGGCCTCAGTGCCACTGTTTGCACATGCATAAAACTGTAGCAATTGGGGCAGCGAAAACAATTTTGGCCGAATTTCAAAACCAATGAATTTCAGTTCGAAATTTGGAGTTTAATTAAATTCCTTAACCAATATAAGGCAAGAAGTATTTAGCTAGCCTAGCACTAGGTCTTGAGTTCAAACCCTAAAATCAACAATTATTTTTGTTTTTCCATTTCTACTAAAAAAATCAGATTTAAAATTACAAATTTTGAAAGATTTTTCCGAGATTTTCCGAAATTTGGAAAAAATCAGTTTAGTTATACAAGCTACTAGCGATCACAAGGCAATTTAGTAGATCTTTTTCAGAACAACATACTAGTTGAAAATCAGCTTCAACAACACCAACCAGGACAAAGCAAAGTTACAATTGAAGGGCCTATATATACAAGGTACTGTAACTATTTGTTACGGGCAATACATCACATGTTCCACTCTGCTCCAGATCACATTCCCGAAGACCACATGTCCTGTGATTATGTAGGATCGAAACGGCAGCAGAGGGGGCGGGAGGGGGGTGAATGGTGCCTTCAAAATCGCTCTAAGTATTCTTACAAATTTCTTCTCCAATAGCTATAACAGTTATGAAGTAAGAAAATACATGCTCACTGGAAATTCAAAGAGAAACAGCAAAGAAAGCGAGGGAGCAAAAGCTTTTCTGAACCTGAAAAAGAACAGAAGTAACCTTTGCTAAAAATGAAAAGACCAGATGCTACAGATCATTCTTGCCAAAGGACTGAGAGTGCAAGGCCTTGATCGAAAACTACAGAGTTCAGAGCTACAAAACCAGAACAAAAAGTAAGGATTACAAGCTCAAGACTGATCAAAAGACTTCACTGAAGGAACCAGAAATCAGACAGGAGAAGTAAATCTGGCCGAAAATAAAAGATTACAAGCTGCAGTTTAACTAAACTGAAAACAGGACAGACTAGCAGCTGCAAAATCAGATTTGACCGAAAACTGAAAAATCAGACTTGACTGAAAAACTGAAACAGAGAGGAAATCTGAATTTTGACCAAGGTCCATGTAGGCAGCACACTGCAGAGAACAAAGACTGAAAGACTTGGCCGAAACCTGCAGTCTGCTGACTGAAACAAACTGAAACAGTAAACTAGAGGCTGCAACCGAAAATAGCAAACATGAATGCAGACTGAAATGCAGAGCAGGCCGAAAGCACAAAAACTACTGCAGACACCCAGAACTGGGAAAATTAACCGATGCTTGCTGCTCTTCTTACCTCAATCACATCAGGACTTCAATCCAATTACCAACTTGATCTTAATGTCCTGCAGCCATCACAGACAAGAAAACACATCACATAGCACCGCTCGAGATAATGTAATCAATATTTGCATTAGTCGAAAGAACTCACGCACGAACCACTCAAATCAAACTCAAACTTTCAGAACACGTGTCAATTACTCATCACAAACATGGGAGCACCTCCACATGGTCTCTCAGATTACACAATATATATAGAAGGTCAAAAAACAGAAGAGGAAACAGTTTGATGTTTATAGGCATACAATGGAATTTTGCAACGTATAAGAGAGCATCTTCAGACTAGTAACAGTTTTAGTCCATTTATCAGTGGCGTCATCAGAGTAACAATTTTGGAATGCCACAAACCAGAATGGCGACAGATCCCTGTCTAATAAAGCAAGAATACGGTAAAGCGTCAGCAAGCAGCAACCACCACAAAAACACGCACGCACAGGCGCAATTCGTGAACGCCCTGAAGATGTAAAAGAAAAAAGAGCCCGCCAGGAAAAATCACCTCAGAATTGAGCATGGCATTCAGAAGGTCGGTCTGTCCTTGTTGCTTACATAAATCCACCACATTATGCACAAAAATGCGATCCAATGTTGCAATTCAATGTTGAGCATGGTATCCAGAAGGTTTCAGATCTGGAGCTGTGTGCCACACGCTCTTCATCTTGATGGGCTTTCAGATCTGGAGCTTCCTCACCAGATCCCTGCGCCGCACGACGTACTTCACGGCCTCACCGGAGCTGCGGCTGCCTGCATGTGACCGAGGGCCTCGGCGCTGCACATTCTTCGTGCCTGCATCTCCAAGCCCCCACGACTCCACATCTTTATCTCCAGATTCTCCACACCTTTTCACTCTTTTCAGAGCTAAACTCTGCATTCTTGTCTACAGCAATTATATGTGTTTCAATTCTTGTCTTTAGAGAAAACAAGGTTCATCTGCTCAAGTAATTTAGATTAAGAACTTATATAGGAGTCATAATCTCACAAGGAAACTCTCTCGAATCATGTGTTTCTATTCTTTCAGGAATTGGGGATAAAGGAAAAATGTAAACGGGAGGCAACACTAATATTGCTACTGCTAGCACAGGCAGGAGAAAAATGCGCATACTTGATTGCTTATAGTTGTTGTTTGATGAGTTTTTGTATCAACACGAACAAGCAATCTCGCCGTATCAACCACGTTATTGATCACGTGGATCGGTACGACTACGTTTCCGATCGCTGAGGATCGAGCGGTTGTTTCAACCACGCTATATCGGCCACGTTTGCCAACCAAGCCGATACAATCACGTGCGGTTGTTTCAACCACGCTATATCGGCCACGTTTGCCAACCAAGCCGATACAATCACGTCTGACCCACAATTCGATCACTTGGGGCATCAAGTTCGTTGTTTTCAATCATACTGTGTCGACCGGCTGATTGGGTCATATTGTGTTGACCAGTTGTTACGACCATGCTTGCTCGAGCACCCGCTATGACCACATCTTCGACCACCTGGGTGTCGAGCACGTTCTTCGGTTACGACTACGTTGTGTCGATCAGACTGATACGACCACGTTTGCGATCACTTGGGTATCAAGTACTGCTTTCGATCACGTGTATCGACCACGTTGTGTTGGTCAGATCGGTACGACCACGTTGTCGGTCACTTAAGGGCATCGAGCTTTGCTTGCGTTCACGTGTGTCGACCACGTTGTGTCGATCAGACCGGTTCAACCACGTTGTGCAGTTCAACCGTGGTTGCAGATTACCAACAACAAGACATGATCGCACAGTATCCTTATCCAGTTGGAAATAACGCTTTACAAATCTTTGATATGAAAGCAGAGTCCCGGAAGGTAACTAATCTGTAATCGATCAGGAATATTATCTCAATTTAAACGGCGCAACCGACACCATGTTGGAGCCGTATACGGCACCTACGGCCCCCGCCCGTGCCTATAAAAGGAGAGGCAGAAGCATACGCAGGGGAGAGGCGAAGGCACACCTCCGAACGCAGACGCAAACGCGGACGCGGAGGCAATCGCAAGGTCAAACACCCATAGACGCAGATGCAGAGGCGGACACGGAGGCAATCGCGAGGCCAAACACCCACAGACAAAGAGCAGAGGCGAAAAGAAAGACCGAAGCAGAGAAGGAGAAGCCAGTGAGAGGTCTGAGGAAATGATCATGGCCTCCTATGTTGAGAACGGTAAAAATAGTCTCTCCTATCTTTCCTTTACAGCTAGTTAAGATGCATACAATGAGCGGCGGCTATGACGGCAATGTTGCCAAGCAACCAAGACCGCCGATCGCTCAAGTCGTGTCCTCGATCGCCGACAAAGTCGCATCTCGACCATTGCTCAAAGTCACGAGCTCCTGATCGCCGACCGAAGTCAGCGCCTCCGATCGCTTCAAAAGCCACGAGCCCCCGATCGCTGCCCAAAGTCAGCGCCTCCGAACACTTCAGAAGCCAAAGTCCCTGACCGCCGCTGATCGCTTCTGAAGTTGTGCGTGTCTTCGATCGCGTCGCTGTCAAAGTCATGCATGTCTTCGATCGGTTCGCAAAGCCGAAGTCCCCTGACCGCTGCCGATCGCTTCCGAAGTCGTGCGCCCCTGATCACTTCCAAAGATGGACGCATACAACTGTCAGCCATCTACAACTACTTGCTGGAGTTGAAGCCTCCGACCGCTAGGCACTAGAGCGCCGGCGAGCCATTGGGCTCAGTGTGCCACCGCGCCGGCCTTGCCACGTCAATTCATGGGCGATGTGGTCACCCATATGGCTGCCAGATGGCACATGTGGACGCCATCTCAGCACTGAGTGTCACATCACCTCCCTGTGCCACCTCAGCCGCCCTTCCGGTCCGTGGACCCGGTTCACCACTTCCGGGCCCACTTGTCAGTCAGCGCCAACGTATTTGAAAATCCAGCTAACGTCAGCCTGATGTCATAAAGCTATTTTCCTGCATAAACATAATTTGGCCAAAAAGAAAATCCCAGGGCTGACCAGAAGCCCGTTCAGAAAATCCGATTTATTCTTTTTCTCTCTTTTCAAACTTTCAGAAGCCCGTTTTCTTTCATCCTAGCTCCGATTAAGCCTGTTCAAATTTCTAAATTCTTCAAAAATTACAATCTATCCATTTCTATGCTCTTTTCAAATTTTTAGAGTCTGTTTGAAATTATTTGGATTAAATTAAATCTTAGAAAATAAAAATATTTTAAATGGTTAAAATAAACTTCAATTAAATCCGAAATTATTTTATTTGATCTTTTTAGATTCCAATGATTTTTTTGGAATTTTCCTGAATTTTTTGAATTTATTTTTTCGAATTTTCTAGAAATTTTCCTTATATTTTTCTCTCTCCTCCCTTTCTTTTCCAATGCGCGAGCGTCTCCATGAGCACCGTTGGAGCCTCTCAATCCACAGGATGTTTTCTACGATTCTTCGTACAATCAAGTGAATTCAATCCCTCTCTTCAGGACTCCGCCATTCCCAACCGTTTCCCCCTCCTTCATGTGCATTTACACGAAAATAAAACCGTCGCTCGAATTGACATCGTCGCCTGATCTCCCTCTCCCGTCCTCCTCTACCCCTATAAAAGAGAGCCCCGTGAGCCTCTTCTCATCCTCATCCATTTCTGAAAATCTCAAGTCATCTCTCTCTTCCTCCTCGCCGCAGTCGATATTTTTCTCTCGTCAACCGAACGTCATTCCTCGCCCGTTTACGCCATCTACAGTGGATCCCCGTCACAATTGACCACATGACCTTCGCGCGTTTTACACGGTGCTCTCCTCGCCTTCGCCGGAGCATCGACGCTACTGTTGGGCCAAATCACACCACCGTTTCTCTCGTCGCCATCAGTCGATCGTGCATGTTCCACCACAACCGAGGTAAGCATCCAATTCCCCTTGTTCCCCTCTTCGTTTCACCGCAAACCTCACCCGCTATCTCCTTTTCGTTTGCTCAAAATACTGACGTCAACCCGCCGGTCGTCGAAGGTCTTCTCCACCGCGTTCCGCCACCATCCGATGTCCTTTGGCCGAGTCGTCTATACCATTGATTTCATCTCGATGTGTTCTCTGTTGTGCTTCCAACGTCATCACATGAAGATCCCTGAGTCTTTACCGACCTTGTCGATTCATGACATTAAAACCGTTTCTTCCCGTACACCACTTTTTCGGTAAGTTATTTGATTTTTGTTCATTTCATATCGTGTCCTAGTCTCTAAGCAACTTATCTATCATTTTTACTTAATTTTTCGTGGAGCGAATCGATAAAAAATTGAGCTTTCTGCGGAAATGGTCGTTTCCAACTTTCGCCGTCGATGGCGCCGTCTCCAGTGGATTTATAGCTTAGCCGATAATTTTTCTAACTTCACCATACCGTGTTCTACCCCATGCTCACCACATCTCCACGTTCCATACCTGGGTACTATCTCTCTCAAACCTGTCGTCGCTACCACGCCGTCACTGCCGTTTTTCTCTCACCACCGGTGATTACCGCCGTTCCTCACTGTTGTACCCGCATCACCACCTTCGCCTCATCGGCGGGGTTCCATTTTGCCGTTTGTTGGCCACCTCGCATCCTACCTCACCGACACCTACACCATGTTCTTTTTATCATTTCATGTTATATCCAAAACTTCCAGATATTTGTTCTCCCTCATACGAACTCCGAATCCATTGAGTCTTTCTCCTAAATTTATATAAAATCATAATCTATCCCTCAATATATATTTTATAATTTTTGTATTCTATTTGAATTTATTCGCTTTGGTTCTTTGCGTGTAGACTACGACGTTTCCGAAGAGTACGATTTCGACGATTCGCAGTATCAAGTCCTCGAGCAAGGCAAGTTATACCTTTGATCATGTTGCTCCCAGTAATTTAAATTAATTATGTTGTTTTTAAAATTATTATGCATGAGTACTTTTATTCAAATTAGTTCAAATCTGTTTTAAACTTTAGTTACACCAGAATTCCTTTGTATATTGCCAAATTTGACATTGAACATCAACATGCCTTGTCACCTTAGATAAAACTCTAGTTAATACACTAGTATGGACTAGAGAAATTCTGTATCAAATGCTTGGACCTGCTTAGACGTAATTTTTGTTTTAGGATAACCTTTTTCACATAAAATGATAATCTTTTAAAATGTATTCTTGACTTTGGTGAGTCAGGAAGGATTATGAAATGTTTTCAAACAAAATTATAAAAACTTGGTTTATACTTAGACAAATGGTTAGGTGGTGGGTGCTTGTTGGTATGCATTGTTGTTTGGTGACACAATGTTGATTGCGAGGCACAAGGGGTATGTGGTTGGTGCCTAAGTCAGTTAAGGATCGGTCTGTGAGCTACTACTATAAAGCCCTATCGTACTACCACAAGGCTGGTATGGGATAGCCATGGCTGATTAATTTGCAGGTCCATACCTGAGTCTCGCTGTAGGTTGAAAGTGAGCGTGACGTAGGCCATGAGAAGTCTCACTCGGCTCAAGAGGGGGATCCAACTTATGGATTCAAGTTGTGGTGAAACCTCAGTGTTGGCTTGGCCGGGTTGAAGGCTTTGCATTGTAAAAGATGGTCCGAGTGAGATGCCCGTGGTTAAGTTAGTGTTTGGTTGGAGCCTGCACTAATGATATTATTTTGTTAAAATCTTCTTTTTATCTATTGTATCAAATTCAGCTTTTGAATTTACTTACAATATTTACTTTAATTCTGCTTTTCGCTCAATTAACCTTATTATGCCTTCCTTTGTCAATTCTTACGCATGCATCAACTCTGTTAAACCTCCTGGTGTAACTTGTGGAGTACTTTATGTGCTCATGTTGCTCAATTCATCATTTTTCAGAAGATAGCTTCGACTTTAGTGAGGATCAGAATAAATCGGCCGCGTCTTACTGTCGTTTGCCTGTGGTTAGGATCAGTAGGCTTCTTCCACTGCTTATATTTAATTTTGGCTTATCTGTCATGGATGTAAACTTTGGCCATTAGGCCCATATTCAGTTAAATAAAGTTGGTCATTATGCATAATATTTGTCTTTGTTATTCACTATGTGCACTAGATGATCCTAGACTAGTGCGATTTACACAGAGGGTTCTGGAGTTGTTGCTCTGGGATCCGACACAAGCTCTATCTTTCTTTGTTTTTCTCATTTCTTCTTGGCCTCGTCTTGACGCCTATGAGTCTGCAGCTCGATTGGCAGCTAGAAAATCCCTACAATATGAAATCGCTTCAGTCTCCAGTTTAGTGGTCGTTCACTTCAGTGCAGAGAGTGGCGACTCATCGTTTTGGGAGCAGTGTACCACGCCAGTGCGGCCAGTGTGAATATGTGAAAGCCTTCCACCTAGTTGGTATGGCACCGTAGCAGCTACACGGTCATGACTAGGTCGATAAAATCCCTTCAGTGCATGGCATGGGCTTTTGTCGCAAAATTAAAGACGACTAATGGCATTGTCTTTCGCCTCAACACAGCTCTATGGCATGGTCTTTCATCTCGACAGAGCTCTTATGGCATGGTCTTTCGCCTCAACTCAGTTGTATGGCATGGTCTTTCACCTCAATGCAGCTATCTGGCATGGTTATTCACCTCAACACAGCTCTATGGCATGGTGTTTCACCTTGGCAAAGCTCTTATGGCATGGTCTTTCACCTCAACACAGCTGTATGGTATGGTCTTTCACCTCAACACAGCTATATGACATGGTCTTTCGCCTCAACACAACTCTATGACATGGTCTTTCACCTCGGTAGAGCTCTAATGGCATGGTCTTTTGCCTCACCACAGCTATATGGTATGATCTTTCACCTCAACACAGCTCGATGGCATGGTCTTTCGCCTCGACAGTGTTCTATGGCATGGTCTTTCGCCTCAACGCAGCTCTATGGCATGGTCTTTTGCCTCAAGACAAGTATATTATGGCATGATCTTTCGCCTTAGCATAAGTACATGGTGGCATGGTTTTCGCCTCAACATGGCTATCTGGCGTGATTTCTCGCCTTGACACATATATTCTAACCTTTTGTGTTTCTCTTTTTCCCTCTTTTGTATTTATACTAACCTTCTCAGGTAAGACGGCCCCGAGTCAACGAAGGAACTAGTCCTGAAGGCTGCGAGCCCCTTCTCGACGGGTTGGCGCTAGAAGAGGCGGCAAGTTTCAATCGCTCGACAGGCTTGGTACGATGGTGGTTTTGAGACCTCGCCACAGGGCATGACCCTCACTTGCCAGAAGCCGACTACTTGTCGTCACACACCATGGTCATATGGCACGGAAAGCGAATAGAGACGCTCGCCCGAGAAACTAGCAAAATCCGTTGCTCGATTCGATGATGATGGAAGCAAGCTTAGGTTACGGGATCATATAAAGCTTCCCGTATATGTAACAACGGAAAGGATCCGAGTTCCCTCATGACACAGGTAAAGTAATTGACCGCGACGAGCAATGCTGGCTGGTTTAGTGGTGCCAAGTTAAGTTCGTTTCGCTTCACACAGCAAACTTAACTCAGCAGGGGGCATTTGCTTGATGAGTTTTTGTATCAACACGACCAAGCAATATCGTCGTATCGACCACGTTATCAATCACGTGGACATGTACGACTACGCTTCTGATTGCTAGGGGATCGAGTGGTTGTTTCGACCACTCCATATCAACCACGTTTGCCGACAAGCTGATACGATCACGTCTGACTCACGATTCGACCACTTGGGGCATCGAGTATGTTGTTTTCGATCACACTGTGCCGACAGGCTGATACGACCACGTTGTGTCACACTGTGTCGACTAGCTGTTACGACCATGTCTACTCAAGTACCCGCTACGACCATGTTCTTCCAACCACGTCTTCGACCACCTGGGTGTCAAGCACGTTCTTCAGTTATGACTACGTTGTGTTGATAAGACTGATACGACCACGTTTGGCCGGTACAACCACGTTTGCGATCGCTTAGGGTATCAAATACTGCTTTCGATCACATGTATTGACCATGTTGCATCGATCAGACCGGTACGACCATGTTGTCGATCACTTAGGGGCACCGAGCTTTGCTTGTGATGACGTGTGTCGACCACGTTGTGTCGATTAGACCGGTTCGACCACGTTGTGCAGTTTGACCGCCGTTGCAGATCGTCAACAACAAGGCATGGTCGCACCATATCCTCATCCAGTTGGAGATAACGCTTAACAAATCTCCGATATGAATGCAGAGTCCCGGAAGGTAACTAATCCGTAGTCGATCAAGAATCTTATCTCAATTGGAATGTTATCTAAATTTAACGGCGCAACCGACACCGTGTTGGAGCCGTATACAACACCTACGACCCCTGCCCGTGCCTATAAAAGGAGACGCAGAAGCAGACGCAGGGGAGAGGCAAAGGCACACCTCGGATGCAGACGTAGAGGTGGACACGGAGGCAATTGCAAGGCCAAGCACCCACAGACGGAGAGCAGAGGCGAAAAGAAAGACCAAAGCAGAGAAGGAGAAGCCAGAGAGAGGCCTGAGGAAACGATCATGGCCTCCTATGTTGAGAACGGTAAAAATAGTATCTCCTATCTTTCCTTTGCGGCTAGTTAAGATGCATACAATGAGCGGCAGTTATGATGGCAATGTCGCCAAGCAACCATGACCGCTGTCGATCGCTTTCGAAGTCATGCGTCCCCGATCGTAGGCGAAACTCAGGCATCTCCGACCGCTATTCAAAGTCGTGAGCTGCCGATCGCTGGCCGAAGTCAGCGCCTCCTATCGCTTCAAAAATCACAAGCCCCGATCATCGGGCGAAGTCGGCGCCCGATCGCTTGTGTCAAGTCCCCGACCGCTGTCGATTGCTTCTGAAGTCGTGCGTGTTTCCGATTGCTTCGCAAAGCTGAAGTCCCCTGACCGCTACCGATCGCTTCCAAAGATGTAGGCCTACGACTATCAGCCATCTACGACCGTTTGCTGGAGCCGAAGCCTCCGACCGCTTCCAAAGACAGACGCCTACGACTGTCAGCCATCTACGACCGCTTGCTAGAGCCGAAGCCTCCGACCACTTTCAAAGACGAGCATGATTGTCGGCCACCCACAACCACCTCCTAGAGACGGACACTTACGACCGTCAGCCATCTACGATCGCTTGCTGAAGCCGAATGCCTCTGACCGCTCGTCGAAGTCGAACACCTCCAAACCGATCCTCGAAGATGGACTCATAAGACCACTTGCCAGAGTCAAGCCTCTCTAACCACCTTTTGTACACATACTTCTTCAGCCGCAGATCTCCGATCACGGTGCTTCAGTACTCCAATGAGTACTCCCCTACTACTAGGCTTCATAAGTGCCTCATTTGACTTAGTGTGCGACAGTATTTTTACGAGTATGCCCCACGACTACGGTGATACCGTGATGTTCGACCATGGGGCTACAACACTTTTACGACCACGGTGATATAATGATGGTCGACTTGTCTGCTATAGTGCTTTTACGAGTACTCCCTTCGACCACGTGGATTTTGACCACTGACATTTTTTTATGGGTTTCGACCATGGTCCGATGGGTTTCGACTACTGTGACTGTCTGACCACATTGGGTTTCGACCACAGACGTTTTCTGATGGGTTTCGACCACAATGGATTTCGACCATGGGCATCTCCCGATGGATTTGGACCACGGTGGATTTCGTCCACAGACATTTCTTGGTGGGTCTCAACTATGATGGATCTCGACCACCGATGGTTTTCGATGGTTGTCGATTACATTGATGCTAGACCCCCGTGGCCTACTCTACTAATCCTTTCATTTGGGCTATACCTACGACACCGATTCTTGCTGCCATTGTTGTCAGATTGGTCGTGCTAGATGTTAATCATGCATACTTCAAACCACTTCCGTTGTGTCTATTCGACACCGACGAGGTCGAATGGCACGGGCAGGCGCAATCAAGTGTAACGACCACACTATCAACGGCCCCATAGAGTGACGAGGCTATGGATAATACCAACGCCTACATCTTCATTAATCATTCATCCCTGACATGGAGAACGTAAAACGAAGACTGAAGACGACGACCAATGCGCAGCTTAATCGGAGGTTTTCTGTGAGTTATTGTCAGACCCAGATTTTGCAATCCAGAATCTACTGTGCCTTACTGCATTATTCCCTGGATCAATAGATAATGCACACAGATACATTGCTGAATCATTTCATACACACGGAGTTCACAACAAACCATAATAATATTACATTGCAAAAGTGAAGTTAGGCCTTTCTGAAGGCGGCTATTACAAAGAGGCCAAGCGCCAAATATTTACATTACAAAAGTCTAGCAGCGGAAGAGATACAAAGTAGGCCTTTAAACCACAAGCAGAGACTGAGGGCAAAAGTGGTCATACAAATGTTCTAGGGTCCTAGAATATATGGATGAAACCACACCTTAGTCTAGACGCCTAAGGTTCTAAGCGCGGATTATTCGTCCTAGTTCCCTGTCTTCTTCCATCTGCAGCAGTGCTTCCTCGAAGGCATACGGATCTTGAGCTCCCGAGTCTGGATTTTTGGTATTGCGAGAGTGGGCACACTAACCACCGTGCTCAGCGAGTCAACACACAAAATGCAGCAGGTAGTATGCAAGGCTTTTAACAAGGGAAGGCTCAAGTTGTTTTGTTTATGAAATATGCTTTTTGAACTATGATACTTAAAATTTCCCTAGGACCTAGCCAGTTGAATTTTTAAACATGATACTTAATGACATATATATTTATTTTTATCGAATCAGAGACCATCCACCATTACATGGTCTCTGCTCCTCATACCATGCCTTCAGCGTATAGTCGCTTAGCTGGGGTGACATACTCCAGCAGCCTCCTCAGCTTCCTCCGCGGTGACATGATTAATTCTTCCTCGATTTGGGGTCGATGCAGCCCTGTTGGATTGAGGGGCCTGATTCCCTCTGCTGGGCGCTGAAGCTTGACCTCGGGCGGGGGTAGTGCCCAAGTTGAACTTCACCGAAGTGGTCTGCCGCTGAGGGCAGCGATAGGCGTAGTGCCCCTTCTCGCCACAGTTGAAGCGGTTGAAGGAGGTCGAGGATTTGTCCTGCGCACTGCCCGAGGGGCGAGGAGTTTGGAACGTGCTACCACCTGGACGAGGTGCTGGGTTTGGGCTCGAGACAGGGCTGTCCCTGCAGAAGGGGAATTGTTGAAGAATCTGGATGAACCTTCCTTGCGGGCGCCAACCACCGCTTGCTTTGCGACTAGTCTCCAGGTTCTTCTTCTCATTTTCCAGGACCAATGCCTTATTCACCAGCTGATGGAAGCTGGAGAAGTCCTGCGTGATGAGCTGCACACGGAGTTCTTCATTCATCCCTTCAAGAACCGGTTAATTTTCTCCTCTTCATCGCCCACATCCTTGGGGCGAACGGGCCGCTTGATTAAACTTGGTGAGATAATCATTGACCGACAGTCACCCACGCTTCAAAGTCCTGAACTCATTCTTCTTTATTCGCATTACCCCAGCTGGGACGAAATTGGCCTTAAAGGCCGCCTTGAATTCTGTCCAGGTTATGATTGCTGCGCTAGCTCCGGTGGGGGTATCCTCATACCCTTTGGTGGCCAGGTAATTCTCCCACCAGGCAGTCGCGGCCCCTTGGAGTTGATGGGTCGCAAAGAGCACCTGGTCATCCTCCGCAGATTTGGCCAAACGAAGCTTTCTTTCAGTTCGCAGCCCAATCTTACGCCTCGAGGGGCTCATCCGCCCGGCCAAGGTAAGGGGCCGGTCTGATGAATTCGCCTGTGTCAAGGCATGAACATTGGTGTGGGTCTGCTGGCCTGCGAAAATAGCCTGTAGTATTTGCGTTTGCTGGGCCATTACTTGCGCCATGGATCGGTTAGCCGGTGGGGGTGGGAGGTTTACCCCTTGACCTGGGCCTCTTCCCCTTCCTGCTTGCTGTGCTTCTTGACTGGCTTCCACTTCTGCCTGCATGTCTGGGTTTGCCACAGCTTGTGCGCGGGTAACTCTATGGCTAGCCATCTGTAGATAATTTAACATTCTTTTAGACCCTTGTTCTAATCCCCCTATAAAAGTTAATAACCCACGACCAGCACATTAGAGAACCAATACAAACATCAAACAACAAGAACAAACACAAGGCCGTTTATTAAGCACGACAAGACATCACATAGCCGACTTTTATGGCTTTACAAGCCACTCTGGGCTTTACAAACATACACATACATAGCGATACTAAGGTACTGGCATAAGCTGCTACTAGTGAGGTGGGGCCTATGCTTGCTACTACTAGCCAAACTCTAGCAAGCACTGCACTAACTGGCCCACGCACTGCCTACTCCTCCATGTCACCGACACTGGGACTGGAGGGGGTGTAGTCCGTACACTGAGAACGGGATCTGCTACCACTAAACTCAGATGGGTCGGTGTCGGAGTGAGAGCGTGAACGGCTGCGTCGAGTCTCTCCACGGCGTAGAGCGGATCGAGGCTCAGGGGTCGCACGCTCTTGCGTCCGTGAGTCGGGTCTGAGTCCCCGAACCCGTGGAGGTACTGGAACCGGAGTCGGTGTAGGCGTCTCGCTGAGTGCAGGTGCGGGCGGCGCCCGCCTTGGCTCTGCCAAGGCCCGCCACATCGGGCGAGCCGCCACGCAAGGAGTCCACCTCGATGTGGCGTGCGAGGAGGCGCCCCGGCGCGGTGATCTCCTCGAGCCACCACATGGGCCGCACCCATGACCCGAGTGAGGTCCACCGTAGGTAAGCCTCGGTCGCCCTCCAACTCGCCACCGGTCCCGTCGAACCCGGCGTGCTCGTCCGCATGGGTGGTAGGTGAACGGTGACTCTAACACCAGCGTCGCGTGGATGTCGCAAAGTCGGGCCGCGCTGACGAGCGGCATCCTGTAGGCCGCCGCCACCGTGCTCCTCTGGTGGGTGGTCTAAAATACGTGAGACTGGTCTCCCTCGCGGCGGGGGTAGATGAAGATCTCCACCAACCAGGACTCGTCTCCTCCTATCCTGGTCCTCCGACCGCGGTAGATGGGCGCGTCCTCGTAGCCCAAGTAGTGGAGTAGTTTGCGAAGTATATCCGCAAACTCTCCCTCACGCACCCCGTGAGCGAAGAAGTCCCAGTGTCCAACGTCTGCAACTCCTGCCATCTGTAATTAAATAATATCGTTAGTATTTTTTCGAAATAACAACTGAAAGGTAGATCAGAGTAGAGCTAGGAAGGATGCGCGAAGAAATATTACGCTATATTTTTAAGAAATTCCTTTTCTACATTTTTAAATATACAACAGCCTAAGTACTAACGACCAACTAAGGTTTTTACCCTATAGTCGTATGCTCGATACCACCTGTCGGACCGGATTTTGCAATCCGAATCTATCAGTGCCTTCATCGCATTATTCCCTAGATCAGTAGATAATGCACACAGATACATTGCTGAATCATTTCATACACACGGAGTTCACAACAAACCATAATAATATTACATTGCAAAAGTGAAGTTAGGCCTTTACGAAGGCGCAGTTGTTACAACAGGGCCAAGCAGGCCAAATATTTACATTACAAAAGTCTAGCAGCGGAAGAGATACAAAGTAGGCCTTTAAACCACAAGCAGAGACTGAGGGCAAAAGTGGTCATACAAATGTTCTAGGGTCCTAGAATATCTGGATGAAACCACACCTTAGTCTAGACGCCTAAGGTTCTAAGCGCGATTATTCGTCCTAGTTCCCGTGGTCTTCTCCATCTGCAGCAGTGCTTCCTCAAGGCATACGGATCTTGAACTCCCGAGTCTGGATTTTTGGTATTGCGAGAGTGAGCACACTAACCACCGTGCTCAGCGAGTCAACACACAAAATACAGTAGATAGTATGCAAGGCTTTTAACAAGGGAAGGCTCAAGTTGTTTTGTTTGCGGAAATATGCTTTTTGAACTATGATACTTAAAATTTCCCTAGGACCTAGCCAGTTGAATTTTTAAACATGATACTTAATGACATATATATTTATTTTTATCGAATCAGAGACCATCCACCATTACATGGTCTCTGCTCCTCATACCATGCCTTCAGCGTATAGTCGATTACATTACCACTGGGACGACACCCAGGACAATTCAAAAAAAGGGCCTTTCTCTGCCCTCCACTTTTCCATTTCCACCCCTTCACAATTTTTGAAATAGAACTATATCTAGTTAAGTTCCCATGTCCGCCCTTGACCGTGGGCACGGCTATTCGAATAGTTTTGACTCTGCAGAGTGTGTACACTTTACCCACATGAGATATATCTGCTCATTGCCCCACATGATTCCTTAGCCATGTGGTTGAGTAGACTATCACAGAGCCTTTACGATGCATGTTCTTAGCAGAGTTACGACCGCTAAGGTTTCCACTTCCTCCTGCACGATCACCCTTCCGAAGCCCCTCTTGCGCCATCACGTCCTGGAGGATGTGGCCATCCTCTACCCGCCCGTGTTCACACCGACGCAACTCTTACTAAGTCCATGCAAATTAGTTGACCCTGCCTACACTTTGCCAGCATGTGGTTGCACATGTTGTACCGTGGGAGGTCATCACAAGATTCAGTCCTTAATGGTTATCTGGGAGGTTCTACCACGATCCACTTGTGCTATCACGGCACCACTTTATCATAAATCTGTGCTATCACGGCACCATTCAACACCCATACCCTCAACCATCCGCCCAGATAATTAAGCATGTAAGGTTCTTTCGGACGAAAATATGCTTATACCATCATAAACCAGTCATCATCACAATGACTGCCCAATACTGCTTTCTTTTATTTTGCAAGATATGCTAGGGTGCTTCCACACCCTTGTTTATCTAAAACAACTCTAAGCATGCATTTATAATTATAGACTTAGTTTCAAAAGAGTTGTAGTATTATTACTTTTACTAGGGTGACAAGGATCACATAGCAAAAAGTATTGCAAGGGACATATACTAAATCAAGAGAACATGTGCATATGTCTAAAAGCTGAAATTAACATGTATTGCAACATAGACATAAGCATGCAACTTGTAATACTTAAACCAAAATACTTTATTGAAAACGAGGCTCAAAATGATCAAAGCATTGACTCGCCTTGGTTGCTTTGAGGTCCGGTTTTGAACGTTGGATTCTCTGACAATGCAGCCTTCCTCCTCTTGAGTCTCGAAGCTACGTTTTATACGCTGAAAATTTAGATAAAAATCATCACAACAATCAAATAACACAATGAAAATTTGCACAAGCTTCAAAAGTGTTGGTTCTAGTTTCATTAGGTAGCCCTTGATTTTAGATGGATTTAGAAATTGATTTCACTAAATTTGGAGCTAAAATGAAAAAGTTATACACATTTGAATATCTTCGGTTTGAATAAATCCAGAAATTATTAAACTCGACATGGGACCCATCGCCGGTGACCGCCTTCAGCGGTATTGACACGTGGGCCCAGCGGCAGGGGCTCACGCCGCCCGCTGCCTTGACAAAGGGGCGGGGCGGCGATGGTCGGTTGTGGCATTGGCAAAGTGGGTCCCACCGTCGTCGATGATTTTAAAAAATAGCTCAACCTCAGCGCTGCGTGAGCGGGGCTCGAACGCAGAGGGAGCCGGGGGAAGAGGGGTGAGCGACGGTAGCCAACCCGCCGCTCGGTTTATCTCACCCCTTAAGGATGATTTTCCCCAGGGGGTCTTGTGCGGGCGGGATGGGGCGGCCGAGGCCGGGAAGGCGTGGTCGCCGGCGAGGGAGACTCACCGAGGGTCGGGAAGTGGAAAAATACGGTCTTGAGCTCGCGGCGGTCGGTGGTGACGACGAGGAGGGCGGGGATCACCGGAGGTGGGTCGGCGACGAGCAGCAGCGGCGGCTCAGGGAGGCTCACGGTGCCGGAGCTACGGTCGGCGAGGAGCTCGGGGGAGGCCGGCAATAGCTCGGCGACGGTCTGGAGATGGTGTGGGAGCAAGGAATTGAGCTCCCACGGTGAGGATCGGTGTGATCGCCGCAAGGGGCCGTCGACCGGAGTTGGGGAAGAAGGAGGCTCTCCGCGCTCGGTGGCTGTTGGGGCATTCTTGCTGGGGGAAGGGTTGAGGAGTCACGTCGATTACATTGGCGCGTCCGCGCCTTTATAGCCGATCGGAAGCGGCCGGGCCACAGCGGACCCGCCAGGACATGGGCGGCCGCCGCCTGGCGGCTTGTCGCCGGGCGATCATGGCGGCGGGCGTGGTGGATCGTGGGCGGCGTCGTGGCCTTCCCTTCTGCCGCCCCTCTCGGGATTCCGCAGCGGTGTGCGCCGGTCGTGGCGGAAAGGGGTCCGGAGCGCGGAGGAGGAGGAAGAAAGGGAAAACGGGCCCGACAAAGGGGCCCTTGCTAGAGAGAGAGGCGGGAGAGGCGATCGCATGGTGGCCGAGATGGCGCCGGGTGGGGCGTGGCGCCATCCGGACCGGACGCGTGTCGACCCGAGAGAGGGAGGCGGATCCGGGCGGCGTGGGCGGATCTAGCAGATCCACGTCGGCCCGGTGGGATTCGGTTTTATTTTGATTTTGCATTTTCGAAATGCTAGAAGGCATAATATAATTCGGAAAATACTAAATCTCCACCAAAATTCTAGAAAATTCACAGAGGCTCAAAGAGATATTTTGGGTTTAATAAAATTATTTAGCCACAACATGGTTATTTCATTTAATACTCTAAGGCCTACAACCCGACTTCTTTTCTTTTTCCTTTTATTTTCTCCTCTTTTCTTTTATAATTGGAGATATATTTACTTTGTGTAAAAGCACTCATATATATATATATACATGCATATATACATATATATATATATATACATATATATATATATATATATATATATATATATATATATATATATATGTGTGTGTGTGTGTGTGTGTGTGTGTGTGTGTGTGTGTGTGTGTGTGTGTGTGTGTGTGTGTGTGTGTGTGTGTGTGTGTGTGTGTGTGTATATCTAAGCCCCTACTCATTTCTAGGAAGCTTTCCTCGACTTCGCCACTTATACTTCGAAATTTAAATCATCCTTGTCTCTTTATGGATCATCTTTTCGATTCGAATTCAAACTCAGGATTCTCTATTAATTAAACAGATGGGCTCTTCCACGAAATTCTTCAGAAAAACACTTTCAAAACCCGACTGAACACAACACTCTACAAAATATTCTACAACATTTTATTATGCAGATCCTCTGAGTTTTCAGGATGTTACAGTTATCCTGCGGATGTAATTAACCGAGAGCCTTCCGAGGCCCCAGGAATCAGGACATCACATCGTCTATGTCAGATCTGATACGCAAAGTAGGCTACGAAGCACATAAATATATAAAGGGATCTGTAATTTTGTTCCTCTCAAATGAATGAATAAAATATATGTTTTCACTACTTTTGTTGTGTTTATTTATTTTTGTGTACTTTAGTACACTGACACGTCCGTATCTTATACCCAGGACCAGAAATCTATGAGCGATTTCTCACGTCAAACAGTTACAATGTTGTAACCTTTCGAATTAATATGCTGTGCTGCTAGTTCAGCTTTTCAACGCTAGAACTCTAAACTTTGTATGCGTTTCAGACTCAGTGCCTGTCTGTAGCCTGTACAGTAGGAGTCCACCTTTACAGACACCATTAGTGTGCAGTATTTGTTAGTTGTGACAGATATCATCCTATTTCTGACTAATGATATTAGTATAACTGTATATTACTCTGTTTTTATATAGGATTGTGAGCGGCAATCCATGTAAGTCATTTTTTGTAATATACATAATTTATGTATACTTAATATTAGAAAATCTCATAGGATCGTGATTCTACATCCTAGGATCATATCCTGATAACCTTTGGCCATAGGCAACCACAAACCTTGACAATTTGTAGCCTAAATAGGATGATGGAGTATTTGTGCTCAGGCAAAGGCGCCTAGGTTTAACTCTAATGAGATTCCTGGTACTCTCCTACTGGCACTACATATGAGCATTTCTAAATTTGGTGTGCCTTTTTTTTATGTCTTGGATGGATATTTTCTGGCACCTGAACATAAACGAGCTTTTAGGCTTCAGATTCAGAACATGCAGTTTTTGTTCAGGGCACATCTAAACTACTATTAACTGATTCCCATCATCAACATACACTGAAGCAGTAGTATAACATGAGGGACAAAGAACATTTATAACTTTTGCTTTTCTTTGTCTGCTAGCTTCTACTGTTCTACAAGGACGAAAAGAAGAGCAAAAAGATGCAAGGACGAGAGGGGAGCGCATACTGCATAAGCATACATGACCAGTGCACGGGCAAGAGGACACAATAAGGCAAGCCAAGGGGTACTACTGTGTGCTGAATCCTGACGAGGTGACTCCACTTTGATTCTCTGCACCCGTGAGTGCTCCGGTCCCAGCAGTGCCCCTCTCATCACTTTCCCTTGTGTGACTGCAGCTGTCTGGCCTTTGCTCACTCCTCTGAGATCTCCCCTCTCTCTACATGTTTTCTTTTGATGTCTGTATGCAGCCATGTCACTTCGCAGTAACTGGCTACCAGGACTAGTTGCTACTACAGCAGCTACGGTATACTTGTTTCATACTGAGATCCACACAGTTACAAGGTAAGCATACAAGATGCATGATGGTTTTGTTCCATGCTCTTGGTACTGGCAGGAGCTAAAAGACTAGAACTACTTATACTATCATATACTTAAGGCCTAGAGCTAAAACAACCTAGACTTGTTTCCTTTCTTTGTTGCTCTTCCTCTCTGAAGATACACATAGTATTTGTTTAAAGCTTTCTTTTCCTCCACTTGATGGGGTCATGAGTCCCTGCAGAAAACACACATAAAGAACCAATAACAGAGCCATCAGGGGTTGGCAGGAGGCTAATTTTATATGCATCATGATTGAGTGATTGATTGCTACAGGACTATCTAAATACAGGGCTGTTGGTACTCACTCCCAGCTTAGAGGAAAGGAGACCCCTTCTTTGCTCTGTATTCACAGCCCAATGGCTCCATGCCCAGGGGAGAACCTGAAGACACACTCAGCATACTTAATTCTGTAACAAGAATACTAAATGATGCTGTAACAAAACATGGAAATGGAAGTGAGTGAGTTGCTGATGCTTCACCTGGGCACTTGAAAGAAGCATGAGTTGTATGGGGGCAGCTCAAGGGTGGATGATGTAGGGGGGAACAGGGACGAGGCAACCAGATGAGGGCTGCTACTGTTGCTGATGCTACCAGTGTGAGCTGCTGCTGCTCCAGCAGCTGCATCAATGGAGCCTGCTTTGGTGGGAGATGCAAAGGGGCTATCAGGCAAGTTGTGCTCCACGCCACTGCAATTCAAACAACAAGAAAACATGTCAGTCCTGGAAAGTCCCCCTAAAAACCAAACAAAAAAAAAATAGCCATCAGTTGGGATCATTAGTTTCTTTTCTCTTTTCCCCTACCCTCTGCCTTTGCATTTCTTTTCACCTTTGGTTACTTCCAATCAAGAGAACCTATGATCAGCACACCTAACAGTCTACAATACCTCACCCCCTTTTGCAATAGCTTTTAAAGGTGTATTTTGTTCAGTCAGAGAGAACAATACATCATATACATAAAGAAAAGGAAAAGGGTAGCAAAAGAAAGAGCAACAGGTTCGCTTTGTTTCTCTATGTGTGCTCTAACTTTTCTTTTTCTTTCCCCAGAAAGAAATAGGCTGTGCCCATCTGGTAAAAATATTATACCACTAGTAAACCGTACCTTTCTTGGAATCCATAAACAACATTGGGTGCTGCTGCTGCTGCTGCCCCAGGACCAGATTCCCTCTTCCCCTCTTCCCCGGAGTTGACTGCCTGCTTGGGACTGCCATTGCCATTGCCCTCCTCTTCCTGCTGCTTGCCTTCTGCTGTTGCAATTTCAGAAATAGCAACAGAAGCTGCTGCACTCATGGCAAGACCACCACTGTTGAGCTTGTTATCTACAGCCAGAAAGAAACCATCAAGCCACAACAATGGATTGGATGCACTCAACAGCAGCGGACGGCATTGCCATCAGGACGAAGAGCTCCGGACCTTGGATGGTGGCATCCTCCAAACGGACGGCATTGCCATTGCCAACAGGTGAGCCCACGGGGGAGCTGAGACTGAGATGATGGCCCCTGCTCTTGAGGTCGAGGAGCTGCAGCCCCATGAACCGGCGGCCCTGCAGCTCGATGGCCTGCTGCAGCTCGGCCGCCTGCTGCTGCTCCTCCAGCTTCCTCCTCAGAAACGCCTCGTGGCTGGCCATGTTCCCATACAGCATTCTTGGCCCTAACAGATTGCAACACCAAATTCGTCAAATCAAGCACCTGTCATATGCAACACCAATGCGATAGGAACGCATGCGCAGAACGGTTCTAACACTCGCCAATCTGCGGCTGCTGCAGGTCGAAGGGGTCCCTGGAATCGAGCAATCCGGTGGGCGTCGTGCAGCCGGCGAGGTCGCCCTGGTGCGGAAGCCTCCTGCAATCAAACAAACAAAGAAGCTTAACTTGGTATGAAAAAAGACGTATTTTTTTGTCGAGGGAGGGCAATGTCCGGCTTGCCTGAACTTGTCGGGGACCTTGCCCTTCTCCTTGTAGGGCTTGACGAGGACGCGCGCGTCGCAGACGAAATGCGGGTTGCCCTTGGCGAGTATGAGCCTCACCGTCTCCGGGTAGACGAAGGTGACGAAGCCGAACATGCGCTTCTGCTGGTACGGGATGCGCACGTCCTGCACCGGCCCGTACATGCTGGAGGAGCACAGGCAATCGCCGTTCCATTCATTACGCTACGCCGCGAAACGAAACGAAATAGCCCGTGGAAGAGAACGGCGAGCGCAGCGATGGCGGTCGACCACCGGTACCTGAAGTAGTTGGAGACGTCCTCCTCGCTGAAGGTGGAGTCGGCCGGGAAGGTGAGGTAGATCTGGCGCGCGTCGGGGTTGGTGATGAGGTCGCCGCGGTCCATCCGAGGCGAGCGCACCGAGTACTTGTGCAGGTCGTCGCCACCGCCCAGAAGCATGGCCGCCGCCGCCGCGGCCGCCCTAACACAACAACCAACCTAAATCAGCAAGGCCATCGAAAAGGACATGAAGATGCAAGCAATCTTTGCTTTGCTGGGTAAGAAAGGTGTCACCTTTGGGAGTCGCTCTGCTGCTGCTGCTGCTGCTGCTGCTGCTGGAGCAGGAAGTTGAGGCCTTTCGGCGACGGCGAGAAGGGGAAGGCGGACGCCATGAGCTGCGAGCGCGCGGCCGCGGCATTCGCGCGCTCCTGCTCGGCGGCGTCATCGGGCGGCAAGCCGTGCAGGAAGCGGCAGGAGGAGCCGTTCTTGCAATAGCCGCGCGCGAAGTAGAGGCAGGGCTTCCACCCGCCCACCTCGGCGTCGGTCAGCGAGAAGCTCCGGCAGTGGGCACCGCTCGCTGGGGACCAGGACCCGTAGTCCTCAGGGTAGAAGGCTTCGCCGCCGTACCCAACCTGGTCGCCTCCAGGAGGACTGGGCAGCCCCCAAGACGCGGACGCGGGCGGAGGAGAGGGGGGCTTGTGGGCGAGGTCGGCCCGCGCCTTTGCGACGACGGAGTGGAGGAGGTGCTCGGGGCCGAAGGCGAGGCGGATCATGTCCTTGTCGCCGCTGTCCTGGATGAGGAGCGTGCCCATGATCTTGGAGGAGAGGTCGGGGTCGAGAGCCTGCAGGCGGGCGAACACCACCTTAGTGGCCTCGTAAGCGTCCATGGCGTCGCCGCCTCCTTTGTCCTCCTCCGCTCGCGGCGCTGTGCCTGCGCTTCTTGGGGAGGGGAGGGGAGGGGGAGGTGAAAAAGGGTGGGAGACACCACCGGAGCGGACCACAGTGAATTAACTGCGCTGCTTGGCTGCCTTCGGCTGGGTTTTCCTTCCATTTCGTCGTCCTTTTTGGGGGGAGAGCGGAGCAGAGCCAAAGTGGCCTCCGGTCCTGGTCTCGTCGGCCTAGATGGACGGCACGGCGACATGGGTTCGATCCAGCACGGATCTACTGCATATCGTCCGGTTAGCCTGTCAATCTAGACAAATCGTATCATATTGATCCGTGAGCCGAGGTAGCGGTTCAGACACGGTCTAGAGACGGTTCATGCTGTGTTGGACCGACATGAGCCTGTTTATCCTGACGGATCATATGATTCGTGGCTAAATGGAAAAAAAAAACGGTTCGACATAGGTTCGATTCAGCACGGGTCCATTACACATGGTCCGTTTAGCTCGTCAGTCTAAATAGATCATACCATACTGGCATGTGGGCTGAGGCAACAAATTCGGATATGTTCGAGAGGGGTTCATCTTTGTCTTGGGATGCACGAGTGTTTAGCCCGACGAATTCGAGAGGTACTGCTAGCCTGTTCGGCTGGCCGCCCATTTAGCCCAAAAAATTGAAAAAACGTAATAATTCCAAAAATATGTAGAATTCAAAAAATGCACAAATAAATTGTAGAAAAAGACACAATAAATTATAGAAAAGAGGCACAATAAATTATAGAAATATAATAACGAGCTTTAAAATGGTTACCGCATTAAAATTTACCAAGTAAAAACTCATCTTGAGAAAATCTTGATAAATAAAAAATAGTGCAACCTATAGCTCAGTATTATAGGTAAAAAATCATAAAAAGTATAATATATACATGGATGCTCTAAGAATTGTCGGTGTCGTCGACGTTTCGACTGCTTTCGCCACCATCCAGATAGAGATTGTTAAACGCGTGTTCCAACTTTGTATACACCACATAGTGTTGACGACATATCTATATATCTGGTGCTATCTATATTAACATCCCATGCTAATATAGATAGCACCAGATATGTTAGCTTATGCTCGCGCCACCAGTCCAAAATGTTGAAGTTCTGGTTATGGTGAGGCACAGGATCACTGTCCAGAAAGACTGACAGTTCCCTGCAGACCCTGGTATAGATTGTTGCAGCACTTAACGATGTAGAGCTTGATGTTCCGAAGGATCCTGTTGCATCAAAAATTTTGCCCCACATATTTGTATGTGAGTGCTAGTGGAGGTCGTTACAAGCAAACTCCCTCAAACTTATGCTCGTACTTCTAATAAAGTTCAGACAATTGTGAACGAACAACTATAAAATAGTTAGAATAATTTATCCCTATAATCTCACCTATAATTGAAAGAATATTAGTGAATTCTACAATTTTAGCTCTTGGTTCTAGAATAAATGCAAATACGTATAAGTACAAAATCTTATTCTAATATTTTAAATATTTAGTTTTCATAGCGTACGTAGCCTCTCGTAACACTAGGTCATTTTGATTAGCTTTCAAGTGACCGACAATCGCAAGAATATAGTACACAAGTATAAGAGATGTTGCGTAGTACACTTTGGATAAAACAACGGTGAATTCGTAAAAGAGTTCCAGAAATGCTGGTAAGTTCTCAGCAACATACCAGCGTTGCTCAATCAGTAGTGTGTTGCAGGTATGGCTGTGATAGTGCGTGTAGATAAAAATAGAAAATGTGGGCATATAGGCTAAAAAGATTTTATAGGGTGAGGTAAGTTGAGTTCTACCTTACTGACATGTCCACAGCGAACTTTCGTGGACATACACCCATTGCAATGAGTAGGTTTTATATGCTACAATTCATTGGTTAGAATTATTTATGAAAGAAATTACATCGTGAAAAGCTTGAACAATGGATCCAACCTCATCAAACCACATTTACTGCAACATTATCCAGGGTAATTGAAAATTTTTTTATTTATAAAACCAAAATCTTTCACAACTTTGATAATATATTCTGCTATATTCTTACCCCTATGTACTACGTCAATTAGTCTAAAGCCTATAATTCTCTTTTCCAATACCTAGTCATCATTTATATAATAAGCGACTACATTAAGATAATGCTTACTAGACTGACCACTCCATATGTCCGAGGTCAAGCCCACCAAAAATATACATGTTTCAAAGAGTTATTTAATTTTATCACGACTATTATTGTAGTATTTAACTAAATCTCTAGTTATTGTCTGTCTAAAAATGTGACTAAATTTAGGATTATGAGCAATTTTAATGTACTTTTCGAACATATCTAACGCACCAAAGTTTAAAGAAAGATCTTGTGAGGCACTTAAATGGGCTAAAGATTCTCAAGCTATGTCGGGATTATAATCCTAGTTACGTACCGTACCGTCAGAGTTGTACTGTAGCTACGTTTGCCTCACGGCTATGCCTTGCTTATGTTACACTATTACCTCTTTCATATCACAATAAAGAAAAATAAGAATAATATAATTATATAAAACTAGTATTGTTACCTCTTTTCTTGATTGTAGGCTGGATTTCGTTTTTTTGGATTTTTGGCAAATTTGTTTTGAATTTTGCCAAATTATCACAAATTGTATCGAAATTTTCACAGGAGAATCGGAGAAGAGATTGTTGCTGAGGGTGTGGCTGAATGAGGGGGTTATACTACCTATTTATAAAAACAAATTGAGATTTTTAAATTGTCATATTTTTAAACTTACAAATAATCACATAACGACAATAAATTTCAAAAGACGACTGTTATTCGTGCTAAACACGGGTTGTGCCCGGCTCGGCCCGATGCTCCTTGTACCGTGTCGTACCATAAGCCGTGCCTACAGTAACGGATTGTGGGCCAGCCTGGTAGGCACAACCCATTTGGACAACACTATCTTGTCCTTTTTTCCCTCCCTCCATGGATGTTCTGGGAAATGTCATTTTTCGGTGCATCCAAATTGATTTTAGTATTCAATCAGTATAATCAATGTTTTGATTTTACATCATTTCCATAGTAGTAGTAAATTGCTAATATGAAGAATATACTGTGTGCATGCTCAGCTCGCTATAAAACATTTTATATGTAAGGGAAGAAGACTAGGGGTGAAAACGGATTGGATAGTGACTACTTCACATTCATATTCGTATTTGTAAACGAATCCGAATATTCTCGAATATGAATCGAATAATGTAACAAATACGAATTCGAATCGAATATCTATTCAATTCGTTCAGATCCAGATATCGTCATAACTTATGTAGTATGAAGACATTACTGATATTTTATCCTTGTATAGTCACGCTTAACCATCCTAATTCATTTAATTAGACGTATTGTAATAAAATATGCATATTGCTTCGTCGAATATGAATACGGATACGGATAGTCCGGATAAAATAACATTTTAGATTGTTAAAAGTTCATACCATATTTGTATCCATATTTTTATGTGAATTCGAATACAAATACAAATAGAATAAAAATTATTCATCGAATAGAAAAATATATACCATATTTACATTCCATCAAAAACGATAACCGAATAATATCATTAATTCGTACCCACTTTCACCGCAAAGAAGACAACAAAACTCAAGGTAGAACCGTACGCGTGAGATGATTCCAAGATTTGAGTATTTTGTACCAATTAAATCACCTTTTCTTTAAAAAAAATGGTCTGAGATTACGTACCATACGCACACTGGTGCTTAAAAATCCAGGTGTTAATCGGTAGCAATTTCGAAACAATACAAACGTAAGGAAATCACTTTTTTTGGTTGTGTTGCATGCCAGTGAGACTTTTTATTATTATTATTATTCAGCTATGTTTCTCTAATATTATTTTAGAATTAAACATCTATCTGGCTTATGTCAAGAAATGACCTATGCCCTGCGAATCGTCTGCCAGGTTCACTTGACACGCTCCCGCTTAGAGCTGGGAGTTGGGCCGTGCTTTTTTGGGCTAGTCCAAAGCACGGTAGGCTCGACGGCCCAAGCACGGCCCGGCCCGACACGTGGTGGGCCGTGCAAGCGACGAACGATGGGCGGGCGGGCGGGCTGGAAAACCGACCCGTTGGGCGACGCGGACAAGACAAGATGCGGTGAATCGTGTTGCGTGCTTGGGCCGGCTGCGACACGGGGGAGCACGGAAGCACGAGCGGCACGGCGGGCACGGTTGCCGCGCAGCACCGGCCGACCGACCGCCTCGGCCTCTACCTCGCCTCCCAATCCCCCTCCCATCGACATCTCTCGGTCATCCCATATTCCCCACAAGGCCACAACCCATCACACATCACGAGCAAAGAGAGGGAGTAGAGGGGAGGAGGCGTCTGGCCACCGGAGTTCGGACGGTCGGACGGGTGGGCGATGGCGCAGGAGGAGGAGCAGTGTGGCGCAGACATCTCCGGCGCCGAAGACGCCGGCGACGGCAGACCATCGATGACGAACTCATTGTCGGGCATCCGCCGCTAGTGGGCTCACTATCGGAGTAGTCGAGGTCGCCGTCGTCGTCGCTCGGGGAGGAGCCGAGGAGGTGGGGCGCTAGGAAAGGAGGGACGGCCGGGGAGGAGGGGCGTCCGGGGAGAGGGCGCATGAGGAGGGACACTGGGAGGAGCCGAGGAGGGGCGGCTAGAGGAGGAGGAGGCTACTGGGGAGAGGGGCGCGGGAGATCCGGGATGAGGGGCCGGCCAAGGCGGGAGGGGCGACCAGGGAGGAGGGCGTCGGGAGGGGCGCGGGTGAGATCCGGGGAGAAGGGAAGGAGGCGGGGGGGAGGAGGGGGCGACCGGGAGGAGGGGGCTGCGGCCGAGGGGCGGCCGGGCGAGGAGGGTGCGGTGGGGAGAGGAGTGGCGGAGGTGAGGTGGCGGGAGAGGTGGCGGCGGGCGAGGAGTGCCGGAGAGGAGATGAATCGGGAGGAGAGAAGAAGGCGATGGGGAGAAATAAGGCTGGGCTCGATTGAAATCGCAGCGCGCTAGGGTTATCTGAGATTGGGGATAGGAGATTTTGCGTTTAGCCCTCCATTTTCGGTATTTACGATGAGGTCCTTCTCCCTTTTACTTTCTCCTGTTCTGGCCCTCTGGAAGTCCGATTGCATCGCGGTTTGATCCTGCGCATCCGTGAATGTGTGATGTGTGTGTGTGTGTGTATATGAGATGAGGATGTGTGTGTATGTGTATATGTGATGAATGTATATTATTTCAAACAAATATCAGTATGTTATATATATATGCATGAAACTACATGACTTAGAACAGAACCACCTTACGGGATCATTGGCAATCTTCTCAAAACAACGACAGGGGTCATGATGTTAGTTATAGAGATGGCAAAAAATGTTGTTATATGAGTACAACACTACAACAACTTACATCAAAGTGCATACATACTTACTTGCTCACTGTCAACCCATTCTATTGACTTTCTTGTAAGCTGCACTCATGACTCTCCTTAAGCTTTTCTATTGACTAGTTGGGCATCCCTATACTAGATTGTCGGACGATGAGCTAGATATCCACGTACGCCACAGTCCAATTTGCACCAAGATATTCATACTATTGGACTAGATAACCAACTTCGGAGGTGGAATGGCATGAGACAATAGTATCGAATTTTAAGTATGTTTTTAATAAGACGGGTATAAGAGAAAGGAAGATGGCGGCCATTGCTACCATTGTCGCCATCGTTTTCGCCGTGTATAGTTACTTTGGCGGGCTTGGTGGCACACGACACGAACGTCGACGGCGGGCTTTGGGCCGTGCTTGGGCCCGGCCGAAAGCAAGACTGGTCGACGCGACACGACGAGATGATCGGGCCGAGCCAAGCGACGCGAAGCGAAGACGAAGCACGGTGGTGGGCTGGGCGTGCCAGACGCACGACCCAATTCCCACCTCTACTCCACCGGTGGTGTCGTAAAAGGAGGTCATTTTTAAATAAAAAGTTTGGGCTTACCCGTAGTGTGGCAAGGTTTCTTTGTCGCGCCACCAAAGATGACATATAGTAAAGAGTCATTTTTTGGAAACTAGTTACGTACCCGTACGTTGCATCAAAACTTATCGAATATATCTTTATCTTTCTTTACTGTTATAAAAGAAGGAGTTGGTGGTTGGTCCGGCCTCTCTCACCCCTTCTCACAAAAAGCAGCACTGACATGTAGCCCCAAAAGACCTGTGCCGAATCTTCCCACGTTCACATCAAAATATCTTTCTTTCCATGATTTAGTGGTCAAGGTGGATTTCATCTAGACTGCATTATAGAGTGCATGCTATATTTTTCATCTAGTGCTTAATCTTGTACTAGCTGAATGCTCGTTGCTACGGATTTTAAATTTTTATCATACTATATGTTCTGAAACTAACGGGTGGTAAAATTTTTTAGAACATGCATATAAATATGTTTTAAAATTTTTTAAAATCCATAGCAACGCATGGGCATTCAGCTAGTACTATATAAAAGAAGGAGTTGGTGGTTGGTCTGTCCTCACTCTTCTCTTCTCAGCCATCCGATTTGATCTGGATCATTCGTCTCTCTATCAGGATACAACCGTCCACCCCCTCCACTTTTCTCATCTCTTCATGCATTCTGGTCATCCTTCTCTCTCTGTCGCTTGCTCTCTAATGTTTGATGTGTGAAATTGGCTAGGCAATAAAGTTTGGGCTTACCCGTAGTGTGACAAGGTTTATTTGTCGCGCCACCAAAGAAAACGTACAGTAAGGAGTCATTTTTTGGAAAGTAGTTATGTACCCGTGCGTTGCAGAGAGAAGTAAAGAATGATGAGAAGTTAAAGAAATAGAGTATTCGGAGGAAAATAGACATATAATCATCAATTCATTCTTTTGTAATAGTAAAGATATGTTCATGTATTCCTGAAACATTATTAACAAAAGGTTCATTTGATAAAAGTAGTTCCATGTAGTGACAATGGGAGCCTGTACGTATGCACTTCATCACATGTACTCCTCAACAATTTAATATATGGTGCTAGCTAGCTAGCTAGCTCAATTTGGTTTAAACACACCAAATTAAGTAAGCAAATTACTGGGCACAGTAAGCCAGTGAAGTGAGGTCACCTGGTGGCAGGAAATTAAAGTCCTCGTTTTCTCAGAAGAAAAAAGCTAGTACAAGGTTTGTTCTTTACGGCTTTTAAAAGTGGTTTTTGATTTCTATTACCTAATTTAGAGTATTTTCTCAAAACATGATCTGCAAGTTAATTGTAGTATACGTTAAAAGCCTAACATCTATATCAACTAAACTCACAAACGACTATGTCTCTCTCCGTAACCTCTGTTGTAAACAGCTAAATTAATATGTCTCTCTCCGTAACCTCCGTCATAAACAGCCAAATTCAATATGGTTTTAGCCTGGCCTTTTAACTTGGACCTTTTATTAAAAAGCAACTTTGCTGGGACGGACGATTACAAATGGCACCACCAACAACCTACGTAGGTCGTCAGAATTGAATCGGTGGAGTATAGCGTGCTTTTGCCAAAAACTCCGCTGCGCGACGCGACGAGAAACAGCTGCTATCATATCTGCTGCTGCTGCATGCAGAAAAATAAAAATGAAAATAGCTGTTGGGACTTCGTGCAATCAATTAAAGCTGAAACGGACGACATGCACTATTTTTGGTCTGATGCATGTCGTCCGTTTCAGCTTTAATTGATTGCTCGAAGCCCCAACAGCTATTTTCATTTTTATTTTTGGCCTGATGCTTGCACGTAAGCTTTGCTTTGTTTCGGTGTCAGCTAGCTACACTGCATCGATAGCACGAGCAGCGTTACCTTACGTTATGCATGGCATTCCCGCTGCGATCCACTTTCTTCCGCGTCACACTAGCTCTACCCCAGTGGCAAATTAAAGCACCATTAAAGTAGTTCAATTCCCATAAAAATCGAGAAAAAAATCCAGCGTTTCAAACGGACCTAATCATCAAATGGCCCTCACACTTAGAGGTGGGAGTTGGACCGAGCTTTTTTGGGCCAGCCCGAAGCACAGCCCAAGCACTGCACGAACGGTGGGCCGGACCGGGCCTGGAAAACCGGCCTATTGGGCGGCACGACACGGCACGGGCAGGCAAGGGTGGCATGGCAGACACGTCGACGCCAGCGGCCGGGCTGCCTCGCTCAGCCTCTACCTCGCCTCCCCGGCTCCCCCAGTCCCCCTCCAATCGCCATCGTTGGCGCCCGATCATTGCCGCCATCCGCCACCGCACTTGAGTAGTCGAGGTTCTTGTCGCTCGGGAGGAGGGAGGTGCCAGTGAGGAGGAGACAACCGGACCATCGGGAGGTGGGGAAAGGAGGGGCCGGGGAGGAAGAGGCGGTCGGGGATGTCGGGGAGGCAGGCGGCGAGGTGGGGGTGGAGGCGGCGGCGGGGAGGTGGGGCGGGGCGGGGAGCTAGGGCGACAAGACTTGAGGAGCCGACGACGTTAGCGGCTTGGAAAACCGTGGGGAGGCGCCGGCGGCGGTGAAGCCATGTGGCGACTCGAGGATCAGCGAGCTACGGCTCGAAGCCGAGCCGGAGGAGGCGGCGTAGAGAGGAGTCAGCGGTGGAGGTGCCAGGGCCAGAGAGACCGAGGCGGCGCGACGCGAGGGGCCGATGATGTGGCGCCGAGCGAGAGATCCAAATCGGGCGAAGAAAGTGGAGGAGCCTGGAGAAAAAGAGAGAGAGGCGAGAAATGAGGTGCCGATCGGATAAGTAGTGAAAGAAAAAGAGGAAAAGAAAAAGAAAAGGAAAAGGGGAAAAAGAAAAGAAAGAGAAGAAAAAAAGGGAAATAAAATAAAATAGGTAGAAATAAAAGTTGCCAGCTAAATTTTGTTAAATTCAGGAATCCTCGCTAAAAGATGTGTATTATGGAAATCTCGTCGTATAAGAGTTATCGCAACTAAATAGATTAATTGGATGTCCTAAGAACTGTGTAATTTAAGGTTAGCCACACAAAGATAATGGAATTCCTTTAAGAATACCCAGATAGTTGGGTTAAGTTCATCTAAGCGGTAGAAAACCACTAATCAGTAGTTGCAAGGATTAGAATAAATGAATTGCCAGCAATAAATTAAAGTATAGCACGTACCGACTGAATTATTACATTGTTGTTGAAACCATGGCTAGTTGTATTAAGTTGTAAAACTTTTCTAGTAAATATTTATGGCTATTACTCATAATTTAGGTGACGTCCTTGAGCAAATTTAATGTGCATAGGAATTAAATTATTAGAATATCAATTAGATTGCCTTTTGCGTAGTTAAATATCTAGTTAATTCTTATTAGTCTATTATAAATTGTAAAAAAATCACTAATAAGTATTCGTAATTATCAGAATAAATTAGTAGTCATATTGTAAATTAATATCCATTAGAAGATGCAAAATTATTTGCGATAGCTAGAATAGCACGCTCCAATTTAAAATAGTATGCGCTGAATAACTTGTACATAGTAATAGCATAAGTCGTAAAAATTCGTAGCTAGTCAAAATACAACTTGGAGATCGTACGGAGATGCTTTAGTATAATTTAATTAATATTTACTTAGGAATTAATTTCATTCGGAAGAACAACGGCTCTCTTCTTTTGCATATAAATTTGTAAGCTGACACTTACCATTTCTTCATAACATCATACTTCTCATTTCTGGAGGATCCCGAAATCGTACATGCGTATGCTGACCTCGAACGCATGAACGACCTAGACATTGACGAATAGGTATTATGTTTGCATGTTGTAATAGTTAGTATATACATATATTGTTATTGTACTCTTTTTCTTACTCGGGAAACCCCACTCTGGGGCGTAAAGTTTTTAATGAGGTAGTAACATTGTATTTTTAAAATATCAAAGAAATTGCACTTTTTCCTGAAATATTTACGTCATTGCGTGCCCATGTTTTTATGCAATTAATTCAATTTCAACTAGTTTTAACGAGACGGGTACGAGAGAAAGGAAGATGACGACCGCACCACCGCCTTCACATATATTTACTTCGGGCTAGGTTTGGGCTAGCAAGGCATGAACGGTGGCACGGTGGGCTTTAGGCCGTGCTTGGGTCTGGCCAGAGACGACACGGGCCGGTACGGCACGGTGAAATGACTGGACCGAATCTGCACAGCATAAAATACAATAAACTCGGACCGTACCGACACGGCACAGCCCAACTCCCGGCTCTACTCGCACTAGCTAACCCAGCTGCGGCAAAGTAAGCTAGCTGCTAGCTTCGAATATATAATCGGTGTGCATGCTGACAGTACGTTGTACAAGCACACGGGCTGGCACCTAAACAAACGACACTAAATTGGCACTAGAATACTAGGTAGCTAGCCAAATGTTCAAATCGCGATCAAATCGTTCTTGCTGTCCAGATTTTAGCCTACATATCTCATGAGCATGCAGTACGTAGTATAAGCATGCATCCATGCAAGTGTATACTCGATCGCAACCTGTATTATGTTATTTCCTAGCTGTTTGACTTTTGCCATAGCTACACACGATGGTATATATATATATATATATATATATATATATATATATATATATATATATATATATATATATATATATATATATATATATATATATATATATATATATATATATATATATATATATATATATATATATATATATATGCGTACGTAGTATAATCATGCGTCCATGCAAGTGTATCGACATATATGCAAAGAGATTGAAATTCGAGTGAGTTTTGCTTCCAACCCTTTGGGTTAGGAATATATATAAGCTGTACTCCCATTTCGAGTTTAGGATAGAACCGAAACATAAATTTAGAGCAGGGCCGTGCCGTGAAATTTGGAGGCCCTGTACAAAGCTCTAAGTAACGGTACGACCCTGGATGAATGGACATTGGACGAGCCGACTGGCCGGCGATCGACGGAGACGAGACGAACATGAACTGACGAAGTCACGAATACAAGAGAGAATACGAAGCGCCGTGGGGGCCTCGGGGCTCGGGCCGAGAATCTGGCGCCACGCACGGACTCGAGCTAGGCTCTGGGGCTAGAGGTGAAAACGGATCGGATAATTTCCGTCGGATCCGGACGGATACAGATACGGGTTGGGTCGGATCGGATTTTTTTCAGATAGTTCTCGGATCGGATATGGATACGGATTTTTATCGATATGGATACGTATTTTTTTATCGACATCGGATCGAATACAGTAAACCTAGTATCCGTCGAATACAGATACGGGTTATGTTATGATCGACTATTGGGTATATTTATTATGGATAAAAAGACTATGCTTGTTTAGATTTCATGTATATTTTGACAAAATGAACTATTTATGTATTTTCGTTAATTTTGGATGTATAGTTTAAGGGATTTTCATGTTCCGATAAATATTTGTAACAAGATTCGTTTCGATTCAGATTCGACACGATCAGTATTCAATATTATTCGTATTTGTATTCGTATTCGAGTTATCCGTATTCGTATCCATATTCGAAAAAAATATGAAAATAAATATGGTAAAGATATTATCCATTCGTATCCGATCCGTTTTCACCCCTATCTGGCGCTCTGACCTCACACGAATACATAGGCCTTCTCTTCTTTGGTGATTTTTAGGCCCCGAAAATTGGGGCCACAGACGGTCGCACGACCCGCACTCCCCTCGGCACGGCCATGATTTAGAGGTACTAAGATTCTAAGTTATTCTCTTCGGTCATATATAAAAGAGTCTCTTCAGTCATAAAAGAGTGACGTTTTAGGATACGTATCGTCAAACTTTACAATCTTTGGCTATCCATATTTTGATAAACTAGTTGAAGTTTCCGTGCCGCTTGACGGCTAGATACTATAATACATATGCTTTTATAGGAGAATATACATGTATTTGTTTGTATATAACTCTAACGATTATGACTAAAAATAGAGATGTATTTTTAGCTACAATCTGATTTTCATTTTTGCTACTCTTCTTTTCTCTATTAGCTCTCTCTATTTTATCCTTTAAAATAGCTTCAGGAGACATGAGCATTGTTAACTTTGCTCCAGGAGAAAACACACACATCGCAAATAAACTGAGAAAACATAGGAGAATTTCTGAATTTCTATATTCTCTTACTTGCTCCCCTTTATCCTTTTTTTTGAACACAGGAGAATTTCTGAATTCTTCTATTATCTTACTTGCTCTCCTTTTTCATACAAAACTGATTACAAGCTTTCTTAATATATAGGCTAATACTCTCCTACTAGCATACATATTTGGACTTCAAGTTGGACACAGCTTCAAGTTGAATTACACATGGAGATGGACTCTACTACGTCTTAGACTCGAAGTCAAGATTATTTCTAACAATCACCCCTTTAATCTTGACTTGACATACTCTAGTTTTAGTCTCAATGCATTATGAACTACCAGCCACGCCTCCACATGAAGCGCTCTACATGTAAGCTATATGTAGGAACTCAACTCAACTGATACATGTCCATCTAGATGCAAAGATTCTAAAACATTGAGGTAGTCGGTCTCAACTATGACTTACTAAACTCATACTTGTTATAGAACAGTGACACATCTCCTCAATATTCCGTTTTCTTTTCATTTTACTTGAGTTTGGATGGCGGCACATCTCCTCAATATCCCTGACTCAACTCATCATCAGAGCACTGTTGATTCATCATCGCTGAGCTCTTCATCGTCTCGGAGATGGACGGACGGATGGAGACTTTACTTTTCTACTGTGACCGCACGGACGGAAGAACCAAAGGACAAAACATCTGGCGCCTGCCTTTTGCTGCTTCGGAACGCGCCAAAACCGAAGGACCGAGCGAAGACGTACTTGTTGTCTTTTGCGCTTTGGAGGCGGTGAAATGCGACGGGAGAACATGCTTGAACAGGGGGCGTCGAGACTGCGTGCGATACCTCGGGAGCGCTGCGCGAGATGTGCTGAAACGGAATCACCGAGATGATTTTTTTCAGCGACTCGGTTCTCGCTTGATCACCTAGGTTTTGATACCACTTGTTAACTTTACTCCAGGAGAAAACGCACACATCGCAAATAAACTAAGAGAACACATGAAAATTTCTGAATTTCTCTATTCTCTTACTTGCTCCCTTTTTTCTTACAAAACTGGTTACAAGCTTTCTCAATATAGGCTAATGCTCTCATACTAGCATACGTATTTGGACTTCAAGTTGGACACAGCTTCAATTTGAGTTACACACGGAGACGGACTCTACTATGTCTTAGACTCGAAGTCAAGATTATTTCTAACAGACAACAAGATGATTTTCTTTTCTTTAAACATGAGAGTATACTTATTAGTTCTACCATAATGCATCATATCTCTATCATATTGCCAAGGTCTACCTAACAGCAAAAAATATGCTTGCATAGGTACTATATCGCAATTAGCATAATCATGATAAGAACCAATAGAAAAATATTCTCTCACAATACATGTTACCTTCAGCTTACCACAACTATTGAATGTAGTATGGACGAGAGTGTTGTTGTGTGGTTAATGCAAGCTTCTCAACCGTGTCCATGCTCTCCAAATTGTTGTAACTTCCTCCAAAAGTGGGGTTCTGAAGAACAATGTCTTTACTCGTCGAATAAGAGGACAATGCATAAAGTAGCAAAGGTAAATTTCAATCTAATAAAACCCAAAGAGTTCAAAGGGCGTGACGACTGAATATATGAGAGAGAGAGAGACCAGGAGATGGTGGCCCAGGGGGTGGGCACGCAACCCTAGGAGATGAAAGGCTCATAGGCCCAAGTGGAGGTGGCGCAACATCTTTGGACTCGGATTCAGAATTAGCTCTGACTTATTTTGATGATTGCGGCACGTTCAGAAGGAATTTGAAGGTGAGGCTATATCCGTTGGAAAAAAGGACGAGATAAACTTTTAATCAAGTACTCATGGAGCACAAACGGAGTCTGTATATGAAAGTTATGTCCATTTGAAATCAATGTTGTCTACAGAGGCCGAATTGAATTGCACATGTTTTCCTTCATGATCAGCTCCTAAGTTCCTGATTAAAAGAACATCACGTGTATTAGGTAGTAGCATATTCTTATTAGGAACAAAATTTTCTCTTAGAAATGAAGTTACCTTTCAATTGATATATGTGAGCCTTTGTGATTGGACCTTGCAAGTATATATGTTCAGATCTATTCCGAGGAATGTTGGTTGTATGCATGTAAGTGATGTTCTCATCAGCGTGTCATCCTACGTGGTAAAACAATCTATATATCACGTCACACGGGCAATAGCATCATCCGAAATCGGGTTAGGGGTTAATTGAACTGGATTGCAAAGTTCAGGTGGTCAAATGTCTGGTTTCATATCTCAGAGTGATAGACGGATTTTCGAGCAAAGTATGAGGCGTTATATGGACCTTTTCCTGATACATATTTGGATTGCATACACAAAAATAATATGAGTACATTTCTCTCGAAAAGTACTTTTATAATATAATAGTTTTACTATATTCTATAATCATGTTAAATATAAATTACCGGTAAAAAATTGTGTTTTGGCATGGTGTCACTGTCCACACTACCTCTCCTGTGACTGAGGGAGTATATATATATATATGATCATAGATTTACCTTTCTTCGGATGCAGGCAAGAGCAGAGAACTGGAATCGGCAATGTTGAATGTTCATTTATTATGTTTGGTGCACCAAGAAGTTTTGCATAAGCTTGAATGTTCATCTGAGCGAGTGGGTCGATCGATAGGTTGGCAAAGTTAATGGGCCATCGGTCATTTCCACCTGAATTAATTTGGTTTCGAATGTCCGAGGCAACCAAGCAGCAGCTAGCCGTGTCTTGCTTGGAGACCGTTAATTAGAAAGTCACTCTCAAGCTTATTATTGATGGCTTATGGCTTATTTTTGGCTTATTATTGGTGGTTTATGGCTGAAAAGCACTGTAGCTGGCTGAAAAAATACTGTAGATGACAGATGCTTATTTAACATAATTAAATTTAAAAAAATTAAAAAATATAAAAAATATGTTAGCCTATCACAAACAACGCAAACGAATACGGCAAAAAAAAAAGAACCGCAAAAAGCTAAAAAGCCAAAATTCAGAAAAGACGAAATTATGAATAGTGAAAAATAAGCCGTGTTCGTGTTCAAGTTCCAAACGAAGCGGGGCCGATTTGCTTGTATGTATCTTCAAGCTTGAGTATTTCCAATTTGGAACAGTCAAAATTCAGTACTCCATATAGAGATTTGATTTGGAGTAGTATCAGCAGCATCGTAGCTTATGACTTTTGGTTTAAAATTTTGAATTCTGGTTATTTGTGAAAGAAAGTACGGAGAGATATTCGCATACGATTTTAACCGTGCAATGCATGATCAATGCAGTGGCGTGCGTAGTTACAGTTCCAACCAACTGTTTTTAATTCGCAGGACGTCATGACTTGTGGTAGTCCCTCACCCGTATGACTTTCATGTGTTGAGCTCTGCTGCGAGATCATCTACCAAATGTCGGCACGCTGGTGAATTAACTGTGCTCACCAACATAACAGCAAGTGAACTGCAGCTGCTGAATTCCTGTTTTAAGAAATTACGGCCCTTTTCTTTTTTGTTACGGTTTATGGTTTTTGATTGAAAATTTTGAATTTTGGCTGTTTATGATAGAGATTATGGAGAGAGATACTCGCTTGCGATTTTGGTTGATATAAATGTTAGGCTTTTAACGTGTACTATAATTAACTTGTAACAAATGCCACTAGCTATTTGCAAGTTGCAACTGACCGCTTTTGGCATTGACATGATCTGCATAACAAATGCCACTAGCTATTATTTCATTTGAAACAATCCAGAATGGCAAAATACAGAATGGCAAATAGTCGTATGTGATTTTGACAGGTATAGCTGAACTCAGTACAATGCCTACTACAATCGATCTGTAGACCTCGTCTTGAAAAAATATATCGTTTGAAAGCTAATTACTGTAGCAAAGTATAAAAGTCAAAAGCAGGTGGGGCCTACCTATTTTGTTTTCCTATTGAAAATGCTACTGTGTATGACAGGTAGGACCTACCTATTTTAATTTATTTTGATTTTTTTCCTTTAATTGGAAATCGCCACTATGACTAACAGGTGGGACCCTTTTACTGTGTACACAGTGAAAAGGGCCCACTTGTTAGTAACTCACATTCATTTACTTTTACTAATGACCGTGGCCCACATGTCAACGACGGGTTAGCTTAATTAAACATAGGTCATTAACTTTAACTAATATTCAATTTAAACTAACCACATGTGAACAATGTTTCTTCCTCCCGCGATGAGTGCGGTGCACATCGCTGGCGAGGGAGGGTATGGAGGCACGTGAGCATGGCTGCAATGGAATCACCACCATCGCACGCACCTTCATGCCAAGTTTCGTGGCCTGAAATGGCTGGCGCGGTGGTCGGCAGCATGCTCAGGCGGCGGCGGAATAGGACATGCGGTGCTACGGCGCTACACGGTATTTGAAGCCAATTCTTTGTACAGGGGAGTATCTACGTGTGGTCACGAGACTACTTGAGGGGCTAGCTGCGCTCAGGGACGGCAGAGGCGGTGTGGCATCGTGGGCCAGCAGCGAGCGATGGAGGCGCACAGCTCCAAGCTCCGTGGGTGATGGCAGCTGGAGCCGATAGCCAGGATGGAATGGCGGTGCTACGGTGGTGCTTCGATGCAGCGGAAATTGGTCAGAGGTTGCTCGGGTCTGTCGTTTCCCAGACTACAAGAGTTGAGGAAGATGGAGCCGCCGGCAAGCTACAGGGAGGGAGAGGGGGATGTGGTGAAACCATCAGGAGCGTGCGCGGGTACTTATAAGGGCCGAGTCGACTGGGCGACATGGGGGCTATGGCGGTGGCATGGATGGGCGCAAGGGCCGAAGGTGATGGCGATGTGCGACGTGACTTGGGCATGCGTGATGATGCTAGGATCACACGACATGGCGTAGGGGTCGTGTCACTCCAATACAGCATTGCATGGCGTGGTATGCGGGGCAAGGCGACGTGCGCCATGGCACGGCCCGCGGCATGGCTCAGGCTCTGCAGCCGAGAGGGGAGGAGAGGAAGGGCTAGGGGGAGAAGGGAGGGCGAGCACAAGAGTTAAGATGGAGGTGCGACGTGGGAGGGACGTTCAAGCATTGGAGGGAGCACAACGGCTTATTGGGGGTGCTCGGCGTGGCGCCAGTGCGCGCACGATGTAGGCGCGATGCGTGGCGGGTGTGGCTGGGCCGGCTTAGGCTGTTCCAAGCTGGGCCTCAGTCTAGTGTGCTAGGAAATTAGGCCAGGGCCCAGTGGATTAAATGGGGTCCATCAATCCCAACCATGTTTCTCTATTTTCTTTAGATTTCTTTTGAGTTTCCTACATTGGAATTGGATTTCTAAAATTTGAGTTGTCGAACTATGTCATGGCCAATTTAAATTAGGGTTTAGTTCTCTCATGAAGTTACTTCATTATATTACATACGATTTCCTATTTTCCAAATTTAGGGTTTTTAAATGATAACTTCCTTTTGAGGCTCTAAGGTTTTAATTGAACCTTCATTCAAGTTTTAATTTGAATTGTGTTTACAAATAGCTTCAATCGTGGATTTATTGCATTTTAATTATAATTCCCCCTCTACTTTAGGTTGGAATTTTGAGCTCATTTTTTTAACTCATTACATTATTGATTGCTCACATATATGATTCTCAAGAATTAGTCTTAAATTTTCCTTTACTGATTTAAATCCCACTCTTCACCTTACATTTTGTCTAATAGGATTTTCTCTTTACTGTAAACCCCCCTGCCTTATTTCTAGATCATCTTTTTAGATTTATCACATAATCTAATTTAGTTTCATTTGCACCTTTTATTCTAGATTTTGTTTCCATGAATTTCTATTTATTTGGGACCATAATCAAAACAATTTAAAATACAAAAAAATCTAATTGCAAATAAGATACAAAAAAGTTTTTAAATTTTATACATGTTCAAGTAATAGGGATTTTTGGGTTATTATAGGAGTTGAGATCCGGACTAGACTCAGTGAGGAGCCGGAGCCTTGCGCTATCAAGAAAGCTGGGTGCCATCACATGAAGGTCAACCATGTGGTGTTCGAATTGACTTAGGGTCCGTTTGCAAGTAAGAACGCTTCGGTGGGATCTAGACATGTGAGATGCTTAGCGGCAAGTCAATGGGACCACGTGGAAGATGGCAATGTATAGGTGATGTTTCATGGCGGAGGAAGCAGGAAGCTTCGTGGAAGACGTTAGAGAGACATTTCAGTAAATTGTCCAATACCGAAAGAGTGGCAATGTGCAAAATTATGGTAGTGTACTAAGTGGTTTAGGTCATAGTTGTGCTGAAATTGTGAAGTGGATCAAGTATTGATTCACTACCGGGTAAATGGGTGTGCGCTTTGAGAAGCGTGCATGTATAAGTGTAAAACTCGAAATGATGTTGAGTTAGCGAGTTAGCCCATGTAAGTGGATGAAACTAAACTAGAGGGTCTAGTTAGGATTTCTTGTGTGCCTCCATATAATAGGGTGGAGAGGGGTGGCTTAGATTTAAGCTGTCCATGCCAAGTAGAGGAGAGTAAGGGTTCTTAGAGAGAACCTTGTGGGAAATGTGAGAGACTCTTGTGGCTGAGTTTTTTTTGTCATTCTTAGGCTTTTGTATATGACTAGGGAGTGGTTGTAAAGATTCATCTCCAAGTATCAATATACCTACCAAATTCGTCCAAGCCCTTCTCTCTTGTGTTCAAGTGGTAAAATCTTGATTTGGCTTGGTTTTTGGTGTTTCCTATTCCCCTCTTGATCTTGATCTGTGCCAAGGATGTCTAAGTGATGAAGATATCTCTTGAAGACCAGATTTCATATATCTAGGTACTTGTATTTGCATGTTCTTGTGATTGCCCGGTTTTTCCTCAAGGTACTTTTGGAGTTTTGGTCTTTTGGGTATTTTGGCTTTAGTTCGTGCTATGATCTAGATCATCAAGTGCTCATGATCCATCAAGAGCTTACGAGCATGATTAGATCGAGGTTTTACTCTTTTGCCCAATTTTGGTGCAATCTTCTTTGTTTTAATAAAGGTAGGAACTTTGATGTTGATCTTCACGATCCATGATTGAATAGGTTCCTAATATCCTAACGAAGGTACATACCAAGTTTAACATAATTTGGAGCTATGGATCAAAAGTTGCATCATTTTTTGGTTTGAAATCATGTTGATTTTTAGTTCTATCTAGAGGGGCCGTTCATACCGCCCCTATACCGGTTAGACCGCACTAGGACAGTCTAACCACCTGATGACCCACGGTCAAACTGCTATGAGACTTGCGGTTAGACTGCATAAGACTGGTCAGACTGCTCCGTGACCTGCAGTTGGACCGCTCCCGGTCATATCGGCCAATGCTCTACGATCATACCACTTGAGGAAGTTTTCCCTCTTTTGGCTCGCTTTTTTCTTGAAGCTTTATTTGTTGGTGATTGGTCTCTAATCATCATAGCTTCTCTTAGCTATTAGAGTGAAGAGCTTTACTTTCTCCTCAGGAAAGACATATGTATGGATTTTATTACTAGCCTACCTATGACCCTAAGGAAGAAGGATTCCATATGGATAGTTGTGGATAGGTTTACCAAGTCAACTCATTTTATTGCCATGAGTCAGAAATAGTTTCTTGACAAGTTAGCAGAATTACACTTAGAAAGGTAGTAACCCTCCATGGGGTACCCAAAATAATTACCTTAGACAAAGGGTCAGTATTCACTTCCAGTTTCTAGAAGAGTCTCTAGAATGCTCGGAACTAAACTGAATTTCAGCACCGCTTATCATCCACAAACTGATAGCCACACTGAATGGGTAAATCAAATTCTTGAAGACATGTTAAGGGCTTGTATCCTGAATTTTGGGGAATCATGGGTTGAGCATCTATGTTTAGCAGAAGTCACCCACAACAATAGATATCAGGCAAGCATACAAATGGCACCATATGAGGAATTGTATGGTAGAAAATGTTGATCACCTATATGTTAGTATGAAGTTGGAGAAAAACCCTATTAGGTCTTGAAATCGTACAAGAGAATGATAAGAAAATCCAAGTGATTAAGGAGCGGCTTCGGATTGCCCAAAGCCGACAGAAAAGTTATGTTGACTGACATAGAAGAGACCTTACATTCATACCTGGCGATTCCGTGGACTTGAAAGTGTCACCAATGCAAGGAGTTCGTCGGTTTGGAACAAAAGGGAAGCTAATTCCTAGATATGTGGGACCATTTAAGATATTGGAACTGAAGGGTACCTCTTCTTATCAATTATAGATACCTAAACAACTATCTCGAATCGACAATGTATTTCACGTCTCCCAACTCAGAAAGTGTCTCAGCAAACCCTCAACACAGATAACTGACTTGGATATTCCATTACAAGCCGATTTGACATATGAAGAATGTCCCCTAAGAATATTAGACCGAAGATCGCAAACTAAGGAATCAAACAATCTATTTCTGTAAGGTGCAATGGAAGAACCATTCGGTTTGAGAGGCGGCATGGGCAAAAGATGAAGACCTATGAGAGCATTATCCAAACCTGTTTAACTAAGTCTTGATTTCGTGGACGCAATCCTTTCTAAGAAGGGGAGGATAAACTGCCCCGTATTCTTAAATAATCTTAAGCAATAAATTATCAAGCTAAATGAAATTAATTAAATAACTAATAAATAAAGTACAATACCATATTACAACATAAGAACCATGAATAAGTAAAATACACTCATAAGTCTTATCCCAGTGGAATAATATACTACAACTCACAAACTCTACGACACCACACACAAGTTTATACAAAAGACTATGCATAAGTATCCATACATATGAATAAATACAACCCAATACAATTATAATTCACAAATTTCATAGAAACTGGTAGCATTAGCATGACTAGTAGTAGCTAAAGCAAGCATCTTCAAGGAGAATGAATAATGGAAAATAGAGAAGAACCAACTTAACCAAATTAGTAAAGCAAACATTGCCATCATAACCCTTTTTAGAATAATAGTAATGGGTAATTCGCTCATTGAGATACCAGACCGTCCGGGGCCAATCTGAGCACATTTGTCACCCCAAATCAATCACAGTAAAAATAGTTTACTGGGGTACATAGCACTCCATCGACAATTGTGAGTCTTCCCAGCCCATCGCATACAACACACAAGAAGGGATAAGGACCAGAAGGAACCGAGAGAGCGAGCGAGAGAGAGAGAGAGAGAGTTCATTATTCACACTGAACTACAGTGCAACCGAGATAAGAAATGCACTACCAAATCCATCCACACTTCCTCCAAATCCAACCCATCGAAGCAAGGAGAAGGGAAGACGAAGTGAGCTGCAACGGTAGACTAGAAGAAGCTGACCGAACCAGAAGAGGGAGGTGGCACTAAAGGGGTAGAGCTGATCCAGGAGGAGAAGACCACATTGAAGCAGAACCACAAACACGCAAGAGGAGCAAGAGAACACAAACCCTAACCAAATCGAGCCTAACAAGATCAACCAAGGTATCCCATGTTTATCCCCACCACTGTTGGCATCATAGAGTAGGACCACATGCACATTCACACCATTGAACCAACTAGGATTCACAACTAGGATAGAGTATGTGAGAAAAGGACTAGAAGGAGTAGAATATACTAGAGGGAGAGCTAACTATGGCATCAAGTGTATCCACCGTCGACCACCCATGTAAACTGACGACCACCTCATACTCCCTAGTGTATGAGGAGATCCCGAGCCCCGTTATGGCACACCAGACCTTGAGCACTCAAATTCACCGCATGAATCACAACAAAGCAAGAAAAAATCCACAAATCGGAAGCTTAAGTGGGGATTAAAAGTAAATCGGGAAGGAAGAGAGAGGGAGGGAGAGAGAGTGAGGAGGGTTGAATCCTAGTGACCGGAATCAGAAGTAGAAGCATGGTGCGGATCTATCTAGTGGAGAGTCAATGAGGTGGCCTAGAGGCTGGTGGCGATCGATCAGAGCTGGCGCCAGAGACAACAGTGATAAGGAGGGACCCGGGGGAGTGGCGCGGTGGAGGCGCGAGAGGGAGAGAGTAGGGAGCACGCGGGAGGAAAGCGGCGTTCCACCGAGGGGCTGACAGTCGTTGGCTGAGAGCCGGTGAAGAGGGTGACAGTGCATGGCGGTGGAGTAAGTGAGGAGTCGGTGGAGTGAGTGAGGGAGAGGCGAGAGCTAAGTGTAGAGAGAAAAAGGGGAGAGATAAAGGGAAGGGGTCCAATGGTTCGAGGCCTGTTGGGTCGACTAGGGGAGAGAGAGAGAGTGAAATACAAACTTATATATAGGTATACACATATGCTGGTCAGTGGTATGTGGCCGACGACTAATAGTTATCAACATATTGCATTGATAAAACAAAATATTTTCACACTCGAAAACATGACAACAAATATCAACTTCACAATACTAGAATTTAAATATAAACACAACGATCAATTTTGAATCGACAGAAGGTTTACCATCGAGACACATCGACGTAGCATATTTTATATTTCCGTAAATTAAATCACAACCTACGTATTAAATGCAGGTGACTATCCAAGCCTAGAGAAAGGACTCTACCTGAGCACGTCTGAACCTGAGAGCTACTACTAGATTTCAGACAAGCATGCCTTTAATCATCTTGACTAGAGTATCTCCACTGAAAACAAGTTATCGAGGGGATTTCACAGGCGAGGTCTCAATTGGACTTTTGGCCATAAAGGGTAAGCTCGACGCCTATATTTAGTATAGTGGAGTGTCAGATAAAGGTGCGCCCGACCCAACCAACAACTAGATATACCCTAGTCGGGTGGAGGTATAATATAGAGAAATAGAGAGAAAAGTTATGTACTTTGATTTTGACATCACATATAAGAAAATACAAAGAACCATTCGCAATAAAAATTAGAGTAGCTATAGGTAAAGTGGTACAAACCTACGCAATGCTATATAAACTGTGAATCCATACATGTCTCCTAGACTGGAGGCTACGAGACCAAATGGGGGTCTATCTTGTCATGCGAGGATTAGTAGATTTCTAAATTTAAAATATGAAATCTTCTCCAACAAAAAAACACTTTATTTTTGAGATGATGTGGGATGAGATAGAATCCATGGTGCTGGTTAATGCTCATAAAGTTGCATAATTGCTATTAGTGCTTGCGGAGTAACTTTGTACTTATCCTTGCTACTATTCTCCTTTGTTAGAGATCTATCTGGTATAGACGATGCTATGCAGAGGGCAGCTATGCCAAGAGAGATGGAGTTGACCTTAAGTATAACGCATATGAGGTGGATGCCCTATATGAGATGTGGAATGAATAACCAGCTGTTAGTAGATGTAGGTGGAACTCAAGGTATAATAGTTTGCTTGTATCCTTAGTTTAGTACTTATATAATTATTGGTTAGGAGTACTTATGTTCCTAGTGGTATTATAATAATCAGGCAATTTTTTAGTTTTGTTAAAACTGTAGCCCTATATGGTAGTGTTATTGTAATATTATGGAACAACATCTAATTATTGTTCTGCTGCAATACTCTGATGTGGTTTTATTAGTCGATAAAATAGGCTGATGTCATTACCTAAGGTGGCTCGGGTCTCAATATGCTACTTTTCTATTAGTACATCCTATATATGGCTAATTGTTAATGTTGAGGTTCCTCAAAATGCCTTTTCTATTACATCCTTTGGCTAACTGTTAATGCCGATGTGCATAAAATTGGAGTCCGCTGGTCAGGAAGCGACCACCCAATTGCTAATTCCAAGTTTAAAGTTGCAATATCTCCATGCAATCTTTGTCTGAATAATGCTAATGATCAATCATAAGTAGTTGGTGTCCTCTCATTCTAGTCCGATTAGGCCAGGACATTATAACTCCCATTTAGGTAAGCAGGATGTGACCTGCACAATGTACATACTGTCCTTGCCAAAGTAATGTGAACTGAAACTAATTATATCATGCATGATGTCCTTGTTCCTGTTTTGAGTTGGCTAATCATTGATGTAAGAGGCCTGGGGATCCCTGGTCCTACTGTCGCTGTCAACAGGCATCATCAGGTCTGCTGGTTTTCCCTCAATTCTTCTGCATCAGTTATTTGTTTGCTGTTTTGCAATGTTCCTAGATTGTATCAACAGTTTATTTTCTTCAGATATGCAGGTGTGCTTTTCTGGTGTAACTGGCTGAAGTTGCAGTGGTCTGAATATAATTGCGACTGCATCAGCTCAATCCTGAAAATAATTGACAAGAGCAACTATTCCGCTGTTTCCATAAACAAATCGAAAGTATGGCGTGATAATTGTATGCAAACAGGAAGATTAGGCTGGGCGCACTCAAAAAGGTGAAGCTGAACGGTCTGTTTAAGCTACCTAATCTGGAGGAATCATGCGGCAATCAACTGCTCACCCTGAAAAACAAGTTATAAACATCTATTCTAAGCCTCTGTGTGACCCTTCCTGGTTCAAACAGTACTGCAGAAAATAAACTGTAGGATATTTTACACATACCTTGCCTAGGATATTTTGAACCTAGTTCACCAAGAAATCGAAACAAATCCTTGCAAAGATTTTATCTTTCTTGCTTCTAAGGAAGGTTACATCAAAATTAGGCAAAATACGAAAACGATGATTGAGAGAAGATCATAGGAAGAATCAACCCAAGATGGCTAAAAATGGTTTCCCACATGTCCTAGTATCCTCAAATCATAGTAAGAACCAATTCAAATGCCCTCAAGATCAAAACCCTCAAAATCACCCTTTCTTGAGTCAAAACCGAGCAAATCCAAAAATTGCAAAGGAGGGCACCTAGAAGGATATGATCTAGTCTTCAAGAGATATCTCCGTCACTTATACATCCTTAGCACAATGCAATATCAAGAGGGGAGAAGAAAACACCAAAAATCAAGCTAAATCAAGATTTCAACACTTGAGCAAAGAGGACAAAAACATGGACAAATTTTGGATATATGTTTATACTTAAAGATAAATATTTACAACTACTTTCTATCCACTAACAAAGCCTAAGAATAACAAAAATCTCAAGCACAAGAGTCACAACTCATCTTTCAAGAGTTCTCTTAAAAAATCCTAACCTTCTCTACTTGACTTAGCACAAGCTTCTCAAAACTAGCCCTAAGCCAATACCTCTCCCTCCTTATATATGGAGGATCATAAGAAACCCTAACTAGCACCACTAGTTGGGTTTCATCTACTTGCATGGGTTAACCCATTAACTCAACACCATACCAGGTTTTACACTCACACATATATGCTTCTCAAAGTGCACATAACCATTAACCCGCTAGTGAATCAACACTTGATCCACTTAATACTTTTATCACATCCTTGACTTAAACCACCTCTCTTGCGACTTCTCATGCCGTGGTTTAATCAAGTCTCAACTTTTTGTTTTTAGGTAAAAAGACCGTTTTGCCCTAAACCACCTTCTACGAAGCCTCACACCTCCTTCGCCTTGAAGCAACTTCATGTTTCATCTTTGACTTCTTGTGGCTCCAATGACTTGCCACCAAGCCTCTCACACATCCAGATCCTATTGAATCATCATCGCTTGTAAATGGGCCCAAGTTACTTAGCATGCCACATGCCTCTCCATACACCATGATGGCACTCAGTTTTCCTGACTGTTCTAGACCTCAGTTCCTCCCGTAGCTTAGTCATGATCCACCTTGCAATTGCACACAATGTCCACCATTGGTATCTCTTGCTCCGGTTCCTTGTCTTCCCAGCTTATAACCACTCCGCTAGCTTTAGTCAACTTTCAGTGGCATCTTGATCGTTCTGGACCTCAGCTCCGATAACTTAGTCCTGATCCCTTAACCACTTTAGACCTAAGCTCTCATAGCTTAATCTCGATACACTTACCTTCATTTCAAAGCATCTTCACATACTTTGACACATAGCCTGTGGTGCCTAATAAGTAGCCATCATGTCTTCATGTATTCGAACTCCCCCGAGCCATCTCTACATGCATTGGTCTCGTCACTCGATGCACAACACGCACCAATTCGCCTCTTCATGATTCTTGTCTTCTTTGTGCTTCCCACGTGAGCCACGTAGCCACCCAGACTTACCCGACCGCATGGACCTAAGCTCTCCCACGTAGTCCTAGTCCCTAACCATTGACCGCTAATGTTTTTCAAACCACCTGCACATCCAAACCAAGCAACCATCTCGAGTACAAGTTCTATGCGCTTGACTCACGTTAATCAAAGCAATGCATCATGCAACACACCGCAACTGAACAACGGCACCCATGCCGTGCACACTCATATCCCTCATAGCTCCCAAGCCATGAGTCAAACTTAAGACCATTATGGTTCACCCAACCATGTCACACATAGCCTCCATATTCATCTTATAGCATGTAGGCACAACCCTCTTGGCAGCCTACTCCTCAACCATGCTCATAACCATTTTCATGAACATCTCAAACATGTCTTAGTTACCTCAGATATGTCTGGCCTCCACATAACCTCTCTGGACATCCCAGACATGTGTAGGGTAACCCCAAGACATGTCTGCCCTCGAGAAGCTGGTCTGGCCGCTCTACTCATGGTGGTCAGACCGCATGCACCATACTTGGCTACACTCGGCTCGACTCAAGTCTGACCACTATGCGAGGACCGATTAGATTGTCCATGCCTAGCGGTCTAACTGCTGCTCCAAATCGGTCAGACCGGCAATGCATAGACAACAACTTTAAACATTGCAAACTCCCAAAACCAAACTTAAACTTCGACAACATTTGCAAAATAAAATCAAATACTCATCATACACCATGGAGTGACTTCCACATGATCTTACAATCTCTCCCCTTGATGAGTAATTTGACAAACACCCAAAAGGCAAGATTTGAGTTTGTTTTTGAAAAGAAAAGGAAGAAGGTTGCAAAGCCACACATGATCTATTTGAAAGAGAAGAGAGAGAGAGAGAGAGCATAACAATGTTGGCAAAATATGGAATGGAGCTAACACCAAGAAAGAATAAATTTTTCACAAAAGCTCCAAGCCACATCAAACGCCTTACAAAGGCAAAATCTTGCTTATGTTCCAAAAGAAAGAGAAATTGCTCACCATGATCATTTTCATAGCAAGAGAAAGTATCAAGAGTGCAAATGCAATGCACATGAGCTCCCCCTCACTTTATACTCTCATTTTTTGCTCAAATTACATTTTCTTACTCTTGGGCTTTTTCTCTCATCTTTTTAGCTCAAAGGACATTTTACCATCCTAATTCTCCCTTTTTAGAAGAATTCTCCCCCTTTTTGAATATTTTCAAATTTTGCCTTCCTAATTCTCTTCTTTTTGGCAAAATAGTCATCAAGGATCAAAGGAAGATATACGCTCTCCCTCAAATGATGCATTGAACAAATAGAGCAAAGAAGGCATAAAAAGAGCATGTATGCGTAAATGTGAATGCAAAGCCTACAAAAGTTTTAAGGATTATCCAAAGGGAGATGGAGATCAAAACATATTACTCAAAGTGAAAAGGAGCATACAAAGCTATCTAGATCATGACTAAGTATTGATAATGAGACTAAGCAAGATAACAAGTTAAGTGCATTACAATTTTGCAATACTTCAAAATTAACAATTATGAGTCAAGCTATGTCAAAAAGACTAAATGAAGTCATGATGTTACAATTGAGTCAATTGAAGTGCTAGAAGTTCAATTTTAACCAATTATGCTCAAGCACTTGATTGAGGCCAAATTTGAGATATTGAAAAATCATTTTAATGTCTGGTCTTAGCAAAGCAAGTCCTGTACTAAGAGCTATCCATAACTACCTACTAAGATTCAACTATTTTTTCATAATTTAATTTAGCCTTTAATCATTTGAATGATCTCAAGCCATTGTTGACCATCTCAAGAATTACGCTTAAAAGAGTGATCTTGGTCGCACAAAATTCCCCTTAAGTTCATGTCAAGTGCAATGGCAAGCTGTCTTCTGAAGAAGAATTGTTGAGATTCATGAGTAAGCACAAAAGAGTTCATTCTTTCAAGTTAGGCACTAGTTCGTTGGGCGATGACATGATTCACTAAAAAACTAGCATAGCATTAAATAAAACTCAATTTAGATTCAAGACTTGACATAGTATTTCAGATATGGCATGAATCATAAAAGGATCACTAGAGATACAACTAGTCAAAAGATCCATCAAAGCCAATTTTAGTTCAAGTTGTCATTTTGATTTAGCTAGCATGGCAAAGTCTCAACTGTGCATACAATGGCATGATAAAACTAGCTAAGTAAGCATACCAAGATAATGAGTAATATCAAATTGATTGTACCTCACATATGAGTAATAATCAAAGCTCACATCTACATGATCATATCTTACAATTCAATGCAGAATGATGCAAAAGGAGAAAACACAAGAAGAAGCACAACGAACCAAAACTCCCTCTAAATACAAGTTGCAAGAAGAAATAACTTAAAGCACTTACAAAAGGTAACGACTTGCAACCAAAAGCATCACTCAAAACTCTCTTCTCATATGGCAAGAGACTAGAAGCATCTAGAAGAGAAGAGAATGGCAAGCAAAGCAAAGGACCTCACAAACTCTAGCACTAGCAATAACTTACTTCACATGGTCTCTGGGAACGAAAGTCTCACAACTAAGGAGTCACACATCACTACACTCTACTACAGAATCTCCCAAAGGTTACCTACCCAAAACATGCTAGTAACTAGTGAGCCATGGACAAGCTGAACCTAGATTGCAAAAGAAACATCCTAGAAGACCATAAGATAAGAAAAATGCCTAAGAAAAGACATGTGCTAGAGGTGTTCAGTCTATATATTCTTTGCAAACTCCCTTGCAACCAACCGGACCCATAAAAGATGCAATGAAGAGGAGTACCAAGTAATTTGTAGGAATAAAGCATATGATCTAAAGTGAGAGTCATTTGAGGTAGGCATTCAAGAGTTCAAACCTCATATAACTATACACAACAATTCGGAGCGTGAACATGAATATATAAGGCATGACAATGACCAAATCATAAATACTATATGCTTAGGGAGATATGACAAGATCCATGTATCCATAGTACACTAACGCATATGGACATGTAAGCATAAGAGATGACATAAGAAGAATCATTGATAATACATGCTAACATAGATATCAAGTAACTATTTGGATACATGCAGTAAGGCACTAATAAGAGCATGATAATAGATATGTCAATAACAACATATGCTCGTGATGACAAGCCAAAGCTCATACATCTATATAAATTATGATCAATATTCTAGCATATGCATGCATAAGAATAGATGCATGGAGCATGCCAAAAAATATATCATGGATAAATCATGCTATCCAAATATGATAAAGCTCAAGATATCTATAATCTACAATAAGGCATGAGGACAAGCAATCATATAGCATGATATATGATAAATCAAGAGTCATATATGCTAGTGATGATATAACAGATTCATGTATCCACCATTAATATAGCGCAACACTATGTAGGTCGAAAACATAACATAGAATAAATCATAAAATACATGGTACAAGGATATCAAGTAAGCACATGGATATATGGAGCAATATACTAGCAAGAGCATGGTAAAAGATATTCCAAGAATAACACATGCTCATGCTAACTTTTGAGGATAAGAAGGCCCTTACATCCAACATGATCAAAAGCAAAAAAAAAGCAACAATTTGCATGGGTGTCCTTTGCTAATTAACTTGATTCTATCTTAATGAATGTAGTAATAGATAAGCACAGTAGCACAAATGTAGGGATGCGGAAGCTCATTGCAGGTAGCTACCATGCATTAGGCTAGGGGATGCAAAATTGCAAATGTACGAGAGGGGAAGGCGACCCGAATACAATGGAGTGATGAGATCTACTAGTCAACATGCATGTGATGTCCTATTGCCACTATAGATGCTCTGAAACTGCATGCCATGCAATCCCGGCCAGCTTCAGTGCGAAAAGCCTGCCTCAATCTGCAGGATACTCAGCTCACATGTTGTTGCCAGCAAGCCAACTTTTATATCAGGACTTTTGCTGAACAACCTAGATGGTCAGGAAAGCTACTATGAAGTATCTTGGTACATATATATAATGTGTAAGACCTTGCGTGGGTGAAAAAAACTAGGGTTTATCTCTACTACTTAAAAGGAGTATCTGCCTCTTTCTTGGTGGTGGTTCATCTATCTCTTCCCCTCTCAAAATAAAATTACTAACAAGAGGACCCATCTCCCCGCCTCCCCTGCGTTGTTCCCCTCTCGTTTCAATTATGAAGCTCTCTCCTACCTTTCCCACTCAAATATGAAGAGCGGCGGCACGATGACGGTGGGGGAGCATGGACACCACTAGGCACCGAAGGACACGGTGCCACCATCGTCCACAGCCAAGGGAGCCAAAGGGGATGGGAAGAGGAAACAGAACAACGGGATGGCAGGAGAAGGCGGCGGCGGAGGTGGCAGAGGTAAAGGATAGAAGAGGTGTACATCCACGACAACTATAGGAACTACTACAGCTACTGAGTGAGCAATCACGCCCCTCCCCTCCCTTTTCATTTCTCGTAAAATCTTCCAACTGTCATTCTACACACAATCGTCAGTTGCTTGATGAAATGCATGCTGGAGATTGCAGTGTTTGTGGGATTGGGATGGTTTAGTAGGATTAGGGTGCTTACTTGGAAGGAACCAGAGCTTTTGCTTAGGATGTAGCCCCCAAGCTGTTTGATGAAATGCGTGTCAGGAACTTCGGCCGATCAACACGCCTAAGCTCACACTCGAACACACACGAAGTTGGGCGAACAGAGCAAGAACACAAGAATTTTTGTGCTGCTAGAAAACTAGACAATATTTTTTGTTGTATTAGACTGCATTCAAAAGAAATCATAGTCTAACTCTGGTGGTTAAGCCACCCTTATTATGTACCACTACCTGCACGATCCCATGGACCTAGGCCATGACGCACACCATGCTAACAAAGCGGAGAACATGCTCTTGCGTGGACTGAGCACGCGTCAAGCATTTTCGATTGTTACAACTCTTCAACCACAGCCACTACAACTACGACCACGGTTGCTACGACTTATGAACAGTAGCTCTATGACTACATAGTAACTCCATGATTGCTATAGTAACTACGATTACAACAGTACTCTACGACTGCTATAGTAAATCTATGACTTCGACCGTGAGCTACGACTTTATGACTTTTGACCACGGTGAATGTGCTGGATTATTCAACATTATCCCCCTAATCCTTGCTTCGTGAGATTGTCTATGAGCTGCTCCTCTGTGTGAGCATGCTCGAGGATGATCTTCCCTCCATCAACACACTCTCGGATGAAGTGAAAGTGAGTATTGATGCGCTTGCTCCAGTCATGAAAGACAAGATTCTTGGTAAAAGCAATGGCGGACTTGTTGTCCACCTTGAGCACTGGTGCTCTGGGCTCTGAGCAGAGAAGTTCACCCATGAGTCAAGCTAGCTAGATGCCTTGACATGCCATAGTCGTCGCAGCGATGTACACCTCGTAGGACGACAACGCCACCACCCTTTGCTTTTGCGACTATCGGGCGATTGGGGTTGCTTCCGAGAAAGAAGAGCACTCTAGTGGTGCTTCTCTAGTTGTCGATGTCACTGGCCATGTCGCTATCACTGAATCCCAACAGCAGCGGCCGACCGTCTCTCTTCCTCGTATAGCAGACACCGTGGTTGCGTGTTCTGGTGATGTAGTGCAATATGTGCTTGACCATGACCAGGTGGTCCTTGTGCGGTTCCTCCATGAACCGGCTTGCGTAGCCCACCGTATAGGCTATGTCCCACAGTGTTCATCAAATACCGAGGTCGCGATAATACTCCAAAGATTAGGTGGCATCTACCAGCAAGCAGGAGCTTGATTTGCTCAGCTTTAAGTGAGCTTCCATTGGCGCTTGACAGCTGTTGTAGTCATGTATGCCATTCTTCTCGAGCACCTTGAGCGCATATGCCGATTGGTGCAAGGAGATGCCACTTGGCCCTTGGCTCACTTTGATGACGAGGTAGTAGGAGAGCAACCCAAGGTCACTCATCCAAAATATTTTCTTCATCTCAGCCTTGAATGCACGAATGTCGATGACTTCAGTACCGATGATGATCAGGTCATCGATGTACACTCCGAAGATCAGATGATGTGCTATATCCCTATGTGTGTTTGCAGCATGCTTGGAGATGCTCTTGTGAAACCTCAGCGTTGACAGGCTGACGTCGAGCTTGGCGTTCCACGCTTTGGGTGCTTGGCGAAAGCCATAGAGTGCCTTTCAGAGCCAGAGTACCTTGCACTCGCTGTTGTCGATGATGAACCTTGGCGGCTAGGCCACATACACCTCCTCCGTTAGGTTGACATTGAGAAATGCAGACTTGACATCCGTGTGATGGACTTGCCACCCCTCATGGGCTGCCACAGCAAGCAACAACCGGACTGACTCCATGCGTGCCACAGGAGTGAACACTTCCTCAAAGTTGATACCAGCCCGTTGTACATAGCCCTTCACGACTAGTCATGCCTTGTACTTGGTGATGGTGCCATGTTTGTCGTGCTTCACCTTGTAGATCCACTTGAGCCCAATGGGTTGGTGGCCAGCAGGGAGATCGACGAGTTCCAAAGTGTTGTTGTCCTCGATTGACTTCATCTCCTTGAGCATCGCTTTGCGCTAGCACTCGTGCTTCTCTGATTCACCGAAGGACGCTGGTTCGTCGGCTGTGGTGAATAGCAACCCAGTGGAGTTGAGGTCACGTGGTGCAAAACCACGGGGTGAAGCCGACTTGATGACATTATCGATGGTGCGATACCAAACCGGTACATCATCATGGTCGGCGTCGAGTGCCCCTCCTGGGTTCATTGGCGATGACGCAAACTCCGCTGTGCCTGGCATCGTGGTGTTGCCCATGCCTGCACTAGTGGGCGTGTGTGGCGATCCCTGGTCTCCATCCGTGCCAATGGCCCCTGCCATCCCTGGTTCATACTTGACAGTATACTCCACAGTGAAAGGCTTCAATCCACTCACTATACCTTCCTCACCATCAGCACTCAAGTCCCACTACGTTGTTTCATCGAAGAAGACATCACGGGTCACGTGCATACGCTAGGTGACAGGATTGTACACGCGGTATACCTTGGACCCAGACTCATACTTGATGAAGATCACCGGCAAGCTCTAGTCATCCAGCTTCATCAGGTGCGGCTTCGTGTTCCTAACATGCGCTACATAGCCGAAGGTGCGAAGAAAGTGCACTGTCGGCCACTTGCCATGCTAAGCCTCATACAACATCTTCCCATCGACGCTTCACCCCAAAACCTCCTGGGGAACCTCTTCACCTTCATCTTGATCACGCCATGTCGACCATCGTCTGGTTGCGGCGCTCAACGACCCCATTCTACTGTGGAGAATAAGGGGCCGTGAGCTACCGCTGCACACTATGCTCGGTGAAGTACTTGATGAATTCCACCAACGTGAATTCCCCACCATAGTCGGTTTGGAGCACCTTGAGCTTGCGCCCTGACTCCACCTCCACCTTCACCATGACCTTGAGCTTTGTCCTTGCTCGCAAGGAGACTGAGCCACATGTAGCAGCTCAGGTCATCCACAAGCAGCAAGAAGTAGCTATTGCTGCTCGGCGTCATTGGCATAATCAGCCCACAGAGATCGTCGTTGACGAGGTCGAGAACATCTCGCACATGGTCCTTTCCCTTCTCCAGGATAGGAGCCTGTCGTTGTTTACGGGCGAGGCAACTATCGCAGACTTGATCCACCTGATTAATCTGTGGTAGCCCTCGTACCATGTTGCGTTGTGTGAGATTGCGCAAAGCCTGGAAATTCGGATGACCATACCTTGCATGCCACTGCCACGCCTCCTCCGAGCTCCTTGCCGATAGGCACACTGGTTTCATGATCTTGAGTCAGTGTGGATACAGTCGGCTGGGTGAGTGCCTGATTTTAGCTAGCAGACGCTGCTGCTCATCGCGTATCCTCAAGATCCCACCGTCAATTAGCACTCGGTAGCCCGTCTCATCAAGCTGCCTGATGCTGATGAGGTTGGTGGTGAGCCGAGGAATATAGTACAACCCCGTAAGGGTGCGATGTTCCCTCGTTTTGCACGCGAAGAGGATCTCCCATGCCCCTCAATGTTGACAATAGAGCCATCACTGAACTTCACTATGTTGACCACCTCAGAGTTCAGCTCGGAGAACACCTTGCTTGCGCCGGTCATGTGGTTGGTCGCTTCGGTATCGAGGTACCAAAGCCCATCGTCGCATGCCTCCTCCTGATCTAGTTGTGCGAAGACCTCTGCTTCGACCAGTCGGAGGGGTCTGCTTCGTAGAGATGTGGATGAGTGGTCGAACCCATGATCGAAGGAGCAGTTGAAGCCATGGTCGAAGGAGCAGTCGAAGCAGTGGTCGAAGGCACGGTCGAAGGCGCGGTCAAAGCCACTGTTAGTGGTCGTAGTGACAGTGGCTTGCCACGTCGAGGACATGGCCCTGGCCATTAGGAGTGTGGCCTCATCGTCATCACCTTACGTCAGATGAGCATCGGCCCACTTCTACCGGCTGCGGCAATCCTTGGCCTAATGACCCATTTTACCGTAGTTGCGTCACTTGTCCATCGAGAAGTCACGTCCGCCACAAGATCCTAGCATTTCCCTGCTTTCATCCACACCGTCTCTATCAGCCTATTATCGCAGCGGCTTGCGTCGGTGGTTGCTAGACTTGGAGCCACCAGAGGATCCCTCCCCCTGTTGTCATTCCCTCATCCATGCAGACCACTCCTCTTTCGTGAGGAGTAGCTTCCCACTAGCTCCAGCGACGGGTGTCGTGTCTAGCCGATTCTTCGTCGCCTTCAATCTCCTAGTCATCTCCTCCACCGAGTGTGTCGAGAGATCAAGCAGAATTTCAATTGACAGAGCAATTTGGGAGAACCTAGAGGAGACGACACGCAGGTACTTCTCGAAGACCTTGTGCAGTGGCTCCGGGTCGTCGAGAGTGCTAAGCTGGTTTACTAGCCCGATGAGCCGCAACACGAAATCATCAAAGACTCCCCGTTGCAGAATGCAATACTCTCGAACTCCTTCCGGAGCTTCTGAGCATTGGCCTTGCGCACTCAATCAATGCCGACACGCATGGTCTAGAGGGAGGAGTTAGAAGGCTCACCGTGCAGTTGGCCGAGCTGAAGAAGAACCGAGGTGAGCCAGCGGCGGAGACCAGGGGCAGCGTGGGGAGGCCACCATGGAGGGAGGAGCTCAGGTAACGAGAAGCTCGGTTGGCGGTTGGAGAAGGTTCAGGGCACCGAGGAGATGCTCCCAGAGAGTGGAATCGAACCGGGGGTCACCGAGGAGGGTGTGGCGCTGGCGGTGGCGAGCTTCGGCACGCAGAAACCCAATTAGCTTGGAGGGGAGGCTGATGGGGAGTGGGTACATGCCGTGATGCAGTCAAAGTGGTGGGGCTTCGCCGGAGCAGCTGGAAAGGCGAGTAGGCACGGTGACGGCCGGTGTGGGCACAGTAGAAGAAAAAAACAGGGGAGGAATGGGACTGCAAGGGGAGGTAGAGGAGAATGGGGGCCTTTATAGCACGGAGGAGAGGAGCTGTGCCAGCGCTTTTGGGGTCGACCGAAGCACAGGGCAAGGCATGGGACGTCCTGGGCATGGCCGGGCGATGTGCGACACGGAGGCGACGCGGTAACACGGGAGCAGTGGCGCGGCGACGTGTGCACAGTGGAGGAGGGGCCGGTTGGTCAGGGCAAAGCGAGCAGAGGAGACGGGGGAAAAAGAAAGTAGAACTGTGGAAGAAGAGAAAGCAGAGAGAGAGGTTGGGAGCCGGGCCCACGGTCAGTGAGGGGGAAAAGGGATTAAGAGAGAAAGGAGAGAAGAAAGATAGAAAAGAAAAGGGGGCCCACATGGAAGTGAGAGGGGGAGGAGAAAGAGGGAAAAGAATGAGAGAAAAATGAAAAGCTTTAGCAAATCTTGAATTTTGGATTTGTAATTTGAATTTCTATTTCATATTTAAGATTACTGATTTCAATTTTTGGATTTTCAAGTCAAATCTTTGGTTTAGATATCTAGATACAAAATCTAATATTCCTCTAATTTTGATTTTATTTAGTTTTCCCTCGGAGTTCGGTTTTTATATTATTTTGTTCTGAATTGTATATATAAATTTTTTAATATTCAACCTTGGGTTTTGTATGCAAATTGAATTAAAAGAAGGGATTTTTGGTTTAATCATTCAGAAATATATTCTAATATTCTTTTTGGTTTCATTTTATTGACTTGAATTTGAATTCAAGATTATGGTATTTTGAATTCATGATCTGTAATGTCATTTTCTATTTTTGTTATTTACATGATCATTATTTGCACTTGGGATTATTCTTGATTATTAATTTGCATGCCACAAAACTCAAAAAGATTTCAACTAAATATTCAGAAGAAATTTGAATGCCACCAAGATGCAAGAAAAGTTTTAAAAACTCCATATTTTTGAACATTGAAATTTAGAATGTTACAACATACCTCTCTGATTCCATCGCAACCCGCTTTGATACACTTGTAGGATCATATGGCACAATTAGAGGGGGGGTGAATGATTGTCTTTGCTTTTTGAACCTGAAATAAAAAAACTCAAACTAGAAGAAAAATGATCTAATCTTACAGACATGAAATCCAACCGCTGAACAGTTGATCGTGTACACAAGCTTGAAGAAGAATCCATCCGCTTGGCGTTTGACTTCTTGTACGACCACTCGCTACAATCATGTATCGCTCGACTACTCAAATAGATCACGTAGACGAGATCTTCTATCGCTTGGAAGAACTTCGACTGCTCGAACCGATCGACCACTCGATCGAAAACTAGCCGAAGATAACACCTTCTCCGTAGCATGTCGGCGAGAACACACAAAAGCAATGCTCAAGAAAATCACGCCGTCGATGAAATTTTCTTGAAAATCACGTCGTCGATGAACAAGTTTTGTCTACAAAGCACCCTCATGGCACCCCTAAAACATTCCTCGATGAAAGCCCTAAAGATCAATTCACGTTATCCCTTAGCCTCTCCCTACTTTTATAGGCTAACATCCCAATCGTGTCCGACTCAAACATGAACACAACACATTATCTCTTCCTCAAATCAAGGGACCCGAAACCCTTCCAAACACGTGTTTTATCAAACTCCAAATCTTCCATGTTACGGACTCCACCCATAACGTTTCCAATCTCTCCACGTAACAAAGCCTCCAGGACTACACCTATTGCATCTTCATCATGCATCTTCCAGTAAGGTCATTTTGGTGGTCGACTTACCGTGGTCAAATCTAGATGTGGTCAAAGTCGAACGTGGTCGTTGTCGAATGTGCTCGAACTTGATCGTAGTCGTAGTAGAACATGATCGAAGCTGGGTGTGGTCGAAGAACCATTCAGCAGTGGTCGTAACTCTATGATCGAAGCATGCTGTAGTCATACAACCAAGGTCGTAGCGCTGTGCATGATCATAAATGCTTGCGATCTTCCGAAGCCACTCGAATGCCATTTGATGCTCCAAAGGCACTCGAAAGCCGATCACACCACTTGGAGAAAACCAATCAAACTGATGGAAACCCCACTCGAAGCATCAAAAGCACTCGAAAGCCTCAAAACCACTCGGAGGAATATCCTATAACCACGATCGACCAAAACTTTTGCAAACGCAAATTCCAAAGCAAACCAAATGTCAATTATTCATCACTTCTTTATTCACGACCATCCACATGGTCTAACACAAACTCACACTCCATTTTATAGGTGCTACACTAAGACAACCTAGAATGTTAAATCAGCTATAATTTGCCAGGCCTAGGATTTTGTCCAAACTTTGGATGAATTTCCACTTTTTGCTATTCTTATTGATAGTTCACCAAAATTTGTTATGAGTTATTTATATGATTTAGTTTAAAGATGTGCCAGTTATAGGTATCATGATGTCTGGTTATATAATGTCAGTTCAGTGATAATGGATGTATAGAGGATGCCAATTGCCAAATGTAGTTTGTTGTCAGGTGAAACTAAGACAGCTGCTAATATCTACTTAAAGTTTTACATCAAAATGTCTGTTACTGAGAACTTAGTAATATGAAATGTGAGCAATTTTCTAAGAGCATTTTTCTCTCATTGTGACACTTGAGCTCATGATTTTGTGCTATGTTCTGTAAGTGCTTTGGTACGCGCTAAGTGCTGTGCCCCCAGCACCTGAGCCGCACCCATTTAATTGTGATCTTTCTCCGTGCTATGCATGTTGAGATCGAGGTACCATTGCTACCGATTGCTATGCTATAAGACAATGTAGAAATTGCCTTCTTCTCTCTCTTTTTTTACAATTACACCCAGAAGCTGCCCTCTGGAAAAAGAGTTGTTGCTTGGAGTGAGATTCCGTCGGTGGCCACCATCTTCGTCTAGACGAGTTTTACAAGAGATGGAGATGGGCCGCCAACTGGATTAGGAGAAAGGCGTCGGGTGAAGACGGTGATAGTTAGCATCGATAGGTGGGCCTTAGCATGTGGTACCATACCATTGGTGCCGGCCCAGGTCTTTTCACACATTTACCCCCCGATTTTCGTTTTCTAAAGAATTTGCGGGCCGAAAGAAAAGCACCGCTACTGGGTAAGCCCGCTAGCTGTTTTAATTGGTCCACGTTGGACTTACCATGCTTATTTTGCAGCATCGATGCAGCACTGCATCGAAGTGCTCATGCATCTAAGCATGCAATATATAATGCATCAAAGAAGATGGCTCTTACATGGTTGCATGCATGATGGCGTACGTGGCTATATTGTCGATTTTTAAAAAAAACACTAGTGATACGCAGGCAATCAGCCGCCTATTGGGCGAATAATTGCAGTCGCCTATGCGTTGGGCGACTGGTGTGACATCCTAAATTTTGGACGTTTTGAAATTGTATAAGCAGATAATTTTTGAAGGAGAGGAAGAATCAAATTCAGATAATTTTTTTATTTGCGATATTGTATATGTAGTATATTTTTATTTACTGTTAGTGTTAATAGAAAATTATAGGTGTAGATAGAAATAGTTTAATTTTTGGTATAGAAAATTTTAGTTAATGTAGTTATAGAAAATTAGCAGGCGTACAAGCGGAGATGAGAGGAAGAAGCAACTGTAGGTATTTTTTTGTATTTGCAATGTTGTATATGACTGTTAGTATTAGTAGAAAATTGTAGATGTAGATAGAAATAGTTAAATTTTTTGTATACAAAATTTAGTTAATTTAGTTTTAGGAAATTAGCAACCGTAACAGCATGAAGTTGCATATAAATTAGGGAACATAGTTTTACAAAATTAGCATCGTTAACAAATTGGCATACGTACAAAATTGTAGTCATAGAAAATTGAGTCACCGTAACGTATAAATTAATCGTCTATAGAAATTTGTATGTATTACAAAATTCAGGAAATATTTAAGTTAGAATTTAATAATTTGGTATGTAAAATACAATCATAGGTAGTATTTATGTTTAAATACGAATGAATGTAATGTCGCTAGTACATTGGAAAAACGTCAGAAAAACCGATAGGAAGTTCATAGTACAAGGTTGTTGTAGTGGGTTACGACATGCGAACGATTGGTGAAATGTAAATTACAAGACATCAGTACTTTGGTATTGTGCGATACGATTTGACATGTTGCAAAATTAAAATATATGTGCAGGCAGACATCAGCAATGCCGATACCCACTACATTGAGGCTGCATTACGGTGCTAGAACCGTTCATGAAGGTCCGAATGGTGTGGATTTGAGCGGTTTTCCGCAAGCCACTCTAGTACATCCGGACGGCGAGAATGCTTGAATCTTAGATGTGATGCATTAGCTGAACCGGAGTTTTTCGTTGGTCCCCGTGGTGTGTAGCGTTGTCGTATAAGGGCTTTGGAGCCGGTCTCCCATGGTCCAGACGCGATGGCGCCAACTGAGGGTACGCTTCACCTCTTCTTGGTTTTATCCCAATGCTTTATCTCATGAACTAACGATATTTGTATTGCAGGTCTTCTCTTCCCCGAGCAGGGATGGGGGTCTCCCCGGGCCCGAATGATCAGGACCAGTACTTTTCGGACTGGCCCAGGCCGGCACCGGGCTTAGCACCTCGGGCCACACCACCAGAGGTTCTCTCCGGAGTGCCCTCACCGGTGCACCGGAGGGCACACAGGCGGCGGTGCAGCCCACTCCACCAGCTCAAGGGCGGGTGCGATGGTCTCCTGATCATCTTACGTTGTCAGGGTGTCGTCACCCATTGCACAGGATGACGGCCAAGCGGGGCCGTATGGGAGGATACAGACGCGGAGATGGAGGGGGCTAGGGTGGCGACGAAGGGGGCTGGGGATGCTGTTGGGAGGCGGTTGTGCCGACTGTATACTTTTTGTTCATGTACTTTTTATATTTGTTGTTTACGTATTGATGTTTACAATACTGTGGCGAGCTTACTTCTACTTGTCCTTACCTTCTCAACGCACGCATGAAACAAATAGTGAACTACATTGATGGCAATCGCAGCAACGTACGAACCCTTCAATTACATGCTTAACGACATTGCAAATTATTTCGAACAACAGTCCTGAGTACAACAGTATAACCATACACATCGTTGCCTATAGTTGGAAGGAGCCTCATGGTACCAACAAGGAGTATTGCTGAGGGGGCCGCCTTGGACATGGCTGGCCGTCATTGTAGTGGCAAGCACATATACAACTAGGGTTCGCATAGCAGCATGTTAGGTCGTACGAACTCCCTATATTGATTATCTCCTCGTTGCCCCTCTCACGCTCCATCTACTGACGGAGGTCATCGTTTTGCTCTTCAAGACTATCAATCCGTGCCTCCAATAAGCAATTCGCTCTCACAACGTATGCACGTAGATCGCAACATATCGTTCATGGGAAGGATCAATCCATTGCACGAAGTCACATTTATCCATCTGCTACAAAGGAACGTTAACATTGAAACTCTATTAATAGCATAATAAAATAGACGAGTGCGAACTTGTACCAAGGAGTACGGGCATCGAAAGAAACATCAACCATCATCTGTATGGCCTTCTGCCACCTGCACCACCGCATCCTGCATGTGTTTGCATTTTGGCCACACTGGCTGAGCGCACCTATTTGGCAACAAGCGGTACGTAGCGCCGAAGTCCTCCTTCCTTTCGAGTGGAAGGTCCTCATTTGGTGACCCATGCTCGACTGGCCCCTCAGCGTCTGTCATGGTGGCTTACTCTACCATGGAGAAGATGGTTGTTCCAACCAGCAATGCTTCATCCATTCATTTTATAACGTAACTACGGTGTCACGGCGCCATTCATAACACATGGCAGTTTTGCCCAGTCACAAGATCACACAGGCAGCATTGCGCAACGACAAGATCACATAGGTCGGCTTTTCGCAGGGACAAGACTATACACGCCAGCTTTGAGCACCAACCAGACTACATACGCTAGCTTTCACCAATGAGAAGAGTACACACACTAGCTTAACGCACAGAGAAGACCGCACATACCAGCTGGCTCAGCGACAAGATCACATGGGCCAGCTTTTCGCAGTGATAAGACTACACATGCTAGCTTTGAGCAGCGACAAGACTACACACGCCAACTTTCACTAGCGACAAGAGTACACACGCTAGCTTTAATCACTGCGAAGACCGCAAGCTCCAGCTTTACGCAGTGACAAGACAGCATAGGCCAGCTTTGCTCAGTGATATGACATGATGGCCTAGCTTTTCGCAGTGACATGACAGTACGCGCCAGTTTTGCGAAGTGAGAAGACCACACGCGCAAGCTTTGTGCAGTGACCTGACTGCACGGCCCAGCTTTCTACAGCGACATGACCTCACGACCTAGTTTTACCAGTTTTGCGCAGTGACGGGACCACACATGCACCTTCATGTATCGACAGGGCAACAAGGAGCCCTATAAAAGGAGGTCAAAGAGATTTATCAGAGAATACTACACAAACAAATCCCACACTACACCGACGCTTGCTTCACCACACTGGGTTAGACAAAAGGCAGAAGAAGCAATGGGACAAGATGATGAAGCAATGGGAGGAGACCCGTGACCTAGCACGGTCAGCTACCACCCACGATGAGAAAGTAAGGGCTGCTGCGGCCCCGGCAGAACAAGCCCAACGTGCTACGAGGCCAGTTCCCGCAATGACGCGCCCTATCCTGAACGTTCCTATCGAGCATTCGCTGCAACTCCCACAAGAGAGGGAGATGCCCCCTTTGTTGGTGCCGGGACACGTGCAAGTCCTTCAAGTCTAATCACCGTCTCAGCCTAGGTATGCGTTACTGGGGTTGCATAAACTACTCTAGTGACTACCTCGACCGCCATCTAGACACCGCAGCCTATCGACAGCCGGTATGGACCAAGTGTATCGTTTTTCCCTACCTTTTCTCCTTTAGAGTATGCATTAACAACCTCTCCCCTGTATTCATAGTCCCCAGAACCACTATGTGGCTATCTCAAATGGATCGATCTTGAGATCCACCCAGAGGACCAGTGGGCCCTCGACTTCTAGGAGTGGAATGTCGCAAGGTCCTCCGAGATCCGGGAGGAGGAGCGCCATAGGAACGAGCAAACCCTACGTATACAACGCGAGATGAAAGCTCATCTCGAGGCGTGCACGTGTGAGGAGTGGGAGGCTCGCTAGAGGGAGCGCGAGAAAAAGAGAGAAATGGCGACCAAGGCAAAAGAGGTCGCCGAGGAGTTCAACGTCGAGCTGGCAAGGAATAGAAAATGGCCCCGGTCCACGCAGTAGGTCGTACGAGTAGTTGGGTAGGTTAGTCACACATGATGCTATATGTTATGCATGTAATCAAAAACTACACGACATATTACTCCCAACTGTATTATGAAGTCTATTTAAATTCAGACAAGCTTATTTCCTCGTCTTTTCGCATTCTATTATTCACATAGTAAGTCATCCAATAATATTATCATACCGGTTTTTCTCCGTATACGAATTCCAAGTAACATCACAATATCATTTACCAACGTACTTACCGATCGTTCTAAGGTCAATCGTTCTTAAAAAAAGTTTCACAATTTTTTTTACGCTCCTACAACATACAACGACCATAAACTTTTATTACAAATCCATCAATTATCTTCCAGTTATAATCTACAAAATTCATAAAATCTACAAAATTTATGGGGTGCAGTTTGCAGTCGCCCGACCACTAGGCGACTCTACTTGCAGTCGCCCAATGGTCGGTGACCGAACTCGTTGTTTGGCCGTTGATTGGCTCGATCGCCTCCTCCTAGGGCGATCGGAGCTATTTCGATAGGGCGACTGGAGCTTATTTCTGATAGGGCGACTGGAGCTTATTTCTGTTAGACCATGTGGTTAGATCTAGGTTATTTGGGTGATGAATAATTGACAACGGTTAATTTATGATGATGAATATTTGATAATATTGTTTATCGATGTTAATAATATTGACAACGGTTAGATCTTTGGTCTTTGCATGCGCAGGTTGAGCATGGAGGCGATCATGGTCGGTAACGAGGAGGACCAGGACTAGGATGGGGAGATCTGAGGTCCAGACGATCGAGGATGTCATGCGAGATGGTCGAGCTCATGTTTAGGGCGCATGGAGATCAGGGATGGATGATATGTGTTGGAGCTACGGAGGTACGGTCCAAAGGCTACGACACGTGGTGGATGATGTGTGGAGAAGTTACGGGAGGTGCAGTCCTGGAGGCTTCGACACGTGACGCGTTAAAAAAAATCGGGAGTGTGAAAACCCGTGTTAGGAAGGGCTTTGGGTCTCTTGGAAATTAGTGGGTTAAAAGTCTAGTTAAGATAAAAAGGCCTATGTCTAGTTGGATGAGTTGGATTAGGATTTGAAGTAGAAATTGAATAGGATTCGTAGGAGGCTGCATAAAAGAGGACAGAAATTGTGATCGGTATTGTGGCTTTGGAGAAACTAATTTTGTGCTAGAGTTTAAAAGTGCTAGGGAAGAGCATTTTGTAGCCACTATGATTTAGAAATAAAGAATAGATTTATTTCCAAGAAATTGGGTCCGAGCGTGCGGTTTTGTGCGCGACGTTCGTCGTTTGCGCACGTCGTGAAGGCACAGCGCTACGTGTTCTACTCAGCTCGGTTCTCACGTAGCATAAGCACAGGAAAGTTTCATCGATTTTTTCCATTTTTATTTCTCACGGCCATCAAGTGATTTTATCCATCAAACCATACATGCATAGCCATCACGTGAGTACTCACTACATGCATACACACATATACTAGTAGGTTTTTCTTAAGTACTTGCATGACTTAACTGTTGATAAAATGAGACACATATTTGGTGCTTTTTCCCTTTTAGTTTGCTATCTTTGTTGTTTTTTGTTCTTGCTGTGATTGACAGATTAAAAGAGCAGAAGATAGTAGTTAAAAATATATATATATTCCGCTGTGCGCTGCAATCATTCACCTCTGCTCTGATTGTTACCAACGATGCTATAATTTCTATAAACATTTTTGTCACAGATATATTTCTGTTATTTCGAATATAAAATAGTTTATTTGTATAAAAATTCAGATGTTGATGTTGATGGGTGGCCTCCACACGACACGACACGCCGGCCCGTCGTCGATGATGAGCAGCGTGTGATCCTCGTCGCCGCAGCCATCCCCGCGCCGATAAGACGACCACTCGGATCGCGCCACGTGGCTCCCAGCCCCCCTCATATTGCTCCTCCTCAGTTGTCCAGCCGCAAGTACACTCAAGGTCAGGGCACCCCTCCTTCCTCGCCTCTAGCCACCATCAGCTTGCCATGGCCACCGCCCTGAGCAGCCTCCGCGCTCCCTTCTCCCTGCGCCTCGCGCCGGCTCCCGTCGCGCTCGCGCCGGCGCTCACCACCAGGCAGCTGGTGCGCGGCGCCAGGCTGAGGGCGCAGGCGACCTACAAGGTGAAGCTGGTGACGCCGGAGGGCGAGGTGGAGCTGGAGGTTCCCGACGACGTCTACATCCTCGACCAGGCAGAGGAGGAAGGGATCGACCTGCCCTACTCCTGCCGCGCTGGCTCCTGTTCCTCCTGCGCCGGCAAGGTCGTCTCCGGCGAGGTGGACCAGTCCGACCAGAGCTTTCTCGACGACGACCAGATCGCCGTCGGCTGGGTGCTCACCTGCCACGCCTACCCCAAGTCCGACCTCGTCATCGAGACCCACAAGGAGGAGGAGCTCACCGCCTAAGCAGCTGCCTGCTTCTTCGTTGTCTGCAAGATCGGGTTGACGTCGACGGAGCTAGAGATCATACCATATGATCATGTCATGCATGCATATCATCATCATCCACAGCTCGAGCTTAATTTAATTTACAGCATTCATGCATGCATGATTTGCTTATGTAATTAGTAATATATTCTCCCTTTTGTACCGTGCGTCAATACTGTCAAATACTGCTATGTACGTACCTCAACGTACAGGAATGAATGAAGCTTGATGGATGAGGTGTGTTGTCTAATTTCAATTTATTGTCTACTTAATTATCCTGCAGTTAACCTACATATATTGCTTACAAACTCCGGCAAATTAGGAACGATCTTGCTTACATATGTTTAGATATTGCTTACATATATTTTTGCACTTTGGAGTTAAATTTTATAATGTGGATCGATCTTGTAATTCCTACAAATTAGGAACGCTCAAATTTTCAGCCCTTATTAATCCTTCGTTTAGTGGATCTCATCACTCCGGCCGCATTCCTCCATGTACAATCCCCTCCCTACAAAAAACTCAAAGTGCTCCATACACGATCTCTAACAATTCATGCGGAGCTGCTATTAGTTCATGGGGTTTCGATTGAACCTCCCCCTTTTATGAAAACAAGTTCGAACGCAACACTGTAGCAGCATTATACACACATATAGGGGTGGAAACGGATTGGATACGGTCGAATAGTTTCAAATACGAATACGGATTCATATTTTTAAAACGGATACGGATACGAATTCAAACATTTTTGAATACGAATATGAATCGAATGTCGTAACGAATACGAATTCGAATCGGATATATGCTTAATTCGATCGAATACGAATATCCTCCTACGAATGTTGTAATCGACCAGTTTTTCCGATTAGTGGTTTTAAATTCAAATTTTGACATTTGAAATTTTCTCAAAAATATGATTTCCACAGTTCATATTTCTGGCACCATTGTTTATTCGCACATGTATCCATGGACCAAAACTGTAAATATCACCTCGTTCTGTAATGATCTCAGATTCCGGGAATTCAGGCGCTTTATAATTTAGTAATGCACGCATGACGCATCCAACCTGACAAATGGCAGCAGGCGCCGACCACCGAAATGGTAGCAGGTAGAAGCAGTCGCCGGTCGGAGTATACTAGTTGAGGACTTGAGGTCTTGGCTCTTGAGTCTTGAGTACTAGTTGAGGAAATCTAAAAATGGGGAGTTGAGGAGTTAGTCTTGAGCCTTGAGTACTAGTTGAGCGAAATGAGAAGTGTACTAGTTGAGGTCTTGGCCCTTCCTCTTCCGCTCTTGGCTCTTGACGCTATGACGGAGACACGCTACTTTGTTGAGTTCGCTATCGCTCGCCAGCGTCGCCGCTTGGATGCTCAGTACTCGCCACTCGCGTCGCCAGACAGTCGCTAACTTGCCACGCCCAGACTCACGCTCGGTCTCGAACGCTCAGCTGGCCCAGACTCGCCACTCGGCACTCGGTGTCTCGGTTGACCGAATGAGTAAATGACTCGTGAGTACTGAGTCGTGACTCCCGCACGGCCACACGTGACTCTCGCCTTGGCGTGCCATTCGCGCCATGGTGAATTGGTGATTGGCGAGCCGGCGCCCGGCGGCAATACGAATACGGATGTTCTCGAATACGAATACGAATACGAATACGAATATTCTCGAATACGGATATGAATAAGAATATTCTCGAATACGGATACGAATACGAATATTCTCGAATACGAATGCGAATACGAATATTCTCAAATACGGATACGAATATTATCGAATACGAATATGAACATTTTCGAATACGGATTTTTGCTTACAACATTCACATTTTCTCGGATACGAATATCGGATAAAACGAATTATCTGTTACCGTTTTCCACCCCTACACACATATATATACACATTGTAGTGCTATTCAACGTCTACACGCACGATACGCGAGGGTCGCTGACTGCACACACGAATTGATGATAACCAGTTCATGAATTGATGATAACCAGCGCGCGGAAAGTTACTGACGTTTCTGAATGAAGTTACTATCGGTCCTGAATGAAGTTATTGCCAAACCTTCACAGTGCCGAAAAGTTACTGACGTTTTTGTATGAAGTTACCATCAGTAGCGAGTGATGTTAGTGCCGTATCTTCACAGTGCCAGAAAGTTACTGATGTTTCTGAATTAAGTTACCATCGGTAGTGAGTAAAGTTACTACTGAACGCTTACAATACACAGCCAGTGGTAACTTTCCTTACAGCAGGTTATAACTTTTTCACAGCAGGTAGTAACCTGACTTGCCTGCATGCAACAAGAGAGAGAAGAGAATAAATGCACTTGACTTTTGATTTTTTTATCTTGTTTATAAGCTAAAAATGCAATAACTCTTTTTCACCAAAAATCCAATCTATGATCCGTTTTCACCATTGTGTTCGAAATTACGAGCTTAATAAAACAAGAAGCATGTTGAATATATTTTGACGCTACGAAAATCATGTCATATAAAATTACTATCGTGTATGAGTGAAGTTACTATCAATTTTATAGTGATAGCTGTATGTAACTTCATGCATTAGATACGATTACTTGATGTACATTCCATAGTAACTTTACTATAATTAACAAACACTAGTAACTAAGCATGGTGTAGGATGGTGGAATGGTTAGCTGGTTGGGTAAGTTAGGGGCGCGTGCTTATTTTACACTTGTGTGCTATATATAAAGATGAAGATCATATTGCGATCTCTAGGTGTGTGGGCAGCCATTCAAGGAGATGCACTGGTCGAAGAGGAGAAAGACCAGGGCGCTCTGGCCGCCATATCTCAGGCTATCCATGACGAGGTCTTGATGACCATTGCAGAAAAGGAAACTGCAAAGGAAGCGTGGGAAGCAATCAAAGAGATGCGCATTGGAGAAGATCGTGTCAAGAAAGCAAGAGCACAGGTGCTGAAGAGGCAATTTGATCGATTGATCATGGGAGAGACCGAATGCGTCGGTGAGTTTTCTCAGAAGCTCACAAGCCTGGCTGGCAAAATTCAGGCTTTGGGTGTTGAATTTCCGGATTCAACAGCCGTCGAGGGGTTCTTCAGATCATAAGCACGATTGAGCAATTCGGAGACATGACGAAGATGACGATGACCGAGGCAGTTGGCTGTCTACGAGTTTTCGAAGAAAGTTAGAAGGGGCGACGCCAAAGCAAGGAAGAAGGGGAGCAGCTGCTGCTGTCCCAAGCCCAATGGGACGCATTGGCGACAAAGGAGAAGAAGAACAACGAATACCACAGCAGGAATGGGAAGAGAGGCGGAGGACACAGCGGCGGCCGAGGTCGCGGCTGTGGACAAGAAATATGGCGTGACTCTGAAACTAACAAATCAAATGTTCAATGCTACGAATGCCGAATGTCGAAGCCACATACAGTGCCATAACTGCAAGAAGTTTGGTCACTATGCAGCAAATTATAGAAGCAAGAAGAAAGTGGAGGAAGTCAACATGGCTCAAATGTCGGAACACAAAGAACCGACGCTGCTCTTGTCACACTGCAATGTAGATGAACCGACAATGGTACTACTAAACGAAGGGAGAGTATTCCCAAGTTTGATGGAGAAGGAGACACAGGACCAGACAACAGAATGGTATCTCGACAATGGAGTTAGCAATCATATGACAAGAACATACTCAATGTTCCATGAGTTAAATGAGAAAGTGCTTGGTAAAGTGAAATTTGGAGATAGCTCAACAGTCCAGATCAGAGGAAAGGGCACAATTTTGTTGAAGTGCAAGGATGGAAGTCGAAGACCACTGTCAGATGTATATCACATACCAAGTCTTCGCAACAATGTTATAAGTTTAGGACAGCTAACTGAAGAAGGGTGCCAAGTTGAATTGAAAGACAGTTATCTGAGAGTATTCGACAGTAGTGAACGGCTGCTAATGAAGGTGCAAAAATCAGCAAATCGGTTGTACAAAATACCGTTGAAAATCTGTGTGGAGGCCAGTCTGTGTGGAGAGTGGTCTGAAGGAAACAAAGCATGAACGACTTCATCTACAGGCAGTCGAAGACCAGCTAGAAGTCGTAACAAACAAGTCGGATGAAAAGCAAGTTGCAGCAGATAGGAGAAAAAGTCCGAAGTCATAACGAGCAAGTCGACTGAGGTGATCGGACGTGGTCGAGAAAGCGATCAACCATGGCAAACGAAAACCGGACGGGTCAGGAAGGAGTTTGACCACGGCAAAAGAAGTTCGGACGTGGTCGGGAAAGCGTTCGACCACGGCAAACTAGCGCTAGGCGAGCAGCCGATATCGGACGACCACCTGCACGCACAGGTCCCAGGATCGGCCTGAGTGATCGAAGCATCGCCCAAGTGGTCAACACCGATCGCATGAAGTAAGCAGTGGCCGACACGGACCACAGATAGTGAGCACAGATGAGGAACCAAGAATTGGCGCAAGTGGTCAAAACTTCATCAGCCTGGGTGGTCGATACCGACCACACGCAACAGACAAAGTCGTCTCCGGACGCGCAGGGGAGCAAGGAGTAGTTGTAGCAGGTGAAACCGATGTAAAAGGTGGTCGAATCAACAATAGCCTGAGTGGTCGACAACGACCACATGAAGTAAGCAAAGTTGAGGCAAGCAGAAGCTCAGGAGGAGCTCTCACACAAACAAGAGAAGACAGTCGTAAGCCTGGAGCATGGATCCCAAGGTGGCGGGAGGAAGCATGGCGTGAAGGACGGTGGTCGAAAGCAAGACCACACAACAGTGAAATGAGCTGCTAGTGGAGGAAGCGTGATCGACAAGAGTTGCAGGGAAAAGGCGACCAGATCAAAGGCTATGGGAGCAAGTGCTCTAGCCCAGAAAGCTCGGTCAAAGAAGAAGCAGAAGCAGGAGAATGTCAAAGTGATCAAGGAAGAAGATCGGTATGATGAAAAGCCACTAAACAAGATTAGGGAGAGAATGTTGGAAATAATCATGTTTATAAGTCATATGCAAATTTTGGTAGTAATCGGAGTTGAACTGTGACCAGAATTGAAAGTCGAAGTCATAGTCGAATTAGAGTCGGAGTCGGAGTCGGATTTGTATTCCGTAGTCGAAACCGAGTGAAAGTCGTAGAACAGGGTATAAAAGGGGGTGGAGTATTGTAACTAATGTACGCCGAGAAACAAGAAAAGAAATAAAGAGAAGAGGAGAGAAAACCAGTAAGTATCGACTTCATTGTGATCTCACAAGACGTGGTTGAAGTCGACCTACGACCACGGCAAACGTGGTCAGAGGAACTTACGACCACAACAAATATCGGCAGGCGTGGTTGAAAGGCGTTCGACCACGACAACGCTGAAGAAGACGCCGTTAGGAGGCAATACGACCACGACGGAGAAAGTTTGGGTGTAACCGGAAGACATACGACCACGGCGAAACAACAGCGGGCTTGGTCGTAGAAGCTATTGACCACGTTGGCGTAGTGCAGAACGTGGTCGTAAGGGTAATCGACCACGGCATAAAAGCTACGACCACATTGGAGGCTTTACGACCACGCTGTAAAGACTCGAGAAGGCTTCGATCACAGCAGGAAGCGGTCGGTAGAGCGATTGAGTGGTCGTATCTCAACAGGAGGCTATCAGAAGCGGTCGAAACCGGTCGTAAGTACTGAGAACCGTTTGTAAGTGACCATAAGCGATCGTAAAGGTTCTGGGCGAAGTCGTAAGACTTCCAACATCATTCACCTCTTCAATTGCCTTTCCGGTCCTACGTTCTGTAAAAGATTTATTTTTTGTTCCCTGCAGCAGCTTGATTGCCTATATTGAGGTGGTGGTTGCGTTAGTGCTTAATTAGTTTCATCTCTTCCTTTGCGTCTCATCGCGGACAGCATCGACGAGCAGCTGCTCACCATGGACACCCTCAGGAGTCGCCGGACACGGAGTACATCGACAAGATCAACATCCCGTCGGCGCTCGTGAACTGCGCGTTCGGCGAGTCCCTGAAGAAGATGATCCAGAAGGCAGATAAGCAGTCAAGAACTCATGTCTTTCGAGAAAGTCTGTAATACCCTCGTAAAAATTAGATTTACAAAGAAAAATCTATTATGTCCTCACAAATCAATGGTTAGACTTAATTTCTGCTGGTACTCTCTTACTATCAGTAAAATATACCGTAAAAATTCTCTTTTTTTAAGGTAAAAAGCCCCATGGGGACTGAATTCATTGCAAATAGGATATAGTACATAAGTTCATTGCAAAGTGATGGTTAGAAAGTTCTGCCAAGACTGGCAGGTAGTGGCATGAAGTACAGTGGAGCAGTTATGATAAGCATTGGTGGAATGTTTTGTAATAGCTTCTTTTGCTAGCTGATCTGCCTCCTGATTATTTTGCTTGTTGATGTAAACGAACTGCACCTGCATGGATTGACACAGTTCTCTGATTTGCTGCAAGATCGGCCTGATCTTCCAGTGTCCCGGTTTATTGAGCATGTCTCCTTCAAAGGTGGCCCGAGCAAGAACCTGACAATCAAGGAAAAAGTGCTTGTGGCCAAATTCAGAAAGTTAGCTCTTTGAACTGCCAGTAGGAGAGCTTGAGCTTCGGCCTCTAGTGGTGAAGAAGATTGTAATCCCTGCCCTTGGACTTGCAACCTGCAATTGTAATGTGATTCTCCTATGGAAAACATTGATACCAATGCCAAAGGCACCATTTTTGGATCTGGAAGCATCAGTGTAAAAGGAGTTTGCAGGATTGCTGTTGTGATTGACATTCTGAATTAAACGATTCGATTTTTAATTTCGTAATTACCATCCATATTATTGAAACGAGTGATGGAGGAATGAGAAGCTTTTGCATCACAGATTATGCTGTTAATGCTTCTATCTTTTCTGTTAAATCTCGAGTCATTTCTAGCTTTCCGGGTGTACCAAAGGAGATGAAAAAACAAATTCTCTATCTTGTTGACTAGTAGTTCGAGAGAGAATGTCAGAACAAGGTTTATCTTGAAAATAAGGATTGTCAGTTCTGACTGATAGGTGAGTATGAAACCGAATGGCCCTAGCAAAGGGGCAATGAAAGGAGATGTTCATCTGTTTCAGGAACATCACATCTAGTACAATTGGGGGATATCCTGTGAATGCGATGATGAACTCTATTGGCAACAGCTAAGGAATTAGTTACTAACCTCCAGATGAAGGTTTGAACTCTTGGTAGAACGTTCTTTGTCTTCCAGGTGGTCTGAGCAAATTCTCTGGATTTATCTGAGAGCTTGGAGTGAGTGAGTCTTCTGTCAATGTGAGGTTGATGGATGAACCTGTAGGCATTTTGCTCTTTCCATATCCCTGAGACACTGTGCTTCCAGCAAAGGATATCCTGGCTATTAGTCTGCCCTATGGGTATCTGCAAAATAACATGAGTTGCCATGGCCCTAAAGAGCTGGAATAAAAGGGCTTCATTCCAAACTTTGGTATTAGGAATCCAAAGGTTTTTGATAGTTGCTGGCATTGAAAAATTAGAATCCTGAGGCTGAAGGTGGTCATGGATATTGAGCCATATAGGACACCAAGGTTCTGACCAGATGGAAACATTGCCTTCAAAAAGTTGATACTAGGCAGAGTTGAAAATATGATGTTTGACCTTTTGAATGGAGTCCCAAGTCCAAGATTTAGGGTTGGTAGCATTTGCTCTCCAGAAAGTAGTATCAGGGAAGTATTTAGCTTTCATGAGCCTGGCCCAAAGGGAATTAGGATTGCTAACTAATCCCCACACAAGGCCTGTAATAAGAGCTTTATTGAGGATTTGGAGGTCTCTAATTCCTAAACCACCCAAGTTTTTAAGCATGCAAATATCAGCCCAAGCAGTAAGATGAAAAACTCTCTTACCTTGATCCTTTTGGATTCCTTTCCACCAGAAATGTCTAACAATAGAGGTTAATTTTTGCATTATTCCTTTAGGAAGGAGAACATTAGACATGTAATAAATGGGAATGGAAGAAAAGACAGACTTAACAAGGATGAGTCTACCTGCGTGTGAGAGTTTATCTGCCTTCCAATCTCCCAACTTTGTCTGAAATTTGTTCTGGATAAACTCGTAAGCAGCTGATTTTGCTTGAGTGTTAATAAAAAGAGGATGACCTAGGTGCGTGAAGGTTATGTCCATAACCTGAACCTGGAAAACACTTTGAATATTATCATTGATATGATCATGCGTGTTAATGATAGAGTTAACCTAGTTATCTTTTGGTCTGATCGAATCTACGGTCAAGTTCTATGACCACGACAGATTACGGCCACGTTCAAATTCTACGATGGTCATAAGTCGTATGGAATGTAGCAGTCGTAAGTCGAGTCAGAGTCTATTTAGATTCAGAGTTGGAAAGTCGGGTTGTTTCCGTATTAATTTCCAGCGTGGTATGCCGTATTGGTTTCAAAGTCATGTATGTTGCTTCTCTATATAAGAAAGAAGAAAAGGACATAGACACATCACATTGCATCGCGTCGCAAAGACTCGACTTGTGTCTACTTGTATTTCGCGTGTGTGTGTGATCGGAAGAGGTTGACGACCATCGTTCGTCTAGACTCCCTGGGCAATTTCCCATCAATTGGTATCAGAGCCTAAGAGGAAAAATCGATGGCTGGCAATGCAAGTAACCCATCGAAGTTAGGAGAGCTCATCAAGATCACGGGCGACGTACTCGATCCATCGAAGACAGGCGTGCTTGTCAAGTCGACGACAAGAAGCACCACAATCCCGATTCAATACCCGATGTTAAGCGAAACGAATTATGTCATATGGGCCATCAAGATGAAGTTAATCTTGCGTTCACTAGAGGTTTGGTCGGCGGTCGAGGATGGAGACGATGACGGCAACAAAGATCAAGGCGCGATGGTGGCCATCTTGGAAGCTGTGCCAGATGACATGATGATGTCGATCGCCGAGAAGCAGACGGCGAAAGAATCCTAGAGCACACTCAGGGAGATGCAAATAGGCGAGGATCATGTCAAGAAGGCACGAGCACTTGACAACTGAACAAGCTATAGATGGGAGACTTGGAGTCGATCAGCGAATACTCCAGGAAACTCACCATGCTGGTGGGTGAGATCCGTTCGCTCGGTGTGAAGCTGGAAGAAAGTGACGTGGTTGAAAAGCTGTTCAGCTCTGTTCCAGACCGATTCCTTTAAATTATTGACACGATTGAATAATTTGGCGATATTGAAACGATGTCGGTCTCAGAAGCGATCGGTCATCTTACAACTTTTGAGAAAGGACTCAAGGGTTGACTACACTCGAAGGACGGAGGAGACAAGCTACTCTTTGCCGAAAACAAGAGGGAAGAGGGAAGCTCGAAGACTAAGAAGAACGAGGGCTCGAGCTACGCTCAAAAAGGTGGTCGTAACGGAATAGGATGGGGACGCGATCGTGGTCAAGGCAATGGCCGAGGAGATGGCAATCGAGGTGGCGATGAACGATTGTCGCTAGATTTTGACAAGACCAAGGTCAAATGCTTCAACTGCAACGAGTACATGCACTTTGCGAAAGAGTGTCCAAAGCCAAACCGAAGAGCAAGGGCGAATCTCGTAGCGAAGCAGAATGACGACAACCCCCAACTGCTGATGATCGAAGTGTGTGAACTCGTCCATACAGTCCCAACGCCTAAAGAAAAGGTGTTTCTGCATGAAGAGAAGGTGACGCCGAAGTTGAGCGGCACCGAAAACAAGGCTTGGTATCTAGATACCGGTGCAAGCAACCACATGACCGGATGCATTGAAAAGTTTGCTGAGATTGACACGAAGATAAAAGGCTTGGTCAAATTTAGAGATGGTTCAGCTGTTGAGATACAAGGAAGGGGCTCGGTACTGTTAGAGTGTTCCACGGGTGAACATCGTATTCTCACGAATGTTTACTACATCCCAAGGCTAAGAGCAATATTATCAGCCTTGGAAAGCTGGATGAGAACGGTTGTAGGATCATGGTTGAAGGAGGAGTAATGTATATTTTAGACAGAACTCAGCGGCTGTTGGCCAAGGTAAACAGATCAAGGAACCGGATGTATGTATTGAACATTAATCTGGCTCTTCCAGAGTGTCTTCTAGCAAACAGCATGGAAGAAGCGTGAAAATGGCATGCCAGGTATGGGCATGTTAACTTCCATGCTTTAAAGGATATGGCTCACAAGAAGATGGTGCAAGGCATGCCCATGATTGAGCACATGGATCGCATCTGCGATGGTTGTCTAATTGGCAAGCAACATTGGAACTCGTTTCCGACCACGTCTTTGTATTGTGCAGTCATGCCTCATGAGTTGTGGTACGGTGACATATGCGGGCCAATCACTCCGACCACGCATGACGGAAATAGTTACTTCCTGCTGTTGGTTGACGACTACACAAGGTATATGTGGCTGGAGTTACTCCAAAGCAAAGACGAAGCATTCGAGGCATTCAAGAAAATTAAGGCTACATCCGAGATGGAAAAAATCAAAAGCTAAAAGTTCTGCTGTCGGGACCCCGGATTTTCGAATCCGAACCCTCTTTGTATTACTGCACTAGTCCTAAATCAAAGCTAATGCACACAGTTACACAGTGATGATTACATAACTAACAACGCTTTATTACAATAATAGAGAGTACAGACCATATGGCCTCTTTATTACAACTGAGGTTTCAAGACCTCTCAAACTTACAAGTCACAGCGGAAGCAAAAAAAATTCTGATGAAGACCCAACAATACGCCACAGGCAATTGACTGGGGAAGCGCAACCTAGTACTCCGGAAAGCCATCGTCGTATCCACACGCGAAGTAGTCATAATCTCCTTCTTGAGCTTCATAATCCTCTGAGATTTGTTTTGAGTGCGGCATGTGAGTACATCAAGTACTCCGCAAGTCTTGGGGAAAATGAAGTAGATGCAGGGCTTAACAAAGGAAGCATAATATGGTTCTTTTGTACAAAGCAATATTTTATTTCAAATACCATTAAGTATTTTTTAATGCATTAATTTAATAAAGTAATTACTTTAATAGAAACTATCAAGAAATTCCTAGTGAAGGTTCCATCCACCTACACTAGTTGACTGGCTCTAACCGCCAAGGTTCAAGACTACGGGTTCCATCCACCCGCACTGGCTCCATTCACCAGGACACAACTCCGAGAGTTCCATCCACTCTCGAATTCCCAAAACTTTTACTTTAAAACAAAAACCAAAGATCTACCATGTGAAAGCGCACCTTACCCGCCCTTGACCGTGGGCACGACTATTCGAATAGTTTTTACACTCTGCAGAGGTTGTACAGCTTTACCCACAAAAGATAAGTTATCTTAATAGCCAACATGCTTCATTAGGCATGAGACACAGATAATTTATCACAAAGCCTTTACCTTGCTCCGATCTAGCTAGACACCACCCGCTGAGATTTCACCGCTAAAGGGTTAAATCCACCAGAGTCAGAAGCCCCCTCTTGCGCCGTATGAGTACAGTAAATCCCTGTGCCTCACTGTGAGTAAACCAGTACACCCTGGCACGCACTTACCATTTGTGATATCTGAAGTTAACCTTTGCAAGTTAATCAGCTAGGTCGTACCCATATAGACATGTGGTTGTACGGTAGTGCTCAGTTTGGACAATCACAAGCGTCGGTCCTTAATTGACTAGGGCGAAACATTCACAATATAAGTTCTCGTGCTAAATCCGCACCAATCCAATCTTACCATCCGCCCAAGTCTAAAATAATTTTCACCATTTTATGTTAGTTTAAAAACAACAGCAATACTTATTGTCACTAAATTATTTGAAATAAAAGATTAAATCTTACATATCAATTTTCCACTCGAAGGGTTATACTGACCGACTAGCTTGTCTAAGCAATTACTACCGTTCCAAAAATAACAATCTCATAATAATCTCAATATTGAGATAAGAGAAACCTAGGGTGACAAAGGTACATGGTTGTCAATGTCAACTGAGGGCATAACAATTATCGGTTTCACTATTATCCTTAAAACAGATATTATCATTTTATGTAACATAGCAAATGCATTTAAATTTAACATAATAAAATGATTTTGGTAAACATAGGTTCAAGATGATCGAAGGAGACTTGCCTTTTTGCACGTTGTCTGAACTTTCTTGCTGCTGCTTAGAATATTCTTCGGCGACATCGGGTTCTACACGCGAAACGACAAATACAAATAAATAAATACAAATAAAATCACAAAATATAAAATATATATTGGAAGAAAGGTTAAGATTTTAGATAAATTTAGGAGAAAGAATCAACGGATTCAAATTTCGTATGAGGGAGAACGAATATCTGAAAGGTTTGAATATCACATGAAATGATGAAAAATCCAGGAATTACGGTTGGAGAGCAAAACAATTTTTGTGTGTGATGAGCATAGTAGCGTGGTGGCTGGCGAACGAGCAAAATGGAACCCCGGTGATGAGGCGAAGGTGGTGACGTGGGTACGACGTCGAGGAACGGCTGCAATCATTGGCGGCGAGGGAAAAACGGCAGTGACGGCGTGGTAGCGACAATGACAGGTTGGAGAGAGATAGTACCCAGATTTGAAAAACTTGGCAGTTGCGAAGGTCGTGTCCCTCCTTCTTATGAAGTGGACATCACCTAGACTTGTTGTCCTTCCGCACGGGTGCTTTGCCTTTGCCCCGATCGGAGTATTGCTTGGGGTTTCGTGGCTCTTTATTGCCTACGACCAAGACTTTCTTCGAACTATCGGCCCGAGGCTTTTGACCTTTGGTCTTACTCTTGAATTTCTTGGCCTTCTCCTTCCTCCCACTTCCTTCACCTTCCCCTTTGGAACTTCAGTTGACCTGATCTATGGTTTTATTCCATTCGACCTCTTCAGCAGCAGTCGCATAATGGTCAGCCATCTCAATGAGCTCGACCACGGTGGTCGGTGGATGCAAGGCGATGTTCTCCATGAACCTCCTGTTGCAGACACCACGCTTGAATGCCCTGGTGATAAAAGCATCAGTGACCTCTAGAATTGAATTATGAACCTGGATAAAGCGCATGATGAACTACCGTAGGATCTTGTTGTTGTTCTACTGAATCCAGTGCAGGTCGTCTTCTTTCCTAGGGCGGTTGTATGTGCCCTGAAAGTTGGCCAACAGAAGATTGCAGAGGTGTTGCCAGCATACTGCACGTAGTTCAGGAATGAATGCCCGACATCCAGTAACGAGTTCCTAATGCCTCCTTTGCGAGAAAGGATAATTGGCGTCACTAGGCGATCGTACTAAATGATGCCCGACAGTGGACGGACCCGACCTGTAGTAGACCTCATCTATATAAGGGTAGTACTCCTCATACTCCATCTGTTGTTGCAAATTCCTTACTCGAAGGGGTGATCGATCACCTCCTCGGTAGACCCACCAATCTTGGGACATTCGAGGAACTATCCTTCGGCTAGATTTTTGGTTAGGAGACTATCGCGACCTGTCAAACCCCACGTCATGAGTTCTGTGAACGACTAGACGTGGTTGTACCTATTCGACTCCTGGAGTTATGCCGACGAGGCTACTCGAATCTAGCTATGATGCCATAGAGTCTTTGCGTGATTCCCTCAGCGAAGTGGTCGTAGCCTAGCACCTGAGAAACCTCTTGGGTTGGATTCTCGAGCAACTCATTGATATGTTGAAGCTCCCGAGCCTCTTCTGACTAGTACTGGGCAGCTCAGGCAAAGACCTCTAGGCAGCCAATCGTCGTCTCCTTTAGGCGGTCTCAGGATCCTCAATTTCTGATGTTGGTTGTAGCCGCCTTAATGGAGAGCGATTATTTCTAGGATTTCTCCCACGCTCATGAGAGAACTGACCTAGTTCATCACTGGAGGTCTCCTGCCCATCCTCGCGAGGGGTGGCGGTGTGAGACCGACGGGGAGGATCCTCAGGTCTTCTTCCGAGAGAGTGATCAGGATCTACGGGGAGGGCAAAGACCTCATGTCTAGAATCTTCACTTCTGACGGAGGACCCCCTCGCTTGAAGAATGGTCTAGCGAGAGCACATCGCGGCCTGGAGTAAACCCCACTAGGTGGGGGAATTCTGGGTTATAACTGTCTCCTGTTGGAGTTGAATCATACGAGAGTGTGGACGGACTCGTATGGAGCCCACCCATGCTCTCTGTGTGGACAACTGGAGAGTTATGATCACCAGTTGGTGATGAATTCTTAGAATGACAGACTCCAAGGCTCACTGAAACTGCTGGAGCGGTCACTGGGGACTCAAACACTTGAGGATCGGCCCCTCGTCACGTTACGAGTCCTGCCTATGGTCGAATTGACCCTTGCCATTCGGAGAAACTAGTTCCTCCATCTGGCATACTGCTATGGGGTTTATGGATCCCTCCTTAGCCTTTCCCGTGGTGGGGATCTCTGAGATCCTGGGATGGATCTCCAAGGACAACCTCATCGTCGGAAGCAAGCATCGTCTACTCGTAGTCGTAGTAGGCACACATGTCGAGTTCTGCATAATCGATCAAGTCGAACCAGTTCTTCTCGTTCCATTCCCCTGCCATGAGGACATCAAAAGAAAGAGAATTTGCCAACAAGGAAATTACCAAAGTCTTGGAAAAACCTCCCCATGGACGACGCCAGCTGTCGGTGTTTTAATACCGATATTACATATAATTTATTTGGATTCAGGGGAAACTCTAAAAGACTCGGACTATGAACATGCAGAGTAGATACACGGGAATTTTTATATAAGTTCGTACCTTTCCTAGGAGAATAATAACCCTATGTCCTGTGTGGCTATTACTCAGAGAAATTGATTACAGCTGAGAGTAATGTGAAATGCCTTGCAATATCTCCTGATCTAATGTGATCCAATCTTTTTCCCTTTGGCGTTAACCTTTATATAGTTGACAAAGCGACGGCCGTTGTCCTGTGCCAAAAGACGTATCAATGCTTCGGGAGATAACTATCTGGCAGAAGTTACTGTTAGAGAGACATGATGGACCGTTCGTCATGCGACGGCTTTTTTTCAGAGAGATATCATGTGCGATAATTAGGAATAAGTGCACGTTTTAATCACCTTGTCAGATAGACCCACTGTGCCATAGGTTGTCGTAGACAAGCTAGTTAGAAATAGACTAGTCGTAGTAAGGCCTACGACCACAAGATAGTCGTAGTAGGACTTACGACTACGTGGTCGTAGAAGAACTTACGACTAGATGGTCATAGAAAAACTTACGACCAATGAGTGATCGTAGAAGGACTTACGACTACCCTGTGAAATCTCTTCCTTATCGATAAGGGGTATACTCGGAGAATATGATGACGTAATAATTAGAGGATTATTATATCCTCATCAAGACTCAAACTCACACAAAAAGGAAACCATTATTTTTTCACCGTCATATTATTTTGGATATTGCAGCATGACCAAAAGGTTTCTGAAGCTGGGGCCATACCCATTGGATGGATCTTAGAATAAGCTTTCAAACAAGCCCAAGAACATCCGAATCGGACTCTGTTTGTGAAAGTTATGGCATTTTTATTACAGGCTTGTTGGGTTGATTCCGAGTTTGATTTCGATTGGGTTTGAGAAAATTCCAAATTGGGCTTGAAAACCTCATCCAGAACTTGGGCTTTAAGTTTTTGGACCTCTCCCCTTTTGCTCTCCCACCATATGGGCTTTCTTTCATCCTCGATCAGCCGTATGGGCTACTTGCTTTCTCCTTTCTATCTGCATGGGTTTTAAGTTTCTTGTTCTTCATGAGCATGGTAGCAAATATGGCTACCTTCCTCCTTGTACTTCTCCATTTCTTAGGACCTGGCCTCCCTCTCCTCTATCTCAGTTCCAAAGTCTTATATTTGTCAAGCCTGAGAATACACAAAGTGATAACATAGGTAGTGTTCCATCCTTATGAATAACCACATTAAGTATAGTTAGGAATAAATTTACCTTAATGTTAAGCTTCTTTTCTAAAGCTCTAGCTCTTCTAGCAAGCTCATGCTGTTCTGAAGTGCTTGATAAATTACAAGGAACAACATAGCTAAAGATGTTCTCATCACTTTTTATCATTTCCATGTAATCTGGTCTTTGTTATGCTCTTTTCAGGAATCTTTTACAGCTCCCTAAATATTTATTTGGCGGTCAATAATTTTCTTGTCTCAAAATGTACTTACAAATTCAAGTTTTACTGTTGATTACCATTAGTGTGCCTAGGAAACGATTGAATGTAGTTATCGTTTAGTGGTCACAAACTGGCGTCTCCATGTAAACGTTATGAGCTTAAGAGTTTTTCTATGGTCTTTGCAGAGTACATGGCACCAGAGCAGCTGAGCTGCCCTTCATTGCAACTTGTGCAGAGTATCTTCGTCAAGGAATGTCCCGAAGACTGATCAACACCATTGAAGAGATGGAACATTTTCAAAATAGATGGATGATTTTTCTTATTGGACGTTATAGAAGAAACGGCTTCAACCTTACACACATGCAACATTTTCTTAAAGGAACAATTCCGTATAATCAATTTTGTTCGAAACTTGAAAGCAGGGAATGGTTAATAACTTAATATGCATAGTGTGCCATAATTACCCTATGCCTTATAATTTTTTTTTAGTGATGTCGGTCATCTGCTGATTTTATAGTGTTTTTTGAATATAGAAGCAATTCATGTCATCTCTGGTTGAGTATGTTTGCAGTCTAATTGATCTTTTCTGTCCTTGATTTGTTGTCTTACTTTATGCTTTTGTGTCGGCCTACAATGTTTATGCAGGATGTCTGCAATCACTTGCACTACCTTTATGCATGTTTATTATGCATGTTTATTGTCCGGATACCTGATATATAGCTATCAGGTATTTATTATGCATGTTTAGAGCTGTTCCGTGCCAATCATTGAACAACTTTTGGTTTCAGAGATGAATACATTTGCCATTGTGTTTTGCATATGTAAGTAGGGGTGGTCCTCACCTAGACATTCAATCTATTAGAAAATTGTAAGATCAAATGAAACATATGTAATGACGTGTATACCTTTACGAAGGACGTACGATTGTAAGAACAAGATTGTAATTGCACTTCATGTAAATATATATACACGTCCCGGACAAGGATGAGAAAGGGCATCATTCATCGATCACATCTACTCCACTACTCTCCTACTTTACTGTTTGGTCAGTAGCCACAACAAACAGCATAAAAATCAAATAACTCTCTAAGGTGCAGTACATCTGAAGTTCTGCACTACACAATTTCTCTTGTCCCATGCGTTGTTTATATTCTTTTGACTCTGCAGTGCTGAGTGTTTGAACTACTGATCATGTGCATGTAGGTTGCCAAGCTGCGCACATACCGATAGTTCTCTTACAATATCGTTAAAAGAGAAATTGGTAGCTGAAAATTAAACAAAAGATATCTCACGACTAACAGATTCCTGTTAAGCGTTAATAGCACACACTCATTGCATAAAACAGTAGGTGAAAAATTAAACAAACACATGAACTCTTCACTCCTATGGTACATGCCTCCAACCCTACGCAAGTCAAGCCAATCCTAATACAACCATAGCCATTTGCTTCTTCAAGACTCCAAGCAAATAATTGGTCAAACTTAGGGTCACCGATTCTCACCTCTTACAAGTAGCCGAGTCACTTGCTCAATCGCCATGGCGGCCGCGTCCTTCCATTAAATTGACCATTTTGCGTCAAATAGGATTTCTCATCAGACGTGGAGGTTCCAGGAAAAACTACCAGTGCCTTGCAGAAGGGCTCTTTTGAAATGGTGAACTTTGTATGAGCAATCAGCATTCTGGTAGCGACTGAGCTGATGTCATAGCAGATAAGCTTGCATCAGAATTTGGACAATGCTGCGCCTGACGCAACGATTGAGTTGATGCCGCAGCTGATAGACTTGTCCCCGACTCGCCACCGTGCAGCAGCTGGGTCTGTTGCGGTGACTGGGGCACCATGGTAAACAGGCTCGGCCCTAACTCCGTGCGGTGCCTCAGGTAAGGGTACTGCTGCCCCGAAGAGCCAGGATAATAGCTCGGAGACCCGTAGCCAGAATTGAAGTGGGATGAACCAATGCACAGACTGGGAGATCCGTAGCCAGAACGGGAGACATGTGGTGATGTATACCTGACGTTGATTGGTGGAGACAGGTGGCCCCCGCCCAGAGAGGGCGTGGATGCAAGGTGCAAAGTGTGAGACCATGGGGATGACATACTTGCAAGGTCTACATTGCTTCTACTTGTACTAATAGCAGGTGAGTTGGTATAACATCTATGGGGTTTAGAAGTGCGGTGAATACCGGAATTGGAGTAGGTGCGGGATATGGACTGCGATGTAGGATGCCAGCTTATTGGCCTAGGGGGAGATGCTGCCACCATTGACCGGAAGGAGGACAAAGCCATTGATTCAGCAGGCAATTGAATAGCAGAAGAAAGCAAAGGGGTAGACTCTGATGCAGGTGGGTTTGATGTTCCAGCCCTTGCGTCCCGCTTGCATACAGGGCAGAATGTTCTCCATGAGGTGAGCCACAGGTCCACACAAGCTGCATGGAACTCTGTAAAGTGACAACGAAATCTCAGGACACAAGTCAAGAACAAAAATTTAGATAGAGTTGGGACCAATTAAAATGCAACACTAAGCACCTAAGGTGATTGTTTTAAATGTAAGCACTAATCATCTTAACCTAGGTTCATTGAGAAACCACCCACCGATGAAACTAAAATTGCAGAGATGCAGCATTTCTGCCAAGATTTATCTACAGTATGGGATCAGGAAGCAAATGAAATCTAGTAAGAACGTATTCAATTGAGTTGACATCTCAAGCCGACAAAGGGAATACATGGAGTTATGATGATCATGATGGGATTTTATCAATCTTGCTACTATTTTAGCAGTGTTATATTGCATTTGTATCTGTATTTCCTAATCTGAAATAAGTACTAAAAATGCAGAGGCAGTCAGCTCCCAAACCATCAAAGTTCAATAATGCTGTTTAGAAAATAAATGTGATCTTTAATGTGAGAGGAACATACTGTGACAACAAGGCAGCACTCTTAGCTTTTCTCCAACACTATAGTCTTCCAAGCAAATGGCACATGTTGATGATGTACAGTTGTCTTCTTGCACTTTTGTAAAAATAAGACACGGCATTGCTTTAACTAATTGACTGCTCATTCCATGAAATTCTCGGGCTGCAGGAATTCTAGCCCTGTCCCGTATTATCTGGTGTCTCCTCACAAAGAAACATGTTGCTAGGACAGCAGACATAGCAAGCAGTGATATGAATGAAATTGCCATGATTGACCAAGCTGAGTTCTCATATGTTGGTATTATCCACAACTCCGCATCACTTTGACCTAAATATTTCTTCAACACCTCTCCTGAGGCCTTAGAGATGAACACCGCATATATGTGGATTCCAGATGAGCTTCCAGCCACTGCAACACTTCCTAGTTAAATACTATTGCAAATATGTGCACTGAATAGATATTATAAAAAATTAGCTAATAACAAATAATTTGACATTACTTTTTTACGCCACAGCAAGTTTTGCCGTTGATTTATGCTCCTTATCTTAGTGAGTCATAGTCTGCATAAGGTTGCTAATGTTTCCTACCAATTAAATTTTGTTACCGACATAATAATCTAGAATTGGATTTTTTTTTGTATATATCATTTTTCTTCCTCTCACCTCACTAATAATGTCTAGCTATCAAAGCATCATGAATTACAAATACTTAAATCAATGCATAGAAACACACTTTTATATGTGCTGATCATGAGTACAACATAAAAAAATGATGTCAGGACCATAAGGTAGACTCAAGGAACATTACTTGAAACAAGGACACCGCTATCTTCATTATCATATACTATCACAGCCTTGAATCCAGCATTCTGAGCATTTCTAACTTTATCGTCAAATTGGCAGCCACCTCTTATAATCAATGCAAATGGTGATGCAGTACCTTCAACCGCTTTCTTTCTCAACGGACTGCATGCATCCAGAGGTTCCACAGTGTAAATTACACCATTTACACCTGAACCTTTCACTGCTGGAGCTGCAAATAGTTGAAACGTTAAGAAGTTCTTCATAACACAGATTGGTTCAGGCACCAATATAGCATTGCACACTATCAAACAGTTCAAACTGCCCTACAGGACGGAATAAAAGCAACTACAATAATTAGAAGACTCACTTAGCTACCAGGACGCAGGAGAAGCGATCAATTATCAATCCATTCATCAGTAATCACTCAAAATTAGCAATTTAGCATTAGAAAGAAAGCTACAGTACACAACTAAATAAAATATTCACAGCTTGATAATTGCTTGGTGCTGAAATGCAGGGATATTGGGCAATTTGTAGCACTCACTAAAGGTTGCCTCGACATCATCCAACGACAAGGTCGTGTTATTCGCCATCAGCACGACATTGCAAGCTCCCAGCTGAGCCATGAGGCAAACCACTGCACATAAGCAAAGGGGAAAAAATAATCTCCCTCCTCTTGCACAGTTCATCTTATCAGAGCTCCCCTCCTTTGTTACAACTGTAGAACAAAAGAGCGAACACAGATGCACCAATTTAGAACTCTAAATCTGCGACTCTAGTAGCCACCAGTGTTGACCACTTGCTCCACACCCTGCAGCTCCAAAGCACCGATCAGCTAAAAGTCCTGAAATTGCATTCCTAACTGAAGTCAACACGCTAAAATCATGAACAGTGTAATTGTGCAGTAATGCAAACTTTGTAGCATCCAAATGTAGTACATGAAAGAGAAACCTAGAAGAACAAATCAGAGGTTAAAAGGTTCCTTTCTTTTGAACCTGCTTTCACAAAGTAGGAGCAAGATATTTTTACCACTAACAATGATCCCATCCCATCAACCCTCGAGCATTTAGACAAACAAAAAAGAGAAGCTTTTCGACGAGAAGACACAGCCTGGCTCCAATGCCCCAATAATCTCCAAAATTATGCAGATAATAAAAGAAATCCAACTAGAATATTGCCAATCCGTAGCTCTGAAATCGCAACACGACTACCAAAATTCGCCAAAGATGAGTCACAACCCGACCAAAGGATCCCCCGTCAAATTAAGTAAGAACTGCATCTCCGGAAACTTAAACCAGTAAAGGCCGAATCAAACCTTTGCAGACGAAAAATATCAAGCAATCGACGAAAAGGCCGAACCTCTGACGGATTTTCCACCAGGAAACTGAGAGAAAAAAAAAAACGAAGGCGGCTAGCCGCAAGAAGGAAGAATTAGACCTGACGACAGAGAGGTGTCGCGGGGATGGAGACGTCGGCCGCCATGAGAGGTAGATGGATTGGAGTGGGAAGGGGAGAATCGACCGTGGATGGAGGCGATGGAATTACGCAGAAGTCGCAAGATTGAGGGCAAATTCGCAGGAGAGAGAAAGAGAGAGCAGAAGTGGAAATGGAATTATGCAGAAGTCGCAGATTGAGGACAAATTCGCAGGAGAGAGAGAGAGAGAGAGAGAGCAGAAGTGGAAATGGAAACGGAATTGCAGCGTCACAGGATTTGCCTTGCCTCTTATTCGAGTTACTTTTCCTATTGGCAGGGTTCACAGTTTTTAGATTATTTGTAAGAGATTATTTGTAAGAGGGTGGGATGATATAAACTTATACATGATTTTGGTTAATATAAATAAAGTTGTTATAGTATGTACTAAAATTAATTTATAGTCTCCGTCTTAAAAAAATACTTCGTTTAAAAATTAGTTATAGTAGAAATTTTAAAAATAACTTTTAGAAGTTAAAAAAGAAGGGACTCTTTCCTCTCTTTCAGTGTCGAGAAGCCGTCGAGAAAGTATTAGTTTTTTAATATAGTTTTTTATTTGTATTGTATGTAGAAATATAATAATGTTTATTTTGTTGTTTTTTAACTAAATGTCTTAGTTAAAAAATAACAACCACTACAATACCATTTTAACTAAAAGCTAAAAATCAAAAACCACTAACCGCAGTCGAATTAAATGCCTCTATCTCTTGAGATTACTCCCTGACCTGCCAAAAAAAATACTGATCCTCATTTTCCTTCGTACTCGTTTCTTGGTGTTTTTTGTGCTACAATGTTGCATTAAGAAGAACAGTCAAAGGCAGAAAATACAGCATGGAGTTTGAACACAACACATTTACAAACGATTGCAGTTTAATCCTAGATAGCTCTCTATACACAAATCACATCCATTGTAAGCAAGAGTTTGAACAGTTTGCCTCTCCCTGTGCCGGCCTCCCGCCGCCGCCGCCGCCGCCGCAGCCGCCGCTGGCTTCCAAGATCTTCCTCGTGTATGTCGTATGTTCCTCTCCCCCAGCTTCTATGCTCCCTTCTCCACCTCGTTGAATTCGTCAAGATTTGGTGCTCCTCCGCCGGTTCATCAGGAACTTCTCTTCTCCTCCTTTAATTCTTGTGCAATCTCTTGCTTCTGGATTATTATGGTGAACTCTGGGTTTGCTGTGGTTGATTACTCCTGGGGCTGGTGAATTGCGTGGTTCTTGGAGGAGCCTGGTCGTAAAATTTTTTATTACTCCTCATTTAACTCTTGCGCAATCTCTTGCTTGTGGAGTAGTAGGTTAGCTATGATTTAGTTCTACTACCACCCGCAGTAGTAGTAGCAGCAATAGAATCTTAAAAGAAAAATGTAAAACTGTAAAGAAACAAGGGACAGCACCGCCATGTCCTGCATCGTGACCATCCACGGTACCTCTGCCTGCAGCCCGTCTGGGCTGCTCGTCACCCCCAACTCCGGCCTCCCCTCCATCTCCAACAACACCGCGTGCCTCGACCCCAACGCCCTCCTCTCCCTCACCTTCCCGCCCTCAAGGTGGGCCAGCCGCGTCGCCGTGCACATCGGCTGTAACGCCTCAACGACGAGCTACTGGACTGGCGTTGCGCCACCAGCCACCCTCGCACAGCTCACAGTCCACCACAACGGCGACCTGGCCGCGTACAGCGTTAGTCTGGTGCACGGCTTCAACGTGCCCATGGTCGTCAACCCGCAGGCCGTCGGTGGTAGGCAGTGCCCGACCCTCGGCTGTGCTGTGGACCTCAACTACGATTGCCCGCCGAACCAGCGCATCATCAATGGCGCCACATGCCATAGCCCCGCGAGCTACTTCCAGAACCGGCGCCCACTCACCAGGACGACGTCGACCGACGTGGAGCCCATGCCGCAGAGCTGCCGCACGCCCGGGGAGCTCAAGATCGTCTTCTGCCAGCTGTCCATGGTCGGCGGCGCAGCAGCGGCAGAGACCGACATGATCATCCGCACCGTCGTCGCCGATAGCTAACACTAGAGTGCTCTTGCTCGCTTGGCCGTACAACACTATGTATCCATGCATGCGTGTGCATGGGTTTAATTATAGTTCGTTAAGTAGTTAAGTGGTTTCATGCATGTTACTTAGAATGCTAGTGTGCGTGTGTATTGAGAGCTTTGGCTTCGCATAGGATTTACAAAGAAAAGTCCATTATACCCTCATAAATCAACAGTTAAATTTAATTTCTACTACCGCTCTTCTACTATCCATAGAAGTCCTGAGTAGTCAAGTGTGAAGTCGACGAAGTCAGACGGTGTACGAGTTGCTACTGAGATCGGATGGTGTTCAAGTAGTTGCGGGCTTTGGGCGGCGTCCGAGCGGCTTAAAATATCGGACGGCGTTTGAGCGGTTTAAAAGATCGGATGGCGTTCAAGCGGTTTAAGAGCATCGAATGGCGTACGAGTGACTTAAGAACATTGGACGGCGTCATGACTATAGGGTGGTCGGAGACTTCAAGTGGTGAAGCGGTCAAAGGGTTCAAACAGGGGAGCGGTCGGAGAGTTTAAACAGGGGAGTGGTCGGAGATTTCAGGCGGTGGGGCGGTTAGAGAATCCGTGGTTAAAATGACAATTGACGACCATGGGTGGGTTCCTAGTGACTAGGGGGTTCCATTTTTGGCCTTGGGTGTGGTTGGGGATGGCCGGAGCTTCGCCGGTGATGAGGTGTCTTCACGACTGTTTTTAAAGGCAACGGTGAGCTTCAAGGGCGAAGGGGACAAGAGCATTAGTGTTTGAGCACCCTTGAGGGTAGGGGAAGCTTGGGTAAGTGGCGGCTCGGGTTAGGGATGGCTGAGCCGAGTTGTCCACGGTGATGGTCTTTAGCTGGGCGGCGAACTTCGGTGATATGGAAGAAGGGGCTCAAGGAGCTATGACAATGGTTTGGTGGTGTTCTGGGAAGCATAAGGGTGTTACGGCCGAATGCAATTGAAAAGTAATCAACTCAATAATAGGAATTGGAAATTGGCTTACTTCGGGGTATTCCAGTGATCGTCAGCGGTGTGGTGGTCGTTAAAGCAATCGGGGGTGGATGGTTCACTTTGGACGTCGATGCATCCATAGGAGGTGCTCGGGGGTTTAAATAGGGCGAGAACGGCAGTTCAGCACAGTGGTGGCATCCGCTCGAGCTTTGGAGCGTGGACAGGAGGGAGGGCACATGAGGCTTTGGTGGGGTTCGGCAGAGGCTAAGGAAGTCGGTGGCATCTTGGCTTGTGCACCTCCTCGACTAGCAAGACGCGACAGTCAAAAGAAGCGGCGGTCAGATCGGTAGTGAGAGCAAAGGAAGAACAGAGAGGCGGCGGCAGGCAAACCAGAGGAGGTAGTGGCCAATTCCAACTTGAAAGCTTCACCGTGAGTCTAGAGGGAGTTAATAGCTGTCGGTGGCAGGGCTGGCGAGGCGTACAACCGAGGGTGAGTGGTAGAGGCGTGGCAGCAGGGAAATGGATTGAGATGATTGAAGGTTGTGGCGGAAGAAACGAGAAGGAGCGGCAGTGAAAAGATCAGGGCGGTCTGCTGATGAACAGTGTCTACTCGCCGTATTGTGCATAGAGGAAAAAGGGCAGAAGCGGAGGTGGGAGGGAGAGGTTTGAACGGTGGTGATTTAAGGAGAAAAGGGGGAAGAACCAAATAAAATCAAACTCAAAAGTAAATTCGAATTTATTTTGAAATTCGATTTTGTTTCAGCATGATTTATCGAAGAATGGTGAGTAATCTACTTTGTGATCAGTATTTTCAGGCAGCCAGATGTTAGATTGCTTTTAGCTAGTTTTTTTTCTCAAAGCATTAGCACAACTGAACTCAACCAGGGAGGTGGACAATATTAACAGGCTGTCGTAACATAATGTCTTCTTATGAGTTTAGACCTGCTTTATGATGGAAATTATATTCCTTTACATTAGCAACTTTGATGTGTGATGATGTAGATATCCCTGTTCTTTTTGGCTTTTAGCTTCTGCTTTTGGTTTTTGGCTTCTTCGGAAGTCGAAAAGCCAAACATTGTAACGGGACGGTCTCTTAAAGCCGACTCTCCAAATAGCTTCTAGAGTCCAAAACTATGTGCACCATCCGCATCGGCGTTTCCATCATCTGCTGCTGTGTCAAAAAGCGCGGCAAAAAGACTTCAGCCGTAGCCCAAAAGAACACCTTGTAATGCAGCATAGAGGTGTTGGTATCTTGCTCTTTTCTCATATGGTTGTGTATGTTACTATGATTTCCATTTTGATTCTTGAATGTTAATATCTTCTAGTTAAAAACTCCCCTTTTTTCTATTTTCTGACTTATGTGAAAATACTTCAGGGTATTTATGGTTACCCTATAGAGATTCAGGCTTTGTTCTTCATGGCGTTGCGGTGTGGCCTTTTGATGCTTAAGCATGATGCACAAGGAAAAGAACTTCTTGTGAGAATAGCAAAACGATTGCATGCACTGAGCTATCACATGAGAAGCTTCTTTTGGCTTGACTTTCAACAGATGAGGAATACTCACACGCAGCAGTCAACTCATGGTATGTTTTTTTCCTGCATCAACTCTGTGATCCAAAGAAAATAAAATAAAATGTAGGCCTCGTGTGGCCATATACTCGTAACTTCAGCTGACAAAAACTACGACCACGTTCACGCTGTGTTGTGCTCCTTGGATCACGTAGTAGACTCGATCACCATAGTCGTAACTCGATTACGACTACACTGTGACTCTGTCGACCGTCGTGATCATAAGGCCTACGATCATATTGAAGACCTGATTGCCGTGATCGTATCCCATTTACGACCACGTCTTCTGCTCCGCGACCATGGTCGTAACTCGTTTACGACCACGCCTTCAACTCGTGCGGACACTTTCGCTCGATAGCCGTGGTCGTAACTTATTTACGACCACGTCTACGAACAACGTCGAACTTGATACTCGATAGATTTCCTGGAGCCAAAACCGTTTTTTCTTTTCTTCTTTATTTCTTTCTGTTCGATCACACCGATCGCTTCCTCTTGCTGTTCTCTCGTCACATTGCTCTCTTTTATACCCAGCTCTATGACTAAGAAACAGACTCGACTTTGACTTGACTTCTACGACTACGACACGAACTCGACGAACTGACTTGTACTCATACACGAACTCAAACACAACTACGACCACTGACTCGTACACGACTACGACCACCAACTCGTACACGACTACGACCACCAAACTGAAAACAAGATTACTAACTCTAACAATCACCCCCTTAATCTTGTTTTTCCATCTTGTTCATGTTGATCTTCTCTCTTGCTTCCGCTTCTTCCTTCTACCTGCACTCCTGTGCGTCGTTCTTTCCTAAGCCTTGCACAATCTGACGTTTGCCACATCTCGCACCTAGACTGATCTTGTCCTTCCTTGCATGCCTGCTTGGGCTAAAGCACCTGCTCCCACAGCCGTCTCTTCGGGCTCGTTTCCATGTCTGGTCATCTTCGACCTACTGTGCTGCCCACTCTCCCTCCACCAGCACCAACTCTTCCTTTGGCGCATGATCTCGCTTTCAACCACCGCTCCCGCTGCGCTCCGCTACCCTTGCATGTAGCTGCTTCGATCACGCTTCCCAGCTCCGACCACGTACTCGTAACTTCAGTTAACAAAAGTTACGACCACGTTCATGCTGCGTTGCGCTGCGCTCCTTCGACCATGTAGTAGCCTCGATCACCGTAGTCGTAACTCGATTACAACCACGCTGTGACCCTGTCGACCGTCGTGATCGTAAGGCTTACGACCACGTTGAAGACCTGATTGCTGTGGTCATATCCCATTTATGATTATGTTTTCTGCTCTGCGACCATAGTCGTAACTCATTTACGACCACGTCTTCAACTCCTGCAGACACCTCCGCTCGATCGCCGTGGTCGTAATTCGTTTACGACCACGTCTACGAACCACGTCGAACTCGACGAACTGACTCGTACTTGTACACAAACTTAAATACAGCTACGACCACTAACTCATACACGACTACGACCATCAACTCGTATACGACTATATTCATCAAATTGAAAATAAGATTACTCACTTTAAGAGTCCTAGAGTAGACGGCAAGCTCGTCAGGTAGGTACATGGGCAAGGAAGTTCCAGATCGCGGGGTATCTAGGGTAGAGATGGCAACGGGCACAACCCGTTGGGTTTTGCTATCCCAAATCTGTGCCCATGAAAGTTGGACGTGCCCGCTAAAAAACCCATGCCCGTGATTTGCATGATTTTTCCTGACCCATGCCCACTCGGCAACGGGTACCCACGGGTTGCCGTGTGCCCGACAATAGTATCTGCAGATTGCGAGCGGTGCGGCTTAGCAAGTCAACAATAAGTTCAATTTATATGCTACTATGCATGAAACAAGCAACGACAAATCCACAATGCACAGTTCACAACTCAGTTAAAGCCAAAAGGAGAGACATCAACTGCCCCTTGTACTTGACTAATAGGCTATGGGTCAAATTTGGTTTGCTCGGGAGGTCGGGAGCTGGGTTTATAACTCCTATGGATCGAGTTTATATTACCCATGTGTTTACGAGTTTGGGTACTATAGGAACGTACTCGAACCCGATAGACCCGATGGGTTGGACTTTTTACCCATTAAGAGACCCATGGGTTAGGAAATTGATTCAGATCTATATCTTAATAGAGTAAAAACCCATCGAATATCGAGTTTCGGGTACCCATTGCCATCTCTAATCTGGTGGCGAAGATGATGCTCGAAGATACTTGGCATGGTGTCCCCTTAACCAGTAGTCAGCCTTCGTCTGAAGCCTTGGGCAACCAAGATGCCTAGAGATCTGCGCCTTTAATCCCCAGTTATTACTAGAGATGGCTGGCTGACGTGTGGGGCCCACCCCCTAATTGGTACGAGCCTTGGCGTTTGCGTTACGAGAGGGGGGAGAGGAGAGCAGATCGGATCGGATCGGGGAGGAGCACGAGCACGAGAGGAGAGGAGACCGAGATGGGCGCGGCGACGGAGGTGCTCGGGCGCGCGGTGGAGGAGGTGCGGTCGGCGCTGAACGAGCACGCCGACGTGGTGGCCGAGCTCTTCGGCCGCGTCTCCACCGACCTCCGCAGCGGGTTCGCCCCCGCCGTCGACTCCTTCCTCGGATTCTTCCACGCCGTCGACTGGAAGGTGGAGGCTTTCTCTTTGCTTCGCTCACTCTTTCCTCCGATTCCATCTTCATCTGCCTCTGCCTGGATCTAGTACCTAGTCCTACAATCGATTCGATTCCTTGGACAATCGATTCCATTTATTCTCTCATGTTGAGCACATAGAAAGAAAGAAAGAGGCAGGATACATGTAGATACATCTCAACTCCATGGTCCTTTCTTCACTTCGCTTGCTTGCTTAAGGTCATGGGCCGATGAACAATACGCACACGGCATCTGTAACAGCCACTATGGGCAATACTAACAAAAACTCAATCCACTCATCTTGTCATTTTTTTTGACTCACCAATTATTTGGCAGCAACTGAACTATGTCATGTGAGTGATAAATCTTCAAGTCTGCACAAAATATCTTGCAGAGTTTAACCTGTTGCCAATTTGTTGTTGTTTCATTTGTAGAGCTTCCATTCTAATGTTCTATCTGGGGAACCCCACAAGGGCAACCAAATGTACTGTGACATAGTTTTACTGAACTGCTTCTGAAAACTCAGTAGCTGGTGCTTCAACAGAGCTATCATTTTTTGCTTGTATCAATTGCTGTGTGTGGGCTCATCCTGAATTGCCCCCATCAACTTCTCCTCTTAAGCGCTTGTCATGAAGTCTTTAGTCTCTGTTCTTACCTTGAATCCTTGATTGATCTGTTCCATTGGTGTCTTCAGGAACCTTGGTTGATCAGCATACTAAGTTTTCATGCCATTCTGCTGCTGGTAACCATCATCTCCAGGAGAAATGTAAACTTCCAACTTATCTTATCAGCTTTAACATGTAAGTTTTGTTTTGCTATTCTTTTGACCCTCAGACTTCTCCTACCATTATATAATATTTACAGAATGTGTACATCATTCGTCAAATTTTGATTGTCTTTCCCCCTCCTGTGCTTATACAACATACCAGTTTGAATCTCGCACTATACCAACCACAAGTCTTCCTTGATATTTTTGTGCTGCTGCTAAACTTAGCAGTTTACATGCGTTATGCCTTGCGGCTACTTGAAACCATCAAAATAAGCACATTGTGCACATGTATAAACTTGCTAAAGCTTAGCTAATTTGTACCAGCACTGCCAACTTCCGAATTCTGCAATGGTACGAATGTTGTACAACATGTTGGTTTAATTATTGAAGCGAGTTTTCAGTATAATGTTAATCCGTGCAGTATATGCGAAAGACCTGCTTTGCTTTGTTTCTGTTGTTTTTGTCGTCAATGTAAATCCGTGCAACATGATATCATAGTTACCATGCTAATGGTAGCGATCAATGAATTTTGAGAGAGAAGTTCCACCATGGAAATTCCCCCTTCCTTATCCTTGACTTCTTTCCCTTTCATTCAGATGAAGTATGAATTTAACCAGCACCGTTATTTACATGCTGTGCTTGATTTGTTGCAGTTTCTGGTGTATTTCTCGCTGAGAGGTTAAATACATTCTTAGGACAACACTGGAAGAGCTTCTCAAACCAGAATTACTTTGATCCCCAAGGTCTCTTCGTCTCGGTCATCTGGTCTGGTCCCCTCCTTTTGATAACGATCCTTATTTTGGTAAGTACGCGGCATGTCTCAATTCGGTGTGTCGTTCTACCACTTATTATATTTCATCGGAGATTTTCTCTTGTTTTGTAGGTGAACACCCTTGTGACACTCTGCCTGCTGATGGTAAGATGGAAGAGGGCAGAACTCAGGCATCGTGCTCGCCAGGCTCGTAGCAAGCAAGATTGATGTTGTTCTGCCTTTGTTCTGGTGGCCGCTTTCTTGGACTGGTGGTCTAACGAAGAACTTTGGATCAGTAAAGCGAAAGATTAGTGTCTGATTGACAGTTTCACTTCCCTCTCCGGTACTGAAGCCCTTACATTGAAAAGGCTGGGAACTTATTTGTAGACATGTAATAGTTTTCTATTATTCAGCAAAGGAAAGTGATGTTTGTCTAGGGAGGGAGCTTTGAACATTTTAGATGGCAATAAGTTTCGTTCATGCACGTAGTGGATGAATGGTCATTACCCTGCTTATGTTGTGCCATTTACTAGCTACTGTACTTGTGCCAAACCGCGGTTACGCTTTTTTGATTAATTTGTTGCATCAGGGTGTAGCTACTTCTGACGTTTGGTTGAAACATACTGTTCAATTTTGATGATGTTATATGTGAGCTGTTTGATGATCGGGGCCTGTATCTATTCTCACTTTGCTGTGTAAAACCGCGAGCAGGGAGCAACAAGCTGCTGCTACTCTTTCGTCGATTCTGGAACGAGAAAGATGGAACGAGTAAAGCACACTAGCGTTAACCCAAATCTTTGGCCGATTTGGGGTTTGGGGAAAGCTGTGTTATACTAGATTATTTTAGGTGTCCTCTTCAGTTTTAACCTGGGAGGGTAGAGATTGGATCCTGTCGTGTCTTTCTTGGGTGATCAGCACTCAAATACTGTGCAAGATTCTAGCTTATCTCTCCTATTCTTGTGCCGTTAATTAATGGGGGTGGTGGGGAGATAGATAGGCTCACTGTCATGTCGCGATTTGTTTTTCAGATTTGGATTACCAATTTCAGGGACATATTCTTCGCAAGATTCCGCCCTATAATAGATATCGGATGTTGTTTTTGGCTGTGATTTGTGGTTTTTGAACTATTTATACGAGGGATTACAGAGGAACAGAAACTAACGTACGGTTTTTGCTGATACAAATGAAGTCGTTAAAGCATGTACTACAATTAACTAATAGTCATTATCTTGAGAAGATATTTCGTTTAAAAACTAGTTACTATAGAAAAATCAAAAAATAGCTTTTAGAAACTGAAAAGAACAAGGCTATCCTCTGCTCTGAATTGATTTGATGTTAATGCTAGTAGTGGTGGGGAGGGCACCTATTACATATTCAGATATGGAACGGTATGGTTGTATTTTATATTTAGAGGCAAATCAGAACAGGCTCTAAATAGAATTGATAACTACGGTTGAGAATCTACTTTATTTAAAATAGTTCTTGTAATAATCTCTATAAATAATTCATAAAACCTATTTTAAAAAGTCACTTCGTTCAGTTTTCTGCTTATAAAAACCAAGTCAAAAGCTGTTTAAAACCGGCCATACATCGCCGAGGTCAGAGATGGGGATTGAGCTGTCTCTCGATCTCAACCGTTGCACCCAAGTGCTTTTTATCACCATGACATATCTTCTTTCTGTACAAGGAAGAGGAGAGAAGAGAAGAGAAGAGAAGAGAAGAGAAAAAGGCAGCGGGTCTGTTCTTTTCGACTGCGGTTTATAGTTTTTGACTGAAATTTTTGAATTTTGGCTGTTTACGGTACAGATTACGGAGAGACAGATCCTCATTTGCGATTTTAGCAGGTATAAATATTAGACTTTTAGCGTGTAGATCGTTTAACCTGTAGATACTATCTTGAAAAAAATACTCTATTTAAAAATTAGATACTATAGTAAAAATCAAAAATCACCAACTTCAAAGGAAAGAACAGGCCGAGCTTACGATAGGCAACTAAGGTCTCGATCAACGTGGAGAATTAATTCTGGTTCGTGCCGAAAGGCCTGGCCTGCCCGAGAGTGACACCGATGTGATGGTCAGAAAAATAGATGACCTCCAGAAACAACGTGTGTGCTTCAATTCACGGGAGATCGACTGGCATTAAAATCACTAAAATCAAGCCTATCATGCACAAACGAGGGCCTCTTGACTCCATCCCTTCTCTCGAGAATCCAAGCACAGCTTATGATTTACCGGTTAGAGATTCGTATGTTATAACGGAGTCATAAAAATAATGAGATAGAACTTATTGTCTGGCTAACTTCACACGTCAAACATTAGAGAGCAAGCGACAGAGAGAGAAGGGTGATCAGAATGCGCGAGGAGATGAGAGAAATAGAGGGGGTGGACGGTTGTATCCTGAGAGAGTAGGAGAAAGACAAATAGTCCAAATCAAATCAGATGACTGAAAAGAGAGGAGGGTGAATGACCAACCATCAACCCACACTTTTATAAATAGTAAAGATACCTATAGCTTATATCGTTCGATTGTCGTGAGTTTAAAGTATGGGGCATGTTCTTTTCCTCCGAAACTGTCGGCTTTTGGCTTTTGCTACAGTACCTAACTTTCAAACGGAGTATTTTCTCAAGATGGGGTCTACAAGTTAAACGATGTACACGTTAAAAGCTCAACATCTGTACCATCTAAAATCGCAAATGAGTATCTCTCTCCGTAATATATACCGTAAATAGCCAAAATCCAAAAATTTCAGCCAAAAGCCATAAGCCGCAGCCGCTGCCAAACAAGCCCATAGAGTAAGAGAAATTCATATACGACTTTGGCTGATATAAATAAAATTGTTATATTGTGTACTATAATTAATTTATAAATTTTACCTTAAAAATAATATGTTTAAAAGTTAGTTATAATAAAAAAATATAAAAAAACAGTTTTTATAAGCTAGAAGAAGAGACCTACTAGCTACTACGAGTAAGTAGTAGTAGTACTGCGTGTACACCTGGCTAGTTGGTTAAGGCGCTATTTAGCCTAACTCCAACTTCAACTCTTAGTCTCTAGGGCCTAACTTTAGAAAAAAAAAACTAGCTCTAAAGAAGCTACGAGCAAAAAAAAAAGGATGTTTAGCCGGCTTACAGGCTCTAAGTTTATGGGTCAATAAAGATATGAGGTTATCAGATATGGCTTTCTAACCATCTGTGATGCAGATTTTTATAGACAGTTTCTATAAAAATCGTTTGTGAAAGTTGACTATCACACACGGTTGGTACTAGAAACCGTTTGTGATAGCTGATATATCACAGACAGTTTTAACTACAAACTGTCTGTGATATGTCACTATCACAAACGGTTTTTTAGTTGACTATCATAGACGGTTTTTACTAAAAATCGTCTGTGATAGTTAACTATCACAGACGGTTACGAGTGACAAGGCTGATATATGTATAGACGGTTCGAGGGAGACCAAATGTGTGAAAACGTGATGGCTAGTTATTGGGCATTAGGGCTATGTGTCAAAGCATACATAGATGTTTTGACGTGAAGCTGAAGACGGGTTTAAGGGAATGTGCCTGAAAGTTTCGTCAAGGATATTTTGGTGGTTGGCCAAATATCAAGTTGGTGCTTTGATCAAAACTGCAACGCGGGGAGGTGCAAAGGAGAAGTGGTTTAGGTCATGGAGAGTTAGAGTTGCTGAGTGGATGAATCGCTAAAGGTTTACCGGGTTGAGTCTTGTAAATGCGTTGAGAAGCATACGTGTGTAAAACCAATGTTAGTGGGGTTAACAGGTTCTCTGGGTTTCTTAATTGGTTGGACCCATTAGGGTTTGTGGCTGGTTATTAAAGAGGAGGAGAGGGTGTTTGATCGGAGAATTCTATGATTGTGGTTTTGTTCTTCTCCCTTGCCTTCTTTCGTGGTTTCGTGATTGTGGAAGTTCTAGTCAGAATTCTTTCTTAAATTAACTTGTTAGGACATGTGAGAATAGATCCGGAAGACTTCATTCCTTATATCCTCATGAGCAAGAAGTAATTTACTTTCTAGGGTTTTTATTATTTTTGTGGCCTAGATTTGATTTTCTTCAATTTAGTGAACCCTAGTCCAACAACCTCGTGATTCTTGATTGATTTAAATTCCTAATGTCTTGAATAAGTCTTATACAAAATCTAAAAGTGTTTGGATAAGATTTAAGTAAATTCTCGATATTTGAGTTTTGCCTTGAGAGATTTTTAGGTCTGGCAACAAAGGACTGGTCCGACTGGCTCTAACGGTTAGACTGCCCTTGTCCCTATGGTCAAACTGGCCGGTCTTAGGCAGAAGATTGCTGATTTCATTGGTTTAGATCTTTAACTTTGTTTTTCTAAATTTAGTTGGTGTATTCTTAATGTAATGACTCTCATAGTCACTTACAGAAAATTTTAAATACTGATAAGAAAAAAGTTCTAGAATCATCTGCTCCCTTTGCTGCCGATATTTTCCTGCCGGTACCCGTAGAAAATGTACTGCTCGCCGCGTGGGCGATGCATGAATCAAATCACATCTATCATTTTCGATATGATAGATGTATCAACAGACCTGTAGCGTGTTGAACAGGAGCTCTTCCATCGATATTGACGTGAATAGATACGTTCTGGAATCGTAACAACCAAAATTTTCTAACTTTGATTATTATTAATTTTTTGGAAATGTCTAACTTTGATCATTGATGTGCTAATAATTGCTCGACAAAACCTAACCTAACCGTTCGATCGAACGCGTGAGTAATCCATCAAGCAGATACGAACTCAATCCGTATAAAAACAATGAATAAATCTGAGAGAGAGGATGAATTTGTACATGATGAACTCTATCCACACCAAAGCCTTGGAAGATAAGCAAAATAGGAAATATTGGAGCTATAGCTGATTGGCTGGTCAGTGTTAGTGGGGCTAGCTGAAGATAAGATTAAAGCAAGAACACTAGCTTTGTTTAATTAATTTGTGCATTTGATGCACTGCAGATTTCGTGCATCTAGAGCCAGCAAGCAGTCCCTATCTGATAATTTGAGTAGAAGCATTACATTCACCAAGCCAGACAGTGATAACCCCAGCAAACTAAGAAGAACAGTTAACTAGATATTATTATGCTACCGGAAGAGGCGAGAATAGCAGCACAAGGAGGCATTCAGTGGTGTGCTTCTCGTAGATGATCCGTGTTAGAATAGTCTCATATTGATTGTAGAAGGCCGAATGACCTAACTTAAAAATGAGGGAGTCCCCCACCTCATTGGCTAGCTTTTGACGTGAGAAAACCCTTACGATCCAACAATTGGTATCAGAGCCCGACTCTAACATCTCTGGCCCAATGGATACTAGTGTGTGAACGCCTGATGGATTATAGTGACTCTGAGGGACCGTCGATGTACAGTGAATGGACTCTGAGGGACCGTCGGTGTACGGTAAAGAGGCGGTGAAGGGTTGAGGGACACCAATGTGTGAAGGGAGAGATTGTTGAAATAGTCTCATATTGGTTGTGGAAGAACAAAGAATCTAACTTAAAAATAGAAGAGTCCCTCATCTTATTGGCTAACTTTTACGATCCAACCATCTGATCATCACCATAGGTGGTATTGCTCATCTGAGGTGGTAGTGGTGGACCCACCAAAATGGCATACATGGCTTATCTACCAGCTTGAGTGCCTGATTGGCGGGCTCCACACGCATACGCACACGTCATGCCCTTTTCCCTGTCAAAAGCAAATCATCATATCCAAGAAGAGCCTAGCTAGCTAGCGTCTGTTCCAAGTACCAAAAGCTAGCCTTAAAGCGCAATATAACGGCGGGAAAAAAAAAAGGATCGACAAGAGTGTATATGGTGCATCATCATGTTATATCTAGTTATAATGCATATAGTTATATATCTAGTTGTCCTGTCCATAAGCAATGTACCAAGCTTAGGTCCTGTCCGGCAGCACTCCAACCGGCCGGCTTTTCATAGCCGCTATAGTACCTAACTTTTAAACGGATTATTTTCTTAAGACGGAGTCTATAAGTTAAACATAGTACACGTTAAAAGTTTAACATCTGTACTACCAAAATCGCAAATAAGTATCGATCTCTCGTAATGCACTGTAAATGCCCAAAATTCAAAATTTCACAAAAGCCATAAGTCATGACCAAAAGAACAGACCCTAGCCTTCTCCTAGCTCTTTGTTAACTAGAGGAGTTCTTTCTGTGCTCTCAAAAGAGTAGAGAGAGAGAGTGAGGAGTCAAAAAAGGAATATGATCTACCCTCTTTTCCAATTGTCCTGATTTACTAGGAGTTTTGTGTTCCAATTTCACCTTCTCTTCTCTTCTCTTCATGCGTGTTGGGATCATCGACGATGAAACTAGGGCCTGTTCTTTTCGGCTGCGGCTTATGGCTTTTGGTTGAAATTTTGAATTTTGTCACACTACAGTGCAGATTACGGAGAGATAGATACTCACTTACGATTTTGGCAAGTACAGATGTTAGGCTTTTAACGTGTAGATCGTTTAACCTGTATACCCCGTCTTGAGAAAATACTCCGTTTAAAAGTTAGGTACTATAGTAAAAACCAAAAGCCGCCGACTTCGGAGAAAAGGAACAATCCCTAGGTAGTCAACTTAATCTCTAGTGTTTTTCTTTCGTAGGACAAAGAGAGTATGCGTACGATGGGTAGGTAGGTCGCTAGCTGAGGTTGTGATCGCTTGAGGACTTATTAACCGACCAAACAAGCTTCTTCTTCTTCTTCTTCCTCTCTCTCTCTCTGTCTGTCTCTCTCGCTAGCTAGATTCTACGTACACGCGCTATGGCTGCGGATCTCCACTGATCCACGCGCACTTGAAAGCAGTTGCAAAGCTGATCTTTACGTTGTCAGATTCAGCTAGCTAGCTTTATAGCCCAGCTGAACTTGTAATTAAGCTGGCTCTTGTCGTGTATAAATAGGTCGCCAAGCTCCTCTGGCTCCCAACAAAATTACTCTTGCATCACCGAGATCAACACTTCTGCTATAAGATCGATCGAGAAGCCATAGCTCCTTTGTCTCCTGCAGGTTATAAATTTGGTGAGTACCCAAGCAAACATATTACGCATGCATGTATGCATATATGCATGACTCGTTAGTTGTATTACCTGAATTGTCTCATTTCTATATCTTTACTATTATAAAAATATGAGTTGGTGGTTGTCGGTTCGTTCTTTTTCCTCTCTTCTCAGCCATCCGATCAAAGATCAGCCGTCTAGATCTGCATGTGGGTAGTTCTTCCACTTCTCGTAGAAAAGGTCGGGCCGACGCGTAGGTCACGCTCCTCCTCTTCTTCTTCTCTCCTCCCGCATCCTCCTCTTCTCGTACTATTATGTATGATGGTGGATGCGAGTAAGAGTAGAGCCCTGAAGTGCACTCCAAGGAACATACATGCGTATTCTCTACCCTCCAAAAAGCTTCACACACCGTCCACGAACTAGTACTGTCCATCTTACCTTCTTCCTTCCTTCCTAGCTATCTAACTTTGGTACGTCACAAGCTGAGCAAGCTAGCTAGCCTTGATTAATTCCAGCTAGTCCATGCTAGCTGAAATCAGTTGAGATTAAAGCTGCTAGCTTTCGCGTGCTTTGAGCTGCAGATAGGCCAGCAATGGAGGAGTCTTCATGTACTGTGCCCCCAGGGTTCAGGTTCCACCCCACGGAGGAAGAGCTCGTGGGGTACTACCTTGCCAGGAAGGTGGCCTCCCAGAAGATCGACCTGGACATCATCCAGGAGGTCGATCTATACAGAATTGAGCCATGGGATCTACAAGGTATGAGCCATCTGCATGCGTCTTCTTGAACCTTAATTTTAGCAGCTAGTGATTTGCAACCTCGGAATGCAGACAAGTGCAAGTACGGGGCTCACGAGGGGCGGACGGAGTGGTACTTCTTCAGCTACAAGGACCGCAAGTACCCGAGCGGGACGCGGACGAACCGGGCCACGGCGTCGGGGTTCTGGAAGGCCACGGGGAGGGACAAGCCGGTGCTGTCGTCGTCGGCGATGAGGCCGTCGTCGTCGACGAGCGTGATCGGGATGAGGAAGACGCTCGTCTTCTACCGCGGCCGCGCGCCCAACGGCAGGAAGACCGACTGGATCATCCACGAGTACCGCCTCCAATCCAACGAGCACGCGCCCACGCAGGAGGAAGGATGGGTGGTTTGCCGCGCGTTTCAGAAGCCTACGCCCAACCAGCAGCAGCAGCAGAGATTACCCTACGGCTACGCCGGCAGCTACGCCTGCAACACCCCCAGCTACTACTACGACAACCCTAACGCACGGCTAATAATCAGTGCCAGCACTCCGGTGCTGGCTAGCGATCGTAATTTGGCACAGTCCAAGGCGCTCTTCTCCGACATGCCGCCGCTCGAGAGCCCCACCGTCGACGGCGAAGGCTACGTCGTTTCGCAGAGTCAAGCTGCTGCTGCTGCTGCTGCTGCTGCTGTAGGGACAATGGATGCAGCCATCGTCGATTGGAGCTTGCTGAGCAGCTTCCTGCTGCCGTCGACGCAGCTCTTCCATCAGCCTGCCTCTTCTGGCTCCAACAACGACAACAATATTTGATCAGGATTATAGGGATTCTTTACTAATTATATATTGACAACTGATCATATATACGAGTATATATATTTGACTGGCCATTTTACGTGTGGCTAGTTTTTAGATAGGACTATACATGCAGGCCGGAGAGAGTATTGGTACTGAGATAACCATTTCAGTACTGAGATTTGGAACTGGTCAGTTCAGCTAGCATTTCGTTGTGAGCTTAATTTCTGCATATGTATCTCACTACATCGTTGTCTACTTAATATAAATAGATCGATTCTTCTTCCTTATTATTGAGTTCTTTCCATATGTCTCAAGTAGTTCATTCTGCTGGGATACGGATGGGCTACACTAGCGCGATTAAAAATTTTCTACCACGTAAACCAGGAAGCTATGCAAGTAAGAGATCATAAATCATTACCATTAGACGTGCAGTACAGCGGAAGTAGAGTTGAAGCAGCCGATTCAATGAAGAGCGCATCAGTGTAGCGGTAGTAGTCGAACGTTCTCCATCCAAATGTCTCCTCCTCGTAATCGTTCCGATCAGCGCCGCAGTCACAGCAGCGCCTCTATGGAAGTCCACACGTCCAGGGATGGAGCACCATGCGTCGATGTGCTAGCACCAGTGTGCACGGCAGGAGATATGAGAGGTCGCGGTTAGGGTTTCGACGGGTGTGTTTTCGGGATGCCTCCCTCAGCCCCCGCACATCTCTTTATATAGCCTCCAATCGGATGCATATCCGATACGAGTAGAGATAGAATCCCACTCGAAAACTATCATCCGACCTCTTATCGTTCTGGCCCATTAAGTGTGTGACTCTGTAGCTTCATGTGTATTTGGTCATAGGCCGAAAACTCCTTTTCGGCCTATAAGTTAGTATCGATCCCTAGCAGGACATAACGACTCCCAAACACACATAAAGATCATATCGGACGAACCTATATAGTGTTTATGTACCGATCCCTTTGTCTCATGATAACAAATCGATCTCAAGGCGAGAAACGTGACATTCTTTGATAGCTCAATCCTTCACTCGAACCTGTAGTGGATTACTCAGTTGTGATTGACTCCTCAACTACATTTGGCATGGCCATGCTCTTTCTTAATCCAACCACATCAAGGGGTCCAGAGATATCTCTCCTGTTATATAGGAGGGACAAATTCCATCTTGATCGCTCATATTCCTCCGCATGTTTCATAACAAACCCGAAAGCTACCTTTATTACCACCCAGTTACAGAGTAGTGTTTGGTAACCTCTAAGCAAACTATTACACATGTAGGAAACAATGACGATCTCAAGTCTAAGGATCCTACCGATCTCAAGTCTAAGGATCCTATATACACTATATATGAGATCAACTGATGATACTTAAGAATATAATAATTCTCGCAGTATCTCATGATGGGTCAATCCAACATCATGTTTTTCTAACACGTGTCCACATTATTGATTTGATATCTCATATTCATGATCTATGAAACATGATCATCGATCAATACATGTGCTGATCTATAAATTATAATCATCCCACATAATGATATAAAATCAGGGATAATTTAGAATAACATCAAAACATGAATAAAGAGTTTCACGAACAGATCACATACTTGTTGATCAATACGAAAGATATTTATTCAAGGGACATAATAACATTTTATTCAAATGTTCATAAATATAAAAGTGATACAATCATCTTCATGATTGCCTCTAGGGTATATCACTAACACATTCACATGCATACATCATCTTGCACATGCAAGTACCTTTCTGGTGTGTGTGTGTGTGTGTATAGAAATAATTGTCTATTTACTATCCAAATAAGGCCACTTCTGAAATATACCATAACAAAAATAGGTTCACTTTAATACCAACTAATTTTTTGAAAGATAGGCAAAATACCATTCCGTCTACAGCACCCCCATCTCTGGTACCGTACTCGGCTCCTCCCCCTTCCTCCCGACTTCCCCCTGCCTATCCCACCCTCCCGCCCCCCACCTTCCGCCACCCCGCCCGCCTCCCTTCCCATCCTCCCCACCTCCCTGCCTCCCCGCCTCCACCACCCTCCCACCTCCCCTTCTCCAAGACCACCACCCCGCCACCGGCCTCCCTTCCCTAGCCTCCCTACCCCTCCCTTCTCCAATGCCGCCACCCCGCCCCCACCTCCCTTCCTCGGCCTCCCTACCTCTCCCCTTCTCTAGCGCCGCTCAGAAAGTGAACTGGTTTTTTAGGTGGTATATTTCTATAGTGGATATATTTCGATGGTATATAACCGAATAACTCATATATATATATATACACACACACAGTCGATCTAGATTGTGTGGCTCAGATGGAGGTAGGTGGAAACTCCATCCCACGTAAACACTTTTGCAGGAAACCCCATGCGCTTTGCAATTAAATGGAAAATGCTATAATATACAACAACAATGGTGGACTTGATGGGTTTTTGTTAAAAGCGTAGGGCATTTTCGTAAAAGCGTTTAAGTGGGATGGGTTTCCATCCACCTCCATCAAACCACACAATCTAGATCGGACGATCCACATCGCCATTAGCACCTTAGCATTGAAATAGCCATTAGCACTATATATATATATATATATATATATATATATATATATATATATATATATATATATATATATATATATATATATATATATATATATATATATATATATATATATATGGGATCGCAGCAGATAGAATGGAAGCCATCGGTGGCGGCTACCGACGGCGCGGGCGACTAAAACAACGAAGTCTAATAAGCGGCCGGACGACGCGGCGTTAGATCAATGTTATGTTTTTTCTTTTTTTTTTCTCTTTTTTCTGCTAATACAAGAGGAAGTAGACAGTCGACTACTCCTCAAACCGAAGCAGACGACCGACTCGGCTCTTGCGTCGCCGAGGCGACAAGCAGGCGGATGGCGAAGCGGGTGGCTGGCGGAGCAGCGATCGGCAGAGCGGTGGCTGGTAGAGCGGGCGGCTAGCAAAGCGTCGCCCGGTGGCTCAGGGCAACAGCAGCGTCGGATCAGGTGGAGATGACGGCGGCGGCCCGGGCGGCGGTGGCGAAGTGGTCGGCGGAACGACGGGCGACCGACAAAGCATCGCCCGGTGGCTCAGGGCAGCAGCAACGCCAGATCAGGTGGAGACGGCGGTGGCGGCCTGGGCGGTGGTGGCAGCGACGATGGATCAGACAGCAGCAGTGCTAGATCTGGCGAGAGGCACCATATCGAGCTGTTAGTGCCGGATCGGGTGTAGACGACGACAACGGCTCGGGCGGTGACGGCCCGGGCAATGGCGGCGGCCCAGGCGGTGACGGCGACCTAGGTGGTGACGGCGACAGCCTAGGCATCGGTGGCAGCTTGAGCGGTGGTGGCGGTCTAGGTGGCGTCGAAGGCAGCGGAAGAACAAAGTCAGAACTTTTGTTCTGATATCATGTTATGAATATTGCGTGTATATTCATGAGACCTAAAGAGTAATATATACAGGGAGTACAAAAAGATACACAGAGAAATATTTCATGTACATATAAAAAAAATCAAAACATATAAAAAATGAATATCAGTGCTATTCAATCCTTAGCAGTCTCATCCCCCGATGAGCATAGCAAAGCAGAGCTCTGTATCGTCTATTTTCTCGTCTTGTCGAGGAGTATTACTGTAGGCGGCTAACCACCACCCGGCCAGCCCCCCGCAGCCGCTTGGATCCATCTCCGATTTATATATCGGAAAACGAAGGGTCAGCTACCACCGCTCCGTCGCATCGCACGCGCCATGGCCAGCCGCCTCCGCCTGCTCGCCGTCGCAGCCCTCCTCCTCGGCACAGCCACAGTCACAGGCGCGGCGCGGGTGGGCGACACGTGCTCCTCCGACGGCGACGGCGACTGCGCCGCGGGGTTGCACTGCAGCGGCTGCGGCTCCGGCGGGGCCAAAATATGCACGCGCACCACGCCCGTCGACCCCCGAACACACGTAAGCGCCGTAGCAGCAGCACTGGTATAGTGAAGTAGCTCATTAACCAAATCAAGAATTGAATATGATGATGCGCACGCAGGGCACTGGGCTCCCTTTCAACAACTACTCGTGGCTGACGACGCACAACTCCTTCGCCCTCTCCGGCGCCGTCTCCCACACCGGTGCCGCCATCATCGCACCCACCAACCAGGAGGACACCGTCACCGCCCAGCTCAAGGTACGAACGACAAATTCCATCCATTTCTTTGATTCTTTCTCCCTCCGTCCGTCCGTGTGGGGCTGGCTGGCTGGCTGGAGCGGAACCCAACCACCCTAAGAGCCAGCAGGAGAGGACGCCGCCGCCGCCGGCGGCCAAAAATTCGCCCAAAATTCGCAAAGAGGCCACATTCGCCCAAAATTCGCGATGCGGGCGTTAGTGCGTGCGTGGGCGCACATGGCATGGCGTGGTGCTCTGTGGGTCAGGTCGGGGTCCAATCCACACACACAGCGCACCATTTTGGCAATTTCCATGCTTCTACCCGGCCTAATCTCACTCCCATTATCTTATCAGCTCTTCTGCTCCTACAAAAATACTACTACGGCTACCAACTACTCGAGTCAGTGTAGATAACCAAGATGCCTTTTTTTTTACGGTTTCCCATTCCTAATGTTGACAACATTGCCACACTATAGGGGCCATCTTCCCTTTGTTACCATGATTCACTGATTGAGGATATCTCCAATAGTATCATCTGAGCTGTCTCTTGGCTATATTCAATAAATAAAATCTTATGTGGAGAAGAGAGAATGTGATGACCAACTACTCGAGTCAGTGTAGATTGTTAAGGAGATAGAGATAGAGTTGTATTAGGAGATAGAGTTTAGATTCTGTTCCATATATGCCTTATCTCTATATGTCATATCTCTTATACTCTCCTATATATATGGCCCTTTGGGTCTCATATCAATACACACACAATATTCATAACATGGTATCAGAGCCTAGGTTCTATACCTAGCCTCCGTACGTCTTCTGCTATCGCTGCCCCCGGGAGGATTGATCTCTCCCGGGGGCGGCCATCCTTTGGTTTGGTGGCGGCTGCCATACGGATGTCTTGCCGTCGTCGCTCTTGAGCGAGATCCCGCGGCGCCATCGTCCACCACCCTGCCCGCACGATTCTTCCAGCTAGGGGGCCGCGCCCCCGCGTCAAGTCTCCGCATGCCCTCATCGGCTTCCAACCTCGGTTCCGCTTGGCGACCCTCCGCGCCGGGTCTCCGTGCGGCGTCGCGTCTCCGCGAATATAACCATCACGCATGCATGCACTCACGTACATGGTGCCTCCGCTGCGACTCTCCGCGCAGTCGATCCGTTCGGGCGTATCCTCGGCCTCGCCAGAACTCCGTAGCAGCACACCAACGCTGGTCAACCCTTCGCTCCGCTCGGCGCGACGTTGGATTCCGCGTGGTCTTCGCCTCCGGCCGCAGCCTCTATGCCCAGCTTCGCGTGCACAGTTGGCTCCGCGGCGACGCGCCGAGCTCCACACGCACGCACAGGTGTATGCATGAGAAACGCAGCGTGCAAGTAGACTCATACTGCACATGCATGGCTCATGCGCTTCATACCCACGTGAGCTGGGGCAGGTCTTGGTGCATGGCGAGTGGCGGCAAGCAGCGGCACGCACAGAGCGAAGATAAAGAGCATGTGTAGGCTCCCTTAGGCTTCGCTCCGCTCGAAGATAAAGAGCACGTGAACTTCCTGGTACGTGCCTCCATGCCAGCCTGGACCTCGTCTCCGTACATCCGCAAGCTCCGCGTATCCTCCTGGACCTCGTCTCCATCCATGCAGACACAAACTCCACGTGCATGCAGGCACTCACGCCGCATTGTATGTGATGCATGCATGGGCATGGCGTATACACTACGACAGCTCCGCGCTACTACGGCCTGCTCATCGCTCTCCCGCGCCGACCTGCAGCCGCGCTTCCCCGCATGGCTCCGTCATGCTCGCCGCCCTCCGGCTGCCGCCCGAGGCGCCGGCCTCTCCGCCGGGTTCGGTAGATACTACGTCGTAGGGAGGACGCTGCGTCTCATTGCGCACTGGCCTCCCTCGTCTCCTGCTGGCTGCGGTGTCGCTCCCCGCATGGCTCGCCATGCTGCTCGCCCGGCCATCTGCTCGAGGCGCCGCCGCCGATCCGGCCTCCCATCGCCTCTCTGCTGGCTGGCCGCGCTTCCTTCATGGCTCATTGTGCTCGCTCGCTTTCAGGCATCTCTTTACTATGCGCCACCGCACTCGTGGTCGTCTTCCTCGGCCTTGTCTCCGCCTCCGGGCCGCCCCGCGGCTGCTCCATGGTCTCGCCGCCCTCCTCTCGGCCATCGCCTCTTGCCTCTTCCGCCGATCCGGCCTCCGCACCGCGCCTCCTTGCTCTTCTTGTGCATTGCGCCGACTCCACGCTCTGCCGCTCAGACGTCGTCGAGGTCGGTGGTTGCCGACCCCGCTCGACTCCTATGCCGCCACGCCGTTCGTTTCGATGAGTCGGTCTTTAATTATCTTTCTTTGAGTCTTCATTGCGTCCATCCAAACCGTAGCTCTAATCTCCGGTTCGTCCGGCCGCATTTAGTTCACAAATTTATTGTCGATCATAGAAGTGTAGGAATTTTATTTTGCATGGCGATGTCCGCTCTATTCTTTGACGAGCTTGTAACGCCGCTTCTTACTTCTTGCAGGCCGTCGCCGCCGTCTCGAGCTTCGATCTGCACCATCATGCTTCTATCTATTCCTCTTCGGCTTGATTTGACAGTTTATTCCAAGACTGCACGCAACGACGACATCATCAAGACTCGGATTTCGGATTTTTCTTGCTTTAGTGTTAACTCCTTTTTCAAATGCAATGCTATTGCATATGCTTTGCATTTGAGGGGGGTGTTAAGGAGATAGAGATAGAGTTGTATTAGGAGATAGAGTTTGGATTCTATTCCATATATGCCTTATCTATATATGGCATATCTCTTGTACTCTCCTATATATATGATCCTTTGGGTCTCATATCAATACACACACAATATTCATAACATAGATAACCAAGATGCCTTTTTTTTACGGTTTCCCATTCCTAATGTTGACAACATTGCCACACTATAGGGGGCATCTTCCCTTTGTTACCATGATTCACTGATTGAGGATATCTCCAATATTATCATCTGAGCTGTCTCTTGGCTATATTCAATAAATAAAATCTTATGTGGAGAAGAGAGAATGTGATGAGAGATAATTTGTTGTCTCTTATGTAAGAAATGATTTGGGCCCGCAAATCAACGCAAATAGTGAGAGGGTGTGAGACAGGAAGTTATGGTGAAAATAATATAAAATAGTTAGAGAAAATATTTACTACCGGAGAGCTTGTCTCTAGTGCTGTCTTTAGGTGAGGTGAAAATCTTAGAGACATACTATTGTACATGCCCTAAATACTGCATACTACTAGTACCAATGGTTAATGGACCTTAATTACTGGTTAATTTCCATCCTGCTTTGTTGATTTTTATCGAACAAAACAGACATTTGGTTAACTAGGGCCTCTTCAATCCAATCCAAAAGGTAGAAGTGAAGTTCCCTGTCCTACCTGCCCCCACCTTTTCTCTCTCGGAGGAATAATATTATCACTAAAGGAAGGCTGCTTGCTTAGCTCCCAAAAGAATGGCTTTTCACAATGTAGGACCAGTATGGCAATAGAGGGGTGAATGTTGCCTTCAAATTTTCGCTAAGTATTTATCAATTCTTTACTCTAGTAGCTATAAAAAACTATGATGATCAAGAACCTAAAATTCTAAAATATCTCAGTGCTACAGTAATTCCAGCCCTTGAACAATGCAAAACAACACATGTCAAATCCAAAAATTCATAAAACTTTTGATCTGTAGATCGAAAAGACTTGAAACTTGAACTAGGACTAGATCATGACTTTAAGAACCTTCCAACTAAAAATCTTGAAAAAACTTGAGAGAATTGAAATATTTTAGTTCGTAAAGCTCTGTTGCAACAAAACCGGACCAAAACCTAAAATTGAGATAACTCTTAAAACTAATCTTCAAATCACTTGAAATTTGGTATGTATCTTCTTTAGGATGTCAGGAACTTATTCCAATCAACGACCAGGAAAATTGTTGCCAAAGTTTTGATCTTTTTTCGTTTGAAGCAAGGTTGCACCAAAAGCGGGTAAAAATCAAAAACAGTGAATATGACTTATTTATGGGTAGATGATTGCTAAAATAGCTCTAAATATGTTTCCACATATCCCAGCAAGCAAGAACACCAAAGAATCAATATAGAAACAATTGGATTAAGAAATCACTCTGTGAGGCCAAAAAGAACAAAAACCAAGTTTCTTCATGAACTTGCCAATCCAATGCCTAGGTCTAGGTGGGTGTATATTGATTTTCAGAGATTATCTCTATCTCTTATACGTCCTTGGCACAGCAAGATAAAGAAAGGGAGAGAGAAGAGCAAAAACCAGTCAAATCAAGAGCAAATCAATCAACACAAGGTGTATGCATGGGAAATGAACAAGGATTGATATATTATTACTTAAGAATGAAGATTTTATAGCTACTCCACCTGAAGGACAAGAGAGCACACTACAACACTCAACTTCTCTCAAACCCTAACCTTACAACATTTGGTCGTAAATAAGAGGATGTTTGGATGGTTAACTACAAGTCTCCATCTCGACCCGTTAAATAGATAGGCTAGCCAGCCTTATCTAATGCTTAGTGGATATTATTCACTTAGCACATATGGGGGAATCCCAATAACCCCCCACATACGGGTTTAATTCACACTACACTTATGCACGCTTTTTAAAGCGTATAAGCCCGAATCCGCCAAGTTCTTAGCCTTAATCTAACTTAATCTTCTCAGCTTTCTTGACCTAAACCATCTTTCCAAATACCACGGTTTTGATCCAAGGTAGTTTCCAATATTTTGGTCAAAATACCATTTCTTGACCCAGTCTTCATCTTTCAATGCAAGCAATCTCCATACTTGCCACGTGTAGGTACAATATTGGCTTGCCATGTATCGGCAAGTTTCTCTCGTTCTAGTTCCACTTGACCACGCCTCACTTAGACTAACTAAGTTATATAGTGCAATCCGTTGCTCGAACTTCTCTTCAACATTTCCCACCTTGTTTGTGCCATGCTTGAGGTCATCCATGTCACATGGCATGCTTGATCGTTCTGGACCTCGGCTTCTTTATGAGTGTAGCTCCGATCCTCGCTGTTGACCATGGTTGACTTCAAACAACTTTGCACATCCAAAAACCAAGAAATTATTTCTTAGCATAATTTCTTCACAACATCACCCACGTTAGCTGTAACATGTATCATGCAACACATATGTACTGACCTAGGTCAAACCAAATCATTCCATGACTCAAATTTCCTAAAATCATCAATTTCTGCAAGCTGTCCAGAAAAACCTGCAAATTTGCTAATTCCAAATTTTCATTCCTCTAAGATAATAATGGTTCATCATAACAAAACCCTAAAAATTGTTACATGGTCCTTCACGCACTCCACCCATGCCACTATAGATAGAACTATCCTCCATGCCACGCTTTTGTTGAATTCTGCTGGCTGCTCAAACAATCGAAACTGAAGCCCTTTTTTACATTTCCTGTCAGATGCCTGCCCTTTCCACACGGGCATGTTTGTGCTACCAAACTAGATCTTGGCCAAATGTGAATATCTAAGACAAATAGTAGCGAACAATAACAATTTCAAGCGTACATGCATGCAACTTTTTACATTTACTTTTTCCAAGCAGATGATATAAATGCTAGGTATATATAGCTTCTGCAACCTTTTTCTGTTACTGAATAGTTTTATTCTTTGCATATGTAGCGCTGCTCCATAATCATAACAATATGGATTACTCTATGTATGAAACATATCCATGTCGTACTTTTTAAAAAATAAAAAAATATCCATATGCCAACAATGCAGACCCTAGCATTTAGGTTGTTACTCGCTGGACTCTTGCTGTTGGTGATAGCAAGATCCTTACTCTCATGGAGAGGAAGACACTTGGAGATGGGGCAATTTTTTCTATTTCTCACACAATGCCTTACCAACCCGAGGGGTTGGGGATACATATTATAGGTCGCCAACCGACCAAGCATATGCTAAGATCTTTGTCCTAGATCTTGTCCTAGATGCTAAAGCGATGTCTTGTCCTAAAGCGAATCTTGTCCTAGATGCTAGTCAAGGATGCTAAAGCGATGTCTTTGTCCTTGATCTTGTCCTAGATGCTAGTCAAGGATGCTAAAGCGATCTTGTCCTAAAGCGAATCTTGTCCTAGATGCTAAAGCAAAAGTCGTCCTAGATGCTAAAGCGATCTTTGTACAAAGACCGCATACAAAGACTTATTCATCATTCTCCCCTAAGTCTTGTACGTGGTCTTGTGGGACGTTGAACTATCCGATCCTAGAGCGAGCTCGAGGAATTTGATCCTCCCAAGAGGCTTGGTGAGCGGTCCGCAGTCGATCCGTGGTGTTGATGTAGCTCGCCTTGACGCCTTCATCCAAGCGACCTCGGATGAAGTGGTACCACCCGGATGTGCTTGCTCGTTCGTGAAAACGGGGTTCTTCGCGAGCAGGCGGACTTCTCGTCCACCCCGAGTGCCACCGCCTCGGTGTCTACCGAGGAGATCACCAGCGGTCGAGCGAGCAGGCGCTGAGTCGAGCGGTGGAAGCCGCTATGTACTCGGCCTCACAATCGACAGGGCCACCACCGCTTTGGATCGATCGCCGCCTAACGAGGCACTTGCCGAGGAAGAAGAGAATCCGCTTGTGCTTTGCTTTGGTGTCGATGTCGCTGCGTGGTCATTGTCATTGTGCAGATGAAGTCTTGCCGCCGGACACCTCGGGTAGTGCAAGCCGTGGTCGGAGGTGCCCGCAACGTGGCGGAGGATCCTCTTCACGGCTGCCGATGCTCGCCGTCGGTCGCCGCATGAACCGATCGGCGTAGCCAACGGCGAACGCCAAGTCACGACGCGTGTGGGCGGTGGCGAAGGCTACCCACGATGCGCCGTGATGCGTCGCGTCCGCCTCCTCCGCCGTGCTCTCACGACTCGGCTTGACCTCTCCTCCATGGGTGTGGGGCGGGTTGCGATCGGTGAGCCCGCCACTTCGACGGCGCTTGGCGTGGCGGTCCGGCGGATGGAGATCTGGAGTCGTCCCGTGGACCTCGATCCCGGTAGAAGGAGAGGAGCCCCAAGTCGCTCATCCGCGGCGGTCTTCATCTCGCCTTGAGCGCCTCGACCTCGGCCTCCTTGGGCCGGTGATTATCAGTCGTCGGCGTGACGCGCCCGCGGCAGGCGTGCCGCTTTGCCCGCCGGTGAGACCGCGACCTCGTGTGCGCTCTGCTGAACCCCATTTGCTTGAGGTGGAGTCCGACTTAGCGTTCGAGCTCGTGGTGCTGCCGCCGTCGTAGAGGGCTTTGCGGCGGAGAACCTGCCTCCTTGCCGGGATGGCGAATCCCGGCGGTGACGGACGTGGGCCTCCTCCTTCAAGTCGCCGGGTTGAGGAAGGCGGACTTGGCGTCCATGTGATGGACGCGCCAATCCTCTGGGCTGCAAGTGCGAGGAGAAGACGAACGGACTCCATGCGCGCGACGGGTGCGAAGGCGTCATCGAAGTCGATCCCCTCCTGCTGCATGAAACCTCGTGCCACCAAGCGAGCCTTGTGCTTGACGATGGCGCCGGCTTCATCCCGCTTCAGCTTGAACACCCACTTAAGGGTGATCGCGCGGTGCCCGGCAGGAAGATCCGCCAGCTCCCACGTCTTGTTTCGCCGACGGCCCATCTCCTCTCGCATCGCGGCACACCATGCCGCGTCTCTCCGCCTCGGCGAAGGAACGAGGCTCGCCGTCCGTCTGTGCGAGGTGCGGCTCGCCTCAAGTCGCGTTGCGCCAGCCTGAGGGCCGTTGCCGCCGGGAGGTCGTCCACGATGCGGAAGGCAGAGGCTCGCCGCCATGGTAGGCGTCGATGCGGTCCTCGTCGTGAGACAATGAGTAGCGAACTCCACCATCTGCGCTCGTCATAGGCCATCAAGTTGTTGGGGCCGATCCGGTGGTGTGGCCGCCGGCGGGAGAGAGTGGTGGCCGGTGCGGGAGGCGTGGAGTGGCGGTGCCGAAGTGGTGGAGCACTCACGGGGCCGGTGGCGAGCAAGGTGTCGAGGTGGACGAGCTCGGTGAAGGCAGTGCTAGCTCCCGGCTCTCTCGGTGGACGTGTCGACAACAAAGTCCACGAGTCGAAGTCGAACCGTCGCCCACCGCCTTGTCCCGTCCAACCTCGCCTTCGTCGAACACAACGTCACGCGAGATGCGGACGCCGTGTGACAGGTCGAGGATGCGGTGAGCCTCGAGCCTCCGCAGTGTCGATGAACACTCCCGGAGTGCTCCTGTCGTCGAGCTTACCGATGTGGCCAAGCTCCTTGGCGAGCGCGAGGGAGCCGAAGACCCGCAAGTGGGAGACCGCCATTTTGCGCCCATGCCAAGCCTCGTCTGGCGTCCGCCGTCGAGTGCCTTGGTAGGCGACAGTTGAGGATGTGAGCGGTAGTCACCACCGCCTCTCCCGAGCAGTAGGCATCCCTGCGCTGAGGAGGGCCGAGCCATCCCCACAACCGCCTCGTTGCGCTGCTCGACGACGCCGTGCTCGCTGCGGGTCAGCGGCTGGAGTAGTGGCGTCAATGCCCTCATCGGTGATGACGCGAACTCGGCCGCCGTGAACTCACCGCCGTTGTCCGTGCGTGGGACCCGGCTTGCGGCGCGCTCGCCTCCGCGGCGACTGCGTGCGCCTGATGGCATCCGCAGCCTCTCCCTTGCTGCCGAGGACCATCACCCACATGTAGCGGGAGAGGTCGCCGACGGCGGCAGAAGTAGCGTCGTCCTCCGGTGTGGCGGTGTCACCGGCCACACAAGTCCCGTCACGAGCTCGAGCCTCTCCTTGGCTCTAAACTCGCTTCTTGGGGAAAGGAGTCGCCTCGCTTCGTCAACACGCAGACGTCGCAGAGCGCTCCACATGGTCAAGGCACGGCAGGCCTCGCACCATTTTCGTGGCACCGAGCCGCCTGGGGCCTCGGGTGAAGGTGCCCAGCGCTGCGTGCCGCGCCACGCCTCGTCGTCCCGACGAGCGGCGAGACAGGGGTTGTGCCACTGCACGTGAAGAATGTAGAGACGATTTTACCTCGGTTACCTTGGCAAGAAGGCGGCGGCGAAGGTCCCAAATCCGCAACACCGGTGCTCGATCTCGACCATGAGCCGTTCTCATCCACCGTCCCAAGGCGATGATGGAGTTCCGCAGATCGGGGATGTAGTAGACGCGGTGGCGATGCGTGCTCACGAACACTGAGGCGAGGATGACGAGCCGACGCCTTGATTTCCACGCGGGCGTCCCAAACTTGACGAGCCTCGGACGCTAGAGTCAAACTTCGGCGAAGAACTCCGTCGACCGGTCATGTGATGGGTGGCGCGGTGTCGAGGCACCACCCGTCGATCTTGTTGTTGCCGAGCCGTGGCCGGGAGGCGGTGCTTTGGCTCGTCAAGGTGGAGGAGAGCCATGCGGCGGTGCGGCGGAGGTAGTTCGTTGCTCGCATGAGCAATGAACGAGCCGGCCGCCCTCACTTCGCTGCTGACGTGGGCTGGCCGGCGTCGTGGTCGCCGACACCCTTGGCCCAATGACCAAGCTTGCGCGGTTGTGGCAAGAGTCGTCTCGTCTTGGCTTTTGCTTGCCGTGGCCGCCTGGCGCCCACGGTCATCACCCTCGGACGTCCTCGCGCCCCTGCACAGGCGTCTTTGCGCGACTTGCACGCGATGCCACGCTGCGGCCGCTTTGTCGTGGAAGAAGGCTCCCCTTCTTCCCGCCACCTGGCAGAGCGACCATCGCTCCCGCGTGAGGAGGAGCTTCCGCCAATGGTGACGGGTCCCGAGAGGCGCCAGGGCTCCTCGTTGTCAACGACCTTGAGGCGACCCATCGCCTCCTCGATCGTCATCGTGGAGAGGTCCATAGAGACTCGATCGGCGAGCCATCCGCTTGTACTTCTGGGGCCGCACGGAAGAGCTTTTCCACGCTCTCTCCTCGCCGTAGGTGTCGTCGCCGAACCGCACCGCCTTCAGAGTGTTGAGGCGGAGGCAAAGTCATCCATGTCCTCACCGGCTTGAAGGCGGTGCTCCCACTCCGTCGAAGTGCTGCGGTGTAGACTTGCGCGCGCGTCGGCTGCCGATGCGTCTTTGCGGCGATGGCATCCCAAGCCTCTTTGGCGATCCGCTTGTTGGTAGCGAAGCGCATCTCGGGCGGGGGATCTGCGGCGATGAGAGCATCCGCGCCGTCGATCTGGTCGTGGTCGGCGTCGCCGTGACGGACCGCATCCCACATATGCCGCACTGGAGCCTCACCTCATCACCGCACCCGCTCGACGTAGTTGGTCTTGGTGAGGTAGGCCATCCGCCGGGGACGGCGTCCTCGACAACGACCGGTACTCGTGGTGACCACGATGCCGTCACGGGAGAGCCGCGTCGCTGTGAAGGCCGCGCTCTCCGTCGACCCGTCTGCCGCCGCCGTCGTGCCTCCTCCAGAGCGCCGCCGGCGCGCCGCGCTGTCGTCGGGCTACCGCCACGCTCGTGGGCGTCGTTGCGCGCCGCCATCTGCGCTTCATCTCATGTTGCCTCCTCCTCCAGTGCTCAAGTCTGCGTCGGTATTTGTCGCCATCGAGATGGGCTGCTGAGCCGCTGTGAACCTTGACCTCCGCTGCCGCCGCCGCGCCGCACCGCCGCCGCCGCCGCTTCCACCTCCGCTCGCTGCCGCCGCTCCGCTTGCCGCCACCTTGACGCTTTTTCACGCTGCCGGCGGTCTCGCTGCCTGCTGCTGCTTGCTCTGCGGCGAAGCTCGGCCGTCTGTGCGACGCCATGCTCGAGGCGATCGAAGGCCGAGACCGCCTCGCGGACATGGCGCGCCATCGGGGGCATGCGTGGAGGGGGCGCTTCGACGAGCCGCCGTCTCCTCCCAGAGGAGTGGCGAGGGACGGGCTGCTGCTGCTACTGGCCGCCATGAGGTCAAGAAGGAGATGAGCAAGAGATGCTCGGGCTACGGGATAGTATGGCTCGATACCACTTGTTACTCATTGGACTCTTCTTTGTTGGTGATAGCAAGATCCTTACTCTCATGGAGAGAAGACACTTGGAGATGGGGCAATTTTTCTATTTCTCACACAATGCCTTACCAACCCGAGGGGTTGGGGATACATATTATAGGTCGCCAACCGCCCAAGCATATGCTAAGATCTTTGTCCTAGATCTTGTCCTAGATGCTAAAGCGATGTCTTTGTCCTAAAGCGATCTTGTCCTAGATGCTAGTCAAGGATGCTAAAGCGGATCTTTGTCCTTGATCTTGTCCTAGATGCTAGTCAAGGATGCTAAAGCGGATCTGTCCTAAAGCGATGTCTTGTCCTAGATGCTAAAGCAAAAGCTGTCCTAGATGCTAAAGCAGATGCTGTACAAAGACCGCAGTACAAAGACTTATTCATCATAGGTCTCAAAAGCTAATGGCACCTCTTGAAATCTGAAGAAGTGCCTTACTTGCCTTTTGTTGGTGTACTTGCCAGCACACAGAGATTCTTCCAAGTATGGGAACTGGCCTCAATTAGAACTCAAATTCCAAAGATTCATGGTGGCTGCCTAGGCTTATTACAGTGATGCTCAAAACCTAAGCATCAGTACTACCTTCGGCACAATTCCCGTTTCCGACAAAAGTACTTTTCATAAAGCATGATATCTACAGAGATCAAACCAAAAGATAGAAAAGAGTATAGAGTAATCTAATTATTCTTCGACTTTATTCTTCCTCGCATGCTGCACAACCAAGTAGAATAGAGACGCCAAAACCGCTAAAGACAATGGTGTTTCACCGTATCACCATGGGAATGACCTGATGCAATTTAGGCACGGTGTCACATTCATGGATTGTCTTTTACCTCTTCAAACCACCTAACTCATTAAACCAGGGTGGCGCTCAATGTATTGTAAAAGCAAAAGGATTCTCGAGTTGCTGATTGTCAAACAGGCCTGGTTGTAACCATGTCTAGTTCAGGTATTATGCTGTGAAGGTGTCAATTGCTTTGGCCTTCAGCAAACAGAGGGACCACACTCACTTAGTTTATCATGCCATCCTGTCCTTTTCTTTTCAACCGGTGTTATTGATGTAGAAATTTCATATAACAAAGTTTTTATAGTACAGTTCTTGGTGTTGGAGACTTGCAGTGGCTCTTGTTATTAGTAGTTATTTCTAGCCACGCTTCAGAAATCAGAAGTAGGCTAACAATCAGTTGAAGTAATCAAAGATGCTAAGCTAAAGTCCCGTGCAATTCCCTGTAAAAATACGTCCCGTGCAATATTCTGCTTGCCCCAGCTACATCTGGCAGAAACTTCCTATGTTCTGTCGTAACTGAAAAAGAAGAAGAAAGAAGAAGCTAACCCAACACAATTTAGCAGGCTGTTATTCTATTTCCTATTGTTGTACATACATACATACATATATAGGAAAAATACCTTTTACACCCGGGTGTAATTACTCCCACCTCTAATATACCACATAAACAAACTTAAAATATTCCTTTATCAATTTAGGTATACTCGTATACTAATTATAAGATACTCCAGTGTAAACCGCAAGAAAAAATTACAAAGGGGATCATAGTTTTTACCATATTTTGTAAATACCTTCATATACACACATAAAATGAAGTATGTCTAAAAAATATACATATCACATTTGAAAAATTATTCATACCACCTAGATAGTCTTAAATACTTATATATTACACGTACATACCCTCCGTTACGCGAGATACCCCCTACGTTGTGAGATAAGACATAGGGTGTAATTACACCCGGAGTAGAAAAGAGGCTTCCTCTTGCAAGACAAATTGTTGTGCAGATATTGCTTAATTTTCTATTGCAAGACACCATTTGTTTAAACTAGATTCTAGTGGTGGAATTGCTTACTACACAAATACACGGTCTATTTTGCAGTTACCAAATAATATTTGTTGTCTACCACTAACCGGTATCTTGTGGCGGTGCATCCACACTGAATTTTGGCTCATTAATTTATACATGAAAATGTTAACCATGAGAAACCCTACTTGAATATGTGCAGAATGGTGTTAGGGGCTTGATGCTCGACACCTACGACTTCAATAATGATGTCTGGCTGTGCCACTCATTTGGCGGGCAATGCTACAATATCACGGCCTTTGTAAGATTCAGTTGAATATTTTTCTCTGTCACGCTGAGCATCTTGATCATGTAACTCTTATCTTGAGTTGATTTTGTCGTCAGCAACCTGCCATCAATGTCTTCAAAGAAATCCAGACGTTCCTTGAAGCAAACCCTTCAGAAGTAATCACAATTTTTCTGGAAGACTACACTGCTTCAGGGTCCCTGCCAAAAGTATTCAATGCCTCTGGCCTCATGAAGTATTGGTTTCCGGTGGCAAGAATGCCCAAGAACGGTGGCAACTGGCCTTTGCTTAAGGACATGATCGGCCAGAATGAGCGCCTGCTAGTATTCACATCAAAGAAATCAAAAGAAGCAAGCGAGGGGATTGCGTATGAGTGGAATTACATCGTGGAAAACCAATGTAGGATTCCAACACAAAATTGGTAACATCAGAATGTGAAGTTTTGATTCTTTTATGACTGTTTTGTTAAATACAGTTCTGCTTTATCCGTGCAGATGGCAATGGAGGTATGGTAGAGGGTAAATGCCCAAATCGTGCAGAGTCCCCTGCCATGGATTCCAAAAGCCAGTCACTTGTTCTGATGAACTTCTTCACGTCAGACCCGAGTCAAACCGGGGGTTGCACGAACAATTCAGCGCCACTTGTTAGCATGCTAAAAACCTGCCACGATCTTTCAGGCAATCGGTGGCCCAACTACATCGCTGTTAATTTCTACATGGTATGCCAACATACGAACTGTTTCACTGGTCAATCTAAACGAAATTTACTTAATCATGTCGGTTCCTAATGATCTCTCACCTTAAAAATCATGCAGAGGAGCGATGGTGGAGGCGCTCCCTTAGCTACAGATGTGGCAAATGGCCATCTAGTATGCGGGTGTGATAACATTGCGTACTGCAAGGTAAGGACACATGGCATTTCTCTTGTCCTAGAATACCGCATTGATCAGAAATTAGAATCGTGGTAATATGGAAACCATGAAGAGCAAGAATATCATGGTGTAGCTTAGCTTATACATTTTACACTATAGACAACAAGATATGTGAACTTGCAGCTTATCAATGGGTGGACATTCTTGTAGAAACCACTGGTGATAGGGAATTAGGAACCATAGAAAACATTCTAACGCCGTATGATGTAGTGTTCAGTGCTGTAATCGCACTTCAACTTTTATTTTCTCCCACTTAAGCAGAGCTTCCTTCCGTTGCGTTTCTTGTAACTGCATGATGATGTTCTGACCTCTGAGCTGCAGGCCAAGTCGACATTCGGAACCTGTGTCATACCTCCACCTCCACCGCCGTCACCACCCAAGGCGGCCACCGCCAAGGGTGCAAACGCAGGCGGCGATTCCAGTGCAGCGATTGCTCGGTTTCTACCCTACCAATGGAGCTTATTCTTCGGACTGACATCTCTGGTTCTGCTCTTACTCTCGTAAGAGCACTGCACTTCAGCTAGTGGTGTCCTTGTGCTGCTGTTACAAGCTTGTACCATCGATTCCCGAGGCTGCAACATTTCCCACTCTTCTTGCACCAGTTCCATTGGTTTTGTGACCTTGATGACCTTGAGCACATCATCATGTGTATGCCTGAGCTGTAAACCATTCCTTTGAGTTTGGTCATGGAGTATTTCTGCATGAGCAGTGCTTCTATCTTCTCAAAACAGCCTTGTTAGGTAGCGGGGCAGTGAGTGTTTGCAATGCAAATTATGGTTTGGACAAGAGAAGACATGCAGAATGAGAGAGAGATCATATGGGTCTGTGTGCGTGAATCCAAACCTCTGGAGAAAGGGTCCCTGACAGGTGAAAAGGCTGGTCCAAATCCAAGCAGAAAGCATCAAGCAAGGAACAGTGCCAACTATGCATTCCTCAGCGTTCGCATCAGATGGAATCAAGATCATTCTCAATCCTGTCCATTTTGTGTTCCAGGAAATTCCAGGTTGTACTACTAGTCTGAGAACTGTACATGCCAGATTTTCAGTTAGTATGTGGAGAATAGCATCAAACTAAGCACATATTCCCTCCTAGATTGTTCTTCACCCTTTCTCTAATCAAATGATTATCTCTGTGAAAAACTTTATTGACATAGTTAGTGTACGTTTACACATGACAACACTTTGCCGGTGAGATCAAAACTCTCAACCAATATTCTACGAGTCTTATAAATTATAATAGAGTACTTTTTATCTGAGCAGTTCATTCAAGTACTCTTATAATAGAATATTTTTCATCTAAACAGTTTATTCGAGTACTCACGTTCAAAACTTGGAGTACTCATGATCAAAGTAGTCTTTCGAGTACTTATGATCAAAACTTATAAGTGCTCACGGTGGAAACTTCCAGGTACTCACTTTCACAAATCTTACAATTACGTTGTGTGCTCCGATTTCTGGTACCAGGCTTAACAAGGATACCTTCCCTATAGCCCCAAAAATCTGGTGTTTGGGGTTGCCAGATATCAAAGAACCAAGGAAGAAGATGAATGATGCCGCGGTGACGACATCTCGCTTCCGTGCCCTGTCCCCTCTTTAGACGAAATCGAAAAGGGAGTGGAAAGAGAGGTAGAGAGAGACAGAGAGAGCGAGAAGAAGAGTGCAGGGCAGGGCAGGGCTGGCTGGTGGAGGTTGCTGCTTCGGAGCGGGCGGCCATGGCCAAGCAGCTGCGGGTCTACCAACTCTGGGTAGGCAATAACGTGATATTAGATTACTCCTCTCTCTCTCTCTCTCTCTCTCCATTCTTTCTTTCTTGGATTCTAAAATTTCGCGCTTTTCTTGGTTTGGATCGATTGCTCGTTCTTGATACTGGACGCTGTCGCAGTTTCATTCCTGCTCTTCTTCTTCCTCTTCTTGATTTGTTGGCTTGAAATTTTTGTGATAATTTGTTCTAACCTGGTGAGTGGTGAGGAAGAACAGGGGCACAGTGGAAATGGGCCAACGGCTTCTGGATAATGCCCTGTTTGTTTCTTTGTATGGTTTGCTAGTTAGTTAATTGATTTGTGTGTGAGTTGTATATGATATTTTACTGCCGTGTTGACGAGACAGATGAATAAACTATTGTGAGTCGATTTGGAACTTGGGAGCCAATATGAACGGTAACCTTTCCCCCCAATAAGATAATCCAATTGGGAGGTCCAAGTTCTTGTCTTTCTGGAGCTGTTCTTAGTGCTAATCCAACCAGGGCCAGGTTGCTTAGAAAATTATGTTATGCACAACACTCGTAACATTGCATTGCACCTACTCCATTACTTTCTTGTGAAGGCATGCTTTTAACTGCTTTAGGATGATTAGTTCCATCAACCTATTTCATTCAGAGTTACAGTATCTTCTGGTTATCATGTTGCTTGTATGAGAACTGATTAGTTCAAGGGTTTTAAGAAGTTGTATGGGGGTGAATAAGCGCAGATGTTACACCATTTTTAGTTTCTGTGAAGCTATCAAATGTTTCAATGATGCATCTCTTTTTGTTCAGATAATCTTGTGTGGTGGAAGGTTGATCTTTGGACCAGATGCCAAGGCCACTCTACTATCTTTCTCCCTAATCGCAATCCCCGCTGCTGTCTTCTGCGTCTTTGTGGCGAGGCATCTCATACACATCTTTCCTGCATATAGTGCAGGGTATGCAATTCTCGCTGTTACCATAGGCCTCACAATTTATGTGAGTAAGCATTCTTTGCCTATTTACCAAAGAGTTCTGCTAAGGTTCATGCATAGGATTTGTGTCGTCACCACAGATCGCGTGTCTGCTTTTAGTAGGAGAAAATTTTATAATGTGATTAAAATGGCATATGGTACTAAATTTCCCAGTCATATAGTCCTGAAAGCTGAAAGGTGCAGAGTATTTCATTATCAGTCATATAGTTCTATACTTTCTGAGAACTTCATTATCAAAATAATCTGAAAGGTGCAGAGTATTTTGTAACTAATCTGAGTTAATCAAACGCATACAGGTGAATATGTTCCACAAGCTGTAGTTTTTGCAAGGTTCATTGGTAGTTTGTCATCATTATGGTCATAACAGGGTGATTAGTAATTACACTACACTGAGGCATCATATGCATTTCACTGTCTTCTGTCTTGATTGCGTTCAAATTTTGTGATGTGAATATATTTGACAAAGTGCTAAGAGCTTAGTTTCACTCATTAAAGGAACCATGTCTGATACTCTTTTTAGTTTAGTTACCAAATCGCATATTAAATGATACAGTATTTGAATTTTGCTTGTAACGTCATATTATATTTTAAACTATAAATTCCTCTCATCAACCAATAGAACTATGATCATTACTAAGTTCTTCTCTCCAATGCGTTGGTTGATACTTTGATCTTTTTTATTCGATGTCAACCTCTTTTCCTCTTACACATGTTCAGTGGTTGTATATATTTGTGTCTCTTGACTTGGAATATTCCTGTTTTTTGCTATTGATCTATTGAACAGTCATTAGTAATTTCATTCATGCTCTGCTCGTTCATATTAACATGTTCGTTTATGTTAGATACCATGAAAGCGTGTGGTGTTGGAGAAATCACACAATAATTTGATTAATGAATCAAATGTTACATATATAGGCCTCTTCCTTCTATATCTGAACAACCGGTTTATAGAAACAATACCCGGGAGATAAAGAAAGAAGAGACCTAAAAAGATATGCGTGATCCGTACCACGGCAGGTCGACCACGACAGATCGACCACGACAGGTCGATCCTACAACCGGTTCACTGTAGTTATGATCGGTTCACTGTAGCTACGACCGGTTCACTGTACACCTGCCGTGGTCGATGGTCGTATGCAGATATCTAACAGTTTAAGTAACCATTCTCCAAGAGTTACGTTCTCTCCTAAGAGTGTGGAAGTTGTTTTGTCAATGTTTTGTTCCATGCTGCTTTTTAAACCACCACAAAATTATAGGATCCTCTCTCTGCAAAACCTGATTGTTATGTACTGTTACTGCTCTTCTTTACCTCATCTCAAGATACAGGTATTGTACCACAGAATTCACATCCACCTGTGGAAGAGTTTTCTCATGATGCTTCAGCTCCTCATACTCAGTTTCCTCGGATAAAAGAGGTTATGGTCAATGGTGTGCCTGTGAGAGTAAAATACTGTGAAACTTGCATGATATATCGGCCTCCTCGTTGAAATGTGATACGCTTTGATCACCACTGCCCTTGGGTTGGGCAATGCATTGGACAGGTTTGTTATGTTGATTTATTCATTTTTGTCAAAAGAATCAAGCTATGGGTTGTTTTGCCTTTGACAACCGTACAGCTCTTCCTATCAAAACAGTCTCAGCCTATCTGCATTTCTCTTCCCCTTTGCAGCACAATTACCGCTACTTCTTCTGTTTTGTTTCTTCAACAGAAGTCCTGTGTTTCTATGTATTTGCAATGTGTGCTATGTATTTGCAATGTGTGCATTGTGCATCAGGCTTCTCATGAATAGGGGTCATCATTCAGTGGGGAAGGCAATTAAAGAATCTCCAGCATCAGTGGCAGTGATGGCATATTGTTTCATTTGTTTCTGGTTCGTTGGGGTTCCATGCTTACCTCATTGTGACAGATAAGGTTAGTCCCCCAAATCTATGACATCAATGTTAAGGCATAGCGCCTAGTGCCTTTTGTCCCACAAAAACATAGGTATATAGACTTCCTTCATATATCCTGTATAAGGTTTGTGTGTACATCATGAGAAAAGGATAGGATCTATAATGGCTATAACTTGCTAATTTGATATATAGACTATAGTGATCATGGTAAATCTCACTGGATGACTTTTCTTGGGTAGGAAAAAAATAATGCAATGATTTTTTTTGTACTGGCCTTGTTGAATTATAACAATTTTATTGTGCTGAACCAAGTTTCCACTTCCTTTTCTGAAGACAACATACGTTTGTGCCGGTGCACACATGATTCAGAAACTGAGATTCCCTTTTATCAGAACTAGGACTGAGAGCTCTAGCGAAGTTAGGGATCTGGACAACTTGTTGGTTGGCAATGCTGCACGCCCTTCATCTCCTGAGCAGAAACAGCACCCCCATGAACTTTGTTGATAGTATACGATTGTGCCGGTGCACGGAAATGTTGTGCATTTCATGTCCATACCGCAGACACCAATCACTTGTTATTCATCAGGTGAGGGCTGCGGATGCTGGAATTTGGATGATATTTGGCATCAATTTTCCATTGCTTTTATCTTTCTAGGATTTGGAGAGGGCTGATTTGGATCAGGTGAGGGTCGTAGGGTTCTTCCTGTAAACATATCCAGTTATGCATTTCATGAATGTTTTTAAAGATTCTAGGAATTGTTTGGAAGATTCCAGGAGAAGTGCCTGAAGATAGTTGATTGTTAACTGTACATAATTTCGTTGAACTGTAAAATGTCTCCTTTCTTTCTTCAGGAACATATATAGGCTGTAGCTGGTTTCTTAATGCCACATGAATGTTTGCTTTAGTACACTGGCACTTTTCTTTCACTTTCATCGATAGGAGCAACAAGGTGGCGATGGCCGGATCCGGTGGTGGTGGCCTTACCCAATCTCACATTAGCCAGATATGGTGGCAGCGCCCTTCCCTAAGCTCGCGGTGACTTGATCCGACGGCGACGACCTTCCTCGAGCACGCGATGGCCGAATCTAGTGGCGGCGGCTTTTCCTAAGTTCACGACGGCCGGATCCGGTGGCAAGTAGCCTTCACCCGAGTTCACGGTCCCGGCGACTGGACAAGGCGGCGCCCCTTCCTCAACTTCCTAACAGTTGGGTTCGGAGGCGGCAACAATACCAACTTTGGGCAAACATGGGAGAGAGGAGAAAGCGATTTTTATTCCCTATGGACTCACCATAAGCTTGTGGCACTATTACAAAACAAGCTATACTAGACGACTACATCACAGACGGTTTATACTGGGAACCGTTTGTGTGACTTTCACAAACGGTTCTTAACAAGAACCGTCTGTGTTGTGTGGACTATCACAGGCGGTTCTTGTTAAGAACCAGCTGTGAAAGTCACACAGACGGTTTTTAACAAGAATCGTCTGTGATGTCCCTTTCGTAACAAGAACACATTGCTTCTAATAACTTAACTACATAATTACTGAGACAAAAGATGATCACAAATTAAAGGTAAATTTATTAATTTCAATTTGAAGCAAATTTATTACAAAAGTCGCACAGATAAAGAGATTCCCAGATTGTAATCTTCTGGGCTTCGTACGCTTCTTTTTCGACTTTGGGACTTGGAGGATCAGCCGCTAAGTTCTCGAACGCCGTTAAGATTGTCCTTGTCCTTAGCACTTCCTCCTCCAGCCGCAAATGATCAGTAGCATAGCCCATAATCTCGTAGAGGATATCATTATAAGATTCCTCAGAATCTGTCATTTCTGTTTGATCGGCAATGCTATCCATCAGTCTCTCCGATGCCACAAGAGCTTCTTCCGCTTTGTGAACATTGTAGAGAAGAACCAGGGTGAGGGCTATTCCCTTTCTTGAGCGGCATCGAGACCCCTCCGTCGATGGCGGATGATCAGGTCGAGCTGACGGATGCAAGAAAGTCGGGGAAGGAGAGCAGGGCATGTGCGGAGAAGCTGCTCCAGATGTAAATTGCTAGCCGCCTATGTAAGGTTCCGGCCGAACAACTCTCGATGAACAGATGAGAGGAAGGAGATGATCACAAGAATAGTAGAAACCGTATTGTACGTACGTCTACGTTGGCGCGCATATTTAACCTTTAGCACAGACGGTTCATATACCAAACATTAATGATATAGACGCTTCATATAACGATCGAGATACGTTAGACAAAACACGAGAGATACGTTCTGACTTTGCACTATCACAGACGGTTCTAAACTAGAACCGTCTGGACTATAATTATCACAGACCGTCCACGCCATCGCCGCTTTCCCGACGGTATATAAAACTTATGATCTAATTCACAGACAGTTCTATATAGAACCGTCTGTGATAATTTGACCACTGGGCCAATCGATCCTCCTCAACCCAATCCTAGCCAATTGAAATCCACCAACCCTCACCCCACAGATCCCCGCGCCAAAAGTTTTCGCACTCCCGCCTCTCCCTAATAACCAAAACCCAGCCTCCTTGCTCTTCTCCTTCTCCTCCTCCTCTTCCTTGTTGTTCCTCCTCTTTGCTGTTCTCCTTCTCTCCTCCTTGCTGTCCCTCCTGCTCCTTGTTGTTTTCCTCCTCCTTGACCCTTATCATAATAGCCCGCACGAAGCAGACAATGCACAAGTCTACAGGAGGCAAGACACTCAATCAACGCCGACGATGGTGGGCATCAAAGATATCCAGCTCGTGCGTTGCATCAGGGGCGAGAAGGCCTATGCATGTTGTTGTTGTGCTAAATGAGATCTCTTTGCTTTTTCTATATTCTTGTTGTGCTAGATGGGTAACCTTCTTGTTGTTTTTGGATATTGTAATGGTAGGATCTAATTTCATTTCTTGTTGTTCTTGTTGTGCGGAATGGATGTTTTATGTTTGTGAAATGAATTGAGATTTGAATTGGATGTATATATGTACATGTCGATCTGCTTGTTTCAGAGGGCATGGCTAGCATTTCATGAGGCTAGCCAATAAACAGAAATAGATTTAGGGGTAGAAGAGAATAATATAGACGGATTTTAATTAAAAACCGTCTGTGCTAGTAATCACAAACGGTTTTTAATTAAAAACCGGCTGTGCTAGTTGATAATCACTGACGGTTTTTAGTTAGTTAAAAACCGTCTGTGATTATCAGCGATCACAGACGGTTCGAAAGCCATCTGTGATGACCTTTATCATTACTGACCCATAAATTCAGACAGCTCACAAAACCGTCTGTAATGATGTTTCTGAACCGTCTGTAATGACGTTTCTGAACCGTCTGTAATATGGTTTTCTGTAGTAGTGTGGGTACATGCAAGCTATGGGTAACTCATAATTTTTCCGGGTACCCTCATGCTTGCTATGTAGGCTTATGACCAGCTTTTTTGATACATTATGGATGCCCATAGCCCATAGTTCACCTGGGCAATGGGGTAGCTACCAGTGGGTACCTTTGGGGAAACCCTCCTAGAAGAGATCCGACGGCTGCCACGCTCACATGAGACAAGGCTCCCAGCATTGTATGGCGGCTGTGTGTCACAAACAATGAAAATTTGACCTGTTGGCAATACAATGTCAGGTCTGAATGCATTCATGCAACATCCCCATGCCAAACTCAAACCAATGAAGGTTAGATGGTAAGATTGTTGTCAAGAAAGGTACTTCACCTCATTTTTCCAGCATAGCCATTACTTGACCGCAAGATATTTTTAGAATCCACAGAAAGTACGTACTCAGTATATGTGGCCTGTTCTTTGTAGCTTACGGCTTATGTTTTTTAGCTGAAATTTTTAAATTTTGGTTGTTCGTGACAGAGATTATAGAGAGAGATATTCGCATACGATTTTAGCTGATACAGATGATGTGCTTTCAATGTATACTATAATTAACTTGTAGATCCCGTCTTGAACAAAAATACTTTATTTAAAAGCTAAGTACTTTAACAAAAACCAAAAGCTAGTTTCAAAATCCGGATACAACAAACCCGTTGTCCTACGATTCCTCCTAGCTGCTAGCAGGAACTTTACATTCTCACTAAGCACAGCTACATGATCCAAATCATATCATTAGCATAGCATTCAGCACAGCTACATGATCCAAATCATATCATTAGCATAGCATTCAGCAATGTTTACTAGGAAGTTACTAGCGAACCAAAGTTATCGAAGACCAGAATAGTTAAGCCAAAGTGGTCGAAGACCAGTATAGTCGAACCAACGTGGTCAAAAACCGATATGATCGAGATCTGTGTAATCAAAACCAGCGTGCTCAAACTCATTGTGGTCTAGATCTGTATGATCGAAACCAGCGCGGTTGAACCGATGTGATCGAAACCGACATGGTCAAGATCTGCAAGAGGACAACGGGTGTCCAGAGTTGAAGAAGAGGGTGGCCCGATGAGCTATGGGGGAAGAGAGCACAATTTCTTGGAGGGGACGAAGAAGGGAGTGTGGCAGTGCGTTTGCTGGTGTGGCGACTGTAAGCTTGAAATGAGATCACATCCATTTGACAACAGCTGGTGAATAACCATTGCACAAAATTACAAACCAAGCACAGTATATAACATCGAAAATTTTGCGTACAGGTCTGACAATAAATACTTGTCAAAGTGAATCAGGATTCAGGACATTTCTTTAAGGAATGGAGTTTAAGTGAAACAAATTTGAAACAATGACCATGTAGACAAAAAAGAAAGAAAGTAAATTTGTGCAGGAACCCTTTCGATGACTATTAACGAGATGATATCTAGCCATTTTCCATTGCCAAAAAAAGGAGTCGAACATGAAGGCATCAATCTGCTGAATAGGGCTGCTTGGCAACAGGTTTGTACAAAGCGTAACCCTCACTGTGGACTTTTATCACACACAAGCACATGCAGGCGACTTTTGCTGGCAAAGAAATAGTTCCCTCTTCAAGAACCTCAGCTACAAAGGATTCACTTCTACAATAGAAAGAGATGCATCCGCGAGACTAAAATTTTTTTTAAAGCTCCGCACACTTGGATTGCAGCAGACATGAAGAAAAGCAGACATGAAAGCAGCACCTTTTCCAGGCTCTGAAGGTAGCAGATGGATATACTAGGAGCTCCAAGGCACAGATTTTGAACAAAGTTGACTAGGTGATCCATGGCATCAACCCAAGAAATAAAGGTGATACGGTGCATTGATCCTCTGAAGTGAAAATTCTCACAGGGACAACAAAGGACACTTCCAAGCAGGATAGGTCCACTTTAACAAATGAATCAAGAGGTTCTGGGATCTTATAGTCGTTTAATACGGCGCAGAATCACATCACTGCCGTAGAACAGTACTGGTAAGCACTCATAACCACAGTCAAACACCAAAATATTATCACTAAGCCATGCAGACCAATAGGAACACAAAGGCCAAATGCCTGCGAAAAATTAATGTGAGCACCATTGCTTATTAAGAAAGAATAATCAAAATATTTTTTTTGTGAAGAAAACTCAAGATTTTACCCTTTTCTCCTTTTTTTCTAATTTCTGAAGGAATATTTTAAGGAGACGGCTACCCCCAGCACGGAAAGTTACTTCCTCCCTCAAGATCGCAACCAGACTAAACAACAAGCCATCATTGTTCTCCAACATCCTTGACATCAAGTCCGTGATTCCAATTATAACCGCAAGTGATGCAATCAAAGAACAGAACCAAAGGCCAGTACCATGACACGATTTTTACCATCAGATCAAAACAGAAACATGGATCCCAGATATCAATCAGACAGAAATAAGGCAATCCACTGAAGCTCCTGAGGAACCGTTTACAAGCCAAATCCAGATAAGAACATTGGGTAAAAACAAGCAATAGTCAGCATGGGGAACAACAGCATCGAAGTTCTCATGAAAGTACACAACAGCAAGCCATTTGCTGCATTATGTAAATAAGCAAACATAGCACTCACTTAAAAGCATTAAGAATAGCTTCCATACCTGAGATGCAACATCCCCGCCATCAAGATCTGTATCCACCTCGGCTGGGACGTTCATACGGTCCAGACCTGTCACGGTTGTATCGATCACTTCCACCACCATTGCGGCTTCCTCCATCACGGCTCCCAGAATAGCGATCGCCACCACGATCAGGCCCATAGCGGCTGCTGCCATTGCTACCACCATACCTGTCATCCCTGCTACCATATCGGTCGTCCCTGCCACCATCACCAGAAGGGCATTCCCTTGCGAAATGGCCAGGCTTGCCACATTTGAAGCAATCACCACCGCCACCACGACCTCCACCAAAATCACGGCCACGGTCATGACCGCGGCCATAGTCACCACGGTAGCGGTCACGATCACCCCGGTAGCTGTCACGATCACCACCACCACGACTATAGTCTCGATCTCCATCACGGTCCCTGCCCGAACTTTGAGGCTGAGCTTTTTCAACAGTAATATTCCTTCCATCCAGATCCATTCCATTCATAGCCTCAATGGCTTCTTCCATGGCCTTCTCGTCATCAAAAGTCACAAAGCCAAAGCCACGTGATCGCCCAGAAAACTTGTCAAGAACCACCTGCAAATGGACAACAGATATAGTATATGAATTCTGATATTAAGTGTTACCATAGAGCAGAAAATGCACAAAGGAAGTGGTACGTCAAACTAAAGGTAGCAAAGCCTTGCAAAACGTACAGATAGCAAGGCCAATGACCTATTAACGTAAGGTGCAAAGTGCAAACTAATAGTGTGAAATGCCGGCATATAATTAAGACACCATCATTCTGTATTTTTTTTTCAGCACTCTTCATGAGTTCCTCCTTCACATATCGACTAGATTGGAAGCTCAAGTGAGAAGATAACACTGGATCCTGTCATAGAACACCATCATATGATCTGGTACTATGCACTTTACCAAGTACAACAGATCATATAAAGTCTACTGAAGGTTCATGCCATGTTGTAAAATTCTTGCACGAACTGTTTAGTTGGACAGCATGGATAAATCATCAAGAACATCCTAGTTGCTCACTCGTCTTAGGTGTTAGCATTGGAAACTGTTAAGGGGACGCAAAAATTGTAATTCTTGGAGCAGTATAACCCAACACACAATACGCATTCCTTGTCTAAAAGGATCTTGCACAAATCGCCGTGCACAAATCTTAGCATTCTTGGCCCATATCAAAAGAAATCAATATGTTACCTTCGTCTCAGTTAGACGACCAAATTTCCCAAACGCATCCTTCAGTCCCACTTCAGTTGTGGACCACGAAAGGCTTCCAACGAAGCAACGGTACTCGTCCGCGTCCGACATTCAGCAACTGGAAAACAAAATTGTTAGCAGCGGTACAAGAAGGGGCTTGAGCCTGGAACAACTGTTGCTTAAGATGCTTCGGTGTTGATACATAAGTGAGCTTAAATTGATTTGCGCAAGGTCCACCTAGTAAGAACATTTTCCATCACATGGATCGACGAATCATCGAAAATAAGGTAGATCCAATGGTAGAAAGCAAAAGAAGATTTGGGGAAAGAAAAAGAAGAAGAAGATTTGGGGATTTGAATCCATCCAAGAAAGCTAGGGCTCCTTACCAACAAAAGAAGAAGAAATCAATCAGGTCCGGATGGACGCCAGTACCAGATCTACGTCGCAGCAGGCAATCCGGGAGGACGAGTACGGCGGCTGGTGCGTTGGGGATCCTGCGACAGGCAATCCGGGAGGACGAGGACGGCGGCTGGTGCGTTGGGGATCCGACTGACGGCGGCGGCAGGCGGAGGGAGGCGGACGGGAAGGAATCTACCGTGACAGCCGAGCAGGCCCAAGCAGACTGGCCCAACTCCCTCTTTTTCCTCTTTTTTTTCTCACTGAGAAAATAAAGGGAGAGTTTCTACAAATTATATGCCAAAACTATCATCAAAATAAAAAAATACACATTTTAGTTCTAATTTCAGATAACTGTATAATTAAATACGAAAATTCTCATAAAACTGCAACTCTCCCACGCCCAGGCTGGCTGGCCCAGCTCCCTCTTTTTCCTCATTTTTTTCTCATTGACAAAATAAGGGGAGATTTTCTACAAATTATATACCAAAACTATCATCAAAATAAAAAAATACACCTCTTAGTTCTAATTTCAGATAACTGCATAATTAAATACGAAAATTCTCATAAAACTGCAACTCTCCCATGCCCAGGCTGGCTGGCCCAGCTCCCTCTTTTTCCAGCGAGTTGCGCTACCTCACCCGTTGGCGAGGGCATAAATATGCCGATCGTTATTCAAGTATCCGAATTTCCCATGCAACTATAGATACTACAATATAAATATTTATATTTGCAAATAGAGCTATATTTGTGTCGTCGACACGAACACCAGATGTTAAACTTAAAAGCACTCTCGGTTGGATACGGAGACCATTGACGATGCGAAAGGACTAAAAGTGAAACACACAAGTATATTCAATATGAGTATCTAGGGTTACAAAATGCACCCCCTCTTCCATTACAAGAGATTATATTTACAGATGGAGAGAGAGAGAGGCGAGTGAAGTTACAAATTTGCTATTGGGGTCTAGCTTACTTCTAGGGATATCTGCGTTATTTACTCCGCACGCGTCCCGTCACATCCAAGACCCCAGGTTTGGTTTGTGGCTGACTTCGGACTCCGTCTGGAGTTAGCCTTGGATCTGTTTCGGGGTCGACTCTGGACCTCGCCCGAAGTTGGCTCTGGACCCCCTCCCCTGAGTTGGTCTTACGTACCTTTGCAAAGGTTAGCCATGTGAATCTCGCTATGGTTGTTCCTGTAGACCTCGTTGAGGTTGACCTATGGGCTTGGCTTAGGGTAAACCTTCTATCGGGTGCCGTCACTCCCAAGTGGTTGTGGGCCCGAGGTAACATGAGGACACTCCCCCAACAATTTATTGTACAACTGCAAGAGTTCTAACACACACACGATATATATATATATATATATATAGTTAATCTGGATCCGTCAAAATCGATGGTGTAAGTCTTTCTCCTTTTTCCATCATTAACATGGTAATTTGTAATCCTTTTAGAGCGAATATGACGATTTATTTCCTATATCATCTTAATAATATAATAGATTACAAGACAGATGTACACATGCGTACACCATCATGTGCACACCATATACGCACACGCAATTTAACCTTCGGTAGATCATAAAAGGAATATTTGTTTAAACTTTTATAACAAATCATACCCGATTGTTACAGTACATCTTTAAACTTCACTGTTACTACCACCTTAGTAAAAGTACGATTTCCAAGATGTAACTCTGCCCACTATTATTTTTAAAAAAATTAAAAATTATGCATGTACTCTTAGTACTTTGTAGCTATATGTTTTATTTGAATTTAGATTTCTATGTAATTTGATAATACTTTAGTAAATTAAATGTAAATTGTATTCCACACCCTCCGTTTAGATGTTGTAGAATCTAGAATGTACGAAAGTACTTTATTCTATTTTGCTCTAAAATTAAGTGTCTGATTCTCTATCTGCTTGTGACGTTGCAACCATCATAATGAGTACAATGATTTAAAATTAATATTGAGTATCTTATATGAGATATTTTACTTACGGAATTTTGAAGGTTATATGATATAAATAGGCTACATCTATATTGTCCAATCATGTATGGTTTATTCGTGCTAACATTCAACCAGCCGATAACCACTTAATAGCCGTTCTTTTACCTTATCTTTGAATATCAATGGTGTACATGCAACATAAAATTTCTAGCTCCGCCACTGGTGGAAGACCATACTTAGTTATTTTTCGCAGGATTTTAATCCATACAGGTGGTTTTGATTAAATAGTTTTCACATTCGATCAAGCCCATTATGCCTCGGACATTTCAGATTAATTTCATCTATATATTGCCATTTTAATAATTTCGTGGAGCGCAGTCTCATTCAAAATTGAAGAAACGCATTGCAAAAATACGGATCGTGATCATATATACTACATATCCTGCATGATGATGCCTCAATTGGATCGATCAAGAACTCTTGCAAAAAGAGAGACAGTAGAAGCTTTGATGAAGCTTCCTTGCAGCAGCTGCTGCTAGCTAGTGATCAGCAGGTAACTTTTTAATCTATCTCTGTCTATCTATCTATCTATCTATCTATCTATCTATCTATCTATCTATCTATCTATCTATCTATCTATCTATCTATCTATCTATCTATCAATCTATTCTATCTCATCAATTGCAAAGAGATCCCAATAATTCATGTGGTAGTAGCTGCATCCATGCATGCATTCATAGGTTTGGGTGGTACTGCTGGTTATTGTTGAAGAGATCCCAATAGTAGGCACCCGCACCAGCACCGGCACCGACACCAGCACCGGCACCAGCACCAGATGGAGACGGCGACGGCGCAGCTGGAAAATGTAACACTGGAGTTGCACTGGTGATGGTGGTACTACCGAGTAATGCGTTGTGGTGCCCAAGGAATGCCGGGCTGATCAGCTCACCGAACAGGTTGATGCCACCGGCCGGCGGGGAGAAGAAGCTCGCCGGGATGGCCGGGAGCAACCCTGGCGCCGGCGACAGGATGCTCTGCAACGGCGGCAGCCCTCCAGCAGTGTGGCCACCGTGTCTCCGTGCTTGCTCGATGGCGGCGAGGCGCGCTGTGGGCGAGCGCTGGAGCGCGCCCTCGTGCGGCCCAGCTGCCTGGAGCTGGAACGGGAACGGCAGCTGCGGCGCCGGCGGGAGCGTGGAGGACGACGAAGGCTGCGCGAAGAACGGGAACGGCAGCGTCGGCGTCGGCTGCGCTACCGGTGGAGGCGCGGCCGGGAGGGCGGCGGACGCCGCGGTGCGCGCGCCGGTGAGGCGCTGCACGACGGACATGAATTCGCTTGGGTTGGCGTGGACGACCTTGGGCGACACCGTGTAGATGATGACCGGCTGGCGCACCTGCTCCGGCGCCAGGGCCGACTGCTGCTGCTGCGGCGGCGGCGGCTTCCTGATCTTGTGCGAGTCCTTGCGGACCTTGAGCGGCGCCGGGCGTGGCCCCTGCAGCTCCCGGGCGCCGCCACGCTGCGACGACGACGACGACGAGGTCGCGGCGGAGGCGGAGCGCTCCATGCGATATCGTCGAGCACGAGCTACCCGCTGAGGCAGCTGTTGGGTTGATCTGAAGATCGAGGCTAGGGCTACGACTAATATGATTGTGCTGCTGCGAAGGAGAAATCAGCTAGCTAGTGTCTCCTCTTAGGTGAGCATACATATATAGCTAGCTGAGTAGAGAGCAGGTAGATTTCTTTGGATCTATCTCCATTTGTGGCCGTGTAATAGGTCAAGAAAGAACTCGACTGCAAAATAATATATAGCCAGCTGAGAAGAGAAGAAACGCACGGCTAGCCTTGAACCCGTCCAAGCCGGCGGCAATATTGCATGGGATGGCGCCATTTTGTTCTGTCTTTGAGTGCATTTCTTTGATTGGTACGCGTGCTGCATTTTTTCCTTTCGTTCTTTCTTTCTTGCTTGCTTTCTCTCTTTCTTGTCCATTTTCTTGTAGAGTGAACCAAGTCAGATGTGTCGCTGTATCGCTGCTGATAAACTCTCTCTCTCCCCAAGAAACTTCCGCATGTTATTTTGAGCTGCGGTTTATGGCTTTTGACTGAAATTTTTGAATTTTAGCTGTTTACGGTACAAATTACGGAGAGACCGATACCCACTTACGATTTTGACTAGTACAGATGTTGGGCTTTTAACGTGTATTACGTTTAACTTGTAGACCCCATCTTAAGAAAATACTCCGTTTGAAAGTTAGATACTGTAACAAAAATTAAAAATCGTCCGACTTTTAACTTGCCAAACAGGCCCTTAATGTATTCAACTCATATGCTCATTGATCAGGCATCTCATCTTCCAGCATTTTCCTTTTAGTCACGTCGGCGTAACGACGGTACCTTAATTGCTAATTAATTACCCATCACTCGGCTTAATGATGAATACATGCGATTAATGAATCAGCATGTTCCATATAGTTAATTTTCGTGTGCCTTGTGTTGGCATATATATATATATATATATATATATTCGTTTTAATTTGCACTAATCTTCGTTTTAATTTCGATCGATGGTGCATGCTTTTATTTTTTGCCGAGCACTCGATGGTGTCTTTCTTTTCTTTTCTTTTTTGAAGACTCGATGGTATCTGTAATCGATCAATTGTCAATGGAGATATCAATACTGACCAACATAGGATTGAGGGAGGGCATATATCCTGATTTAATTTCCACCTATACAGAATCTGGTATGGCGAGTTAGAAGAGAGACGGATTGTGTGACTCAGTCAAAATCTCCCCTAGTTACAGCGGAAACACAAGCATACAAGTTTACCAAAGCCAAGAGCTAAAGATTACAAATATATCCCAAGACTTCTATCCAAACCAGTCTGACCACTCACCAAGGCAAATTGCAGACTGCACTGCATACGATCCAAGAAATGAGCTAAATTTTAAACTACTGATCCAAATGTAGTGAAACTTAGCACAAACTTAGCAAAAGAGGCTATACTAGACGGCTACATCACAGATGGTTCATAGAAAACCGTCTGTGCTATAATTATCATGACGATTTTACAAGCGTGACCGTGTACCATCTGTGATACGCAACTATGATAGACGGTTCGTACGAATAACTGTCTATGATAATGCAAAACATCACAGACGGTTTGTATCAATAACCGCCTGTGAATTATCAAAGACGATTATTGATACAAACCGTCTATGATAATGGTAGACATCACCGACGGTTCGTATTAATAACCATCTATAAAGTTCATAGATATTTATTAATACATACCGTCTGTGATCATTTCATATCACAGACGGTTTGTGGTTGGAATCGTCTGGAATACGCCACGTTATTAAATAGCCAGCGTGGTCTCGACAGATCTGTCTTCATTGTGCTGCATTGAAGGAGGTGACCGGCTTTGGAGAGTTTGGCGAAAACATACTGCTTGTAGATTGATTTATTCTGGGTGATTAGAGATTAGTATTTGCTTCTAATAACTTATATGCCATGTAATAAAGAGAAATGATAGCTAGATTTAGAGAGAGACGATAGTTTGCTCCAATCTAAGATTACGTCAGTACTCCTAGTTTACTTCAATATATTCTTACTTGATACATACATACATACATACATACATACATACATACATACATACATACATACATACATACATACATACATACATATTGCTTCATGAATACGTGGCTCATCAGGACCGGTCTGACTACCCAACACACACCGATCAGACCGCCAGTACAAGGCCAATTAGACCGCTCCTTGACCGATCAGACCGCCTCTCTCTTGGCCGGTCACACCATCGGCCAGCCTGATCACCTGGGTTGGCCGGTCAGATCGCTAGCAATAGAAAGCAACAGATAAATATACAAATACTCAAAATCAAACTCAAACTTCTGAAATAGAACGGATACTAGCTATCTAGATAGCTAGCTAGCTGATTCATTCTGATCCGAGCAGGTCTTGTCTTGGCATGTTTTGATAGTCCAGGCTAAAAAGGGGATTTGGACCGATTCAGAGATCACGCATGCAGAGATAGATACATGTAATAACACGTATAGCTAGTGAAGCTCCAGATCGAGAGAGCAAGTCATACATGACGGCGAGGGCTACTAAATGCTTGACAACAACACAACGCAAACACTCTTGCGTTGAAGCGATCCGGCCAACGTAAACAACCCTATGGGGCCTGTTGTTTGCGCCTACGGTTTATAATTTAGGGTTAGATTAAGTTTTTAAATCTTAGCTATTCATAACAGAGATTATAAAGAGAGATATTCGTATGCGATTTTGGCTGATACAGATGATGGTTTTTCGATATGCACCATGATTAACTTGTAGTTCCTATCTTAAAAAATATTACTTCGTTTAAAAATTAGCTACTGTATCAAAAGCCAAAAGCCGGTTTTATAGGGCATGTTTGGCAACAGCTGCGGCTTATGGCTTTTAGCTAGAATTTTTGAATTTTGACGGTTTACGCTACAGATTACGGAGAGAGACACTCACTTGCGACATTGGATGGTATAGATGTTGCGTTTTTTAATGTGTACATCGTTTAACTTGTAGACCCCCTCTTGAGAAAATACTCCGTTTAATAATTAGGTACTATAGCAAAAGTCAAAAATCGTCAGTTTCAGATCAATGGCACACTAAGAGTGTTAATTAGCTGCTGCTGCTTTTAATTCTTCTTAGCTAAGCTAGCTCCCATTGTCTGTATGATGTAACATGTGTACATTAGCTAATGGAATTATGTATCTTCAATTCTTCCTTGATTAATTCTCGATCGATCTATATATTATAAATAAATATTTATGGCGTGGAACGGCACAACGAGCTTAGTACGGTACGTACCCCAATTATCGACCTGACCGAGTAGTACTAGCTAGCGAGTGACTTAATTACGAGGTCATGTGTGCACTCGCTATTAGGTAGTAATTAAATTGCATGCGTATGCTGAATTCTTCCTACTTCCAGAAAACACTTCTTATAGGCGTTATTTTCTTTTTTACTTTTAGATTTTGGTTTTTCTCATAGTTGAAATAAACGTGTAACTTCTTCAAACGGATTATCTAAACAGCTTCTCGAGTTTAAAACCATATATACTGTCTGCGACGGTTCTCCGTCATCCGGAAAAGCACAACAAAAAATTATCAGCCGTAACATAGAAGAACAAGGTCATATTTTTGGCCAGAGAGAGTACTAATTAAGTATTTTTTTTTCTCTAAAAAAACTAAGCTAAGCGGTCTCTCTTTCTCTCCTAGTAACAAAGGGTAAGATTACGGTCCTGTTCAAAAAATGTTGTGCCTTTTGACTTTGCACTGAAATAACATTGTAGCAGTGGTTAGTTTTTTCTAAGGTATTTAATTAAAAAAATGACAAAAATGAAAAATATTATTATATCTTCACGGATAATGCAAAGAAAACATAAAAAATATGAAAAAAGCCGTGTGAAGCCAACACGTTCCAAACGGCTTTTGACTTCTAGAGGCCAAAAAGCTAGAAGCTAGAAGCTGTTTAAAACGTGGCCATATAAATGTACTTATACAGTTATAATGGAATATGCACTAGTTATAATGGAATACGTACTAAGAACTTTGGGTATACGGGGTGATCGACACTACCAAATCTCTGATCTTTCTCGACGGTCGGATACAGTCAGGAGATTAGATCTTTGGTAGTGTGATAGTAGCTAATTTGGTTGTTCAGATGCCGGTCCACACTACAACTCACTTGTGAACCTAGCTAATTTAGTTTTTTTTTAAGAAGAAAGAGATAGGTTTATTGATCATTGTTAACAGTTACATGCGTATCGATACATTCAGGAGGATGCTGGATCCTAAAGCTACAACTACGAATTTCAATTTCAGTAAGAACAGCCATGCATGCAGTGACATTTAGCCCAGCTCCTCCTGAAGCTGTTGACGGCCACCTCCAAACAATCGGTCGCAATGCAAATTCTTTCCACATTGCAATCTTGACAAGGCTTCGCAACAACCCAACGCCTTCAGAGAAGCCGGGTTTTCCCACACCATTGCACTCGCAGCAAGGAATTCCCCTGTTTCATCTCTACAGTTTGGCTCCAACAGTGTTTAAACTAAACTGGTTAGTTCGATAGTTTCGGCTGGGTGGTTTGGCAATTCTGGTGAACGAAAGTACCGGCTGTGTTGTCTGGTAGTTTCGGTGAACGGTGGTTCCGAATGAAGCTTTGCGGTAGTAAAGCTATATAATGAAGAGAAACCCGAAAAGGTGCTATATGATTCGCACCACCAAATTGGAGTATTTCCTCTCTGATTGAACCGTGCGCTGCTTGCCTATCCCTGTCCGCGATTTTGCCTCAATCATGTGATTTTGCTAACATTTAGTATCAGAGGTTTGAGGCAATGGACAACAAGATAGCAGAGAAGACAGGCGCGGCTGGGGAGGGCTCTGGCGAAAAGAAAACACCGACACCGCCGCGAGCACCGATGAGAGGGGGATTGGTCCCGATCCAATACCCCATGCTGACCGACATGAACTACGGCCTGTGGGCTGTGAAGATGAAAATCGTCATGCGATCTCTGGGAGTATGGACGGCAATTGAAGGAGATTCACCGGTTGAAGAGGAGAAAGACCAGGGCGCTCTGGCTGCCATATCTCAGGCTGTCCCCGACGAGGTCTTGATGACCATCACAGAAAAGGAAACTGCGAAGGAAGCATGGGAAGCAATCAAGGAGATGCGCATTGGCGAGGATCGTGTCAAGAAAGCAAGAGCACAGATGCTGAAGAGGCAATTCGATCAAATGATCATGGGAGAGACCGAAGACGTCTGTGAGTTTTCTCAGAAGCTCACAAACCTGGCTGGCGAAATTCGGACTCTAGATGTTGAGTTGCCAGATTCAACAACATCGAGAGGTCGTTCGATCTTGTCCCGACAAGTTCCTCCAGATCATAAGCACGATTGAGCAATTCGGAGACATGACGAAGATGACGCTGACCGAGGCAGTTGGCCGTCTACGAGTCTTCGAAGAAAGTCAGAAGGGGCGACGCCAAGGCAAGGAAGAAGGGGAGCAGTTGTTGCTATCTCGAGCCTAGTGGGACGCATTGGCGATAAAAGAGAAGAAGCATAATGACTACCATAGAAGCAATACAAAGAGAGGCGGAGGACGCAACGGCGGCCGAGGTCGCGGCCGTGGGCAAGAAAAATGGCGCGAAGCTGAAACTGAAAAAAAACCATACCGGAAATTCGACAAGACGAAGATCAAATGTTACAATTGCTCGGAATTTGCTCACTTGGCATCTGAGTGCAGAAAGCCCAAGAAGGGAAGAGCAAATGCAACCGAGAAGACCGATGAATCTCCAGTTCTGCTGATGCTTGAAGCCTGCGAACTGACGGAAGAGAAAGAAGAAGACTCCACGGAAGAAGTGACGCTAGTTGAAGACAATGTGCAACTTCATCTCAGAGTGAACGAGGAAGATGTTGCAGGTGTTTGGTACCTGGATTCAGGGGCTAGCAATCACATGAGTGGCAACAAAAGTCAGTTTTTAGAAATTGACACCTCAGTTCGAGGCTCGGTGAGGTTTGGCAACGGATCGACTGTCAGGATTGAAGGCCGAGGTTCCATTCTAATCAAAGGGCGCACTGGAGAACATTGAGTACTCACGGATGTCTATTACATCCCGGCGCTGACAAGCAACGTGATTTGCTTGGGGCAGCTGGAAGAACGAGGCTACAAAGTGGTAATCAAAGAAGGATATTTGAAGGTCTTCGATCGTCAGAAGTAGCTGCTGATCCACGTCAAAAGAGCTCAAAATAGGTTGTATGCACTCAACCTGGATCAGGCTCAACCGGTGTGTCTGTTGGCTCGTCTAGGAGATGACGACTGGAGATGGCACGCTCGGTTCGGACACTTGAACTTCCAAGAGATACAACAATTGGCCCGAGGAGGAATGATGGAAGGTCTCCCAATTGTGAACCATGTTGAGCAAGTTTGTGACGGATGTCTAGTTGGGAAGCAAAAACGGACCCCGTTTCCACAAACCTCAAGTTTCAGAGCCGCTCAAGTGTTGGAGCTAGTTCATGGCGACATTTGTGGACCGATCACACCTCCAACACCTGTTGGCAACATGTTCTTCCTTCTAATTGTTGATGATTTCAGCAGGTTCATATAGATTGCTCTGCTGAAAACAAAGGACGAAGTGCTGTCAGCATTCAGGAAGTTCAAAGTAGCGGCCGAGAATGAAGGAGACAAGAAAATGAAGGCTTTCCGCACCGATCGGGGAGGTGAATTCAACTCGGATGAATTCAATCTCTTTTGTGAACAGCACGACATCAAAAGGTTCTTGACAGCACCCTATTCTTCGCAACAAAACGGAATTGTGGAGCGAAGAAATCAAACCGTGGTGGCTATGGCTCGAAGCATGCTGAAGAGTATGAGTATGCCCAAGAGATTTTGGGGAGAAGCCGTGACTACAACGGTATACATTCTAAACCGATCGCCGACGAAGAGCGTCGTGGGAAGAACTCCATATGAAGCTTGGTACAATCGGAAGCCGGCAGTCCACCACATGCGAGTGTTCGGTTGTGTGGATCATGTGAATAAGACAGGAGGTCACCAAAGCAAACTAGCTGACCGAAGCTCAAAGATGGTGTTCATCGGTTATGCAGCTGGCTCAAAAGCCTACCGGATGTTTGATCCATCCACGGGAAGAGTATGCATCACAAGAGACGTTGTATTCGAAGAAAATCGAGTCTGGGACTGGGATACAGCAGTACAGATGCAGAAGTCTCTACAAGTGAAGTATTCCATGTCTCGTTTGACCAGGACTCGACGGCGATCACAGAAGAACTGGAGACAGACTCCGTCGGTCAGACCAGTACTACTACACCGGTCAGACCGCATTCAGCCCGTCAGACCGCTACTTCTACACCGGTCAGACCGCATTCAGAGTTCCGAAGCGGAGATTCTTCAGAAGAAGCTTCACATTTGGAGAGCAGTCCAGATTCATCTGAAAGATCTCCACTTTGGATAAGGACTCTACAGAAACTGTATGAGGCGACAGAACCCGTGCAAATTGAATACTCGGGGTTATGTTTTCTAAGTGCTGAAGAGCCAAGGAATTTCCAAGAGGCTAAAACAGAAGAGAGCTGGAGGTGTGCTATGCAGGAGGAGATGAAGTGTATACAAGACAATAAGACATGGAGTCTTGTAAATCTTCCGGCAAACCATCAAGTTATTGGCCTCAAATGGGTTTTCAATGTCAAGAAAGACTCACAAGGCAAGGTGGAAGACTCACAAGGCAAGGTGGTGAAACACAAAGCTCGCCTAGTGGCCAAAGGATATGTGCAGCGGCAGGGAATAGATTTCGAAGAAGTATTCGTACCGGTCGCAAGAATGGAGACGGTGAGGTTACTCATCACATTAGCGGCTCAAGAAGGATGGCGACTTCATCATATGGATGTGAAGTCGGCTTTCTTAAATGGAGACTTGGAGGAGGAAGTCTATGTAAGCCAACCACCAGGTTTTGTTGAGAAAGGCAAGGAACACAAGGTCTTGAGATTGCATAAAGCCTTGTACGGCCTAAAACAAGCACCAAAAGCTTGGAATTCAAAACTGGATAAAACCTTAGTGAATTTCGGTTTTAAGAGAAGTCCTTTGGAGCATGGAGTATACAAAAGGAAGAAAAATGGGAATTTGCTGTTGGTCGGTGTTTATGTGGATGATCTAGTCATTACAGGAAGTAGTGAGGCTGAAATAAGTGTTTTCAAGAAACAGATACATGAAGCCTTCAAGATGAGTGATTTGGGCTACTCGAGTTACTACCTTGGTATTGAAGTCAATCAAAAGCAAGGAAAGATCACACTTTGTCAAGAGGCATATGCAAAGAAGGTGCTTCAAAGTTGTGGCATGGAAGATTGCAATCCGACTCAAGTACCAATGGAGGCAAGACTCAAATTAAGCAAGAAAAGTACATCACCATCGGTGGACAAAACTATGTATAGAAGCATAGTGGGAAGTTTGAGGTATTTGACCAACACAAGACCCGACTTAGCATTTTCTGTTGGGATGGTTAGTCGATTCATGGAATCACCTACAACTGAACAGATGAGTGCATTAAAGCATATCTTGAGATATGTCAAAGGAACTCTCAACTTGGGTTGCTGCTATGAAGCAAGAAAGAATGAAAATGAAATTCTCTTGGTTGGTTTCAGTGATAGTGATATGGCTGGAGAGATCGATGATCGGAAGAGCACAACAGGAGTGGCATTCTTCCTCGACTCAAGTTTGATCAGTTGGTTGTGTCACAAGCAAAAGGTGGTGGCACTTTCTTCATGTGAAGCGAAATACATAGCAGCTGCAACTGTAGCATGTCAAGGAGTGTGGTTGGGATCACTCCTCGGAGATTTGTTGAATAGGGATCCAGTGAAGGTGAAGCTCAATATCGACAAGTCCGCGATTTCTTTGTGCAAGAATCTGGTGCATCACGACAGAAGTAAACACATTGATACTCGATTTCATTATATTCGAGAGTGTGTCGATGAAGGGAGATTGACGTCAAGTATATCAACACAACAATCAGCTCGCAGATATGCTGACAAAGCCATTAGCAAGATCAAAATTTTTGAGATGAGAAAAGAGATCGGCATGCGGGCGGTGGAGAAAGAACAACCAGTTTAGGGAGGTGAATGTTTAAACTAAACTGGTTAGTCCGGTAGTTCCGGCTGGGTGGTCCGATAGTTTCGATGAACGGAAGTACCGGCTGTGTAGTCCGGTAGTTCCGGATGAAGCTTTGCGGTAGTACCGATCCGAAGCCCTGTTTCCGCCTCGGACTGTTTTTTCGTTTTAATTCTCCGTTTCTGATTTGATTCCGTGTAAGAAAAGGAGTAGGTCTTTTGTAATACTTTTGAGAGCCTATATAATGAAGAGAAATCCGAAAAGGTGCTGTGTGATTCGCACCACCAAATTGGAGTATTTCCTCTCTAATTGAACCGTGCGCTGCTTGCCTATTCCTGTCCGTGATTTTGCCTGGATCCTGTGATTTCGCTAACAAACAGCACCCTTCTTCCCTGAGCGAGAAATAGCTATGTCAACATTGAATTTAACGCACTCAGTAGGTGGAGGAATCCATTTCTGGGCCTTTTTCTTCAGATTCAGCCAATGCACTCTCCCATTTGAGACTTTAGCGTCCACTGTTCCCAATCCGACAGAAAATTCTGAATAAACCCATAGATACTCAGTGGGTTTGGAACACTTCATCAAGGAGTGCCTTCCTTCTCGCATGCCAAATAGCCCAGCATGTCACTAGCAACTTGATAAAATTTGCATCATTCAAAATTTCCTTCATGAAAAATAGCCATTCTATGGGATTGCCAATATTCAGTGAGGCAATGATACTTGTCAGCTCTTCATCAACTAGCACCCATATGCATTTCGCCAATGTACAATTTAGCAATGCATGATATGAGTTTGCATTTGGTGCCACTGGAACTGGGAAATAGAGTTGAAGCTAGATAGAGTTTAACTGAAATTCCAAAGAAGGTGTTTCTTGGTGGTATTAAGCAGTCAGACCTGCTAGTGGCTAGTGGCCTGACCAATGCGGTTTGACCGCTATGGGGAGTGTGGTTAGACCGGTGGGTCTGATTAGAGAACAGTGAAAATGGCTTTTGAGTTGGATGAGTGTGTGCACGGTATGGGTGCCGTTGGTTGGCTGTGTTGAGTTGCATGATGCAGGATTTTGACTAATGTGAATCAAGTGCATTGAACTTGTGCTTGATATAGTTGCTTGGTCATTGGATGTGCAGGTGACTAGGAGAACGTTAGCGATCGATAGCAATGGACCAGGACTAGACGGGGAGCTAAGGTCTGAGTGGTCATATAAGTCTAGGTAAGTCTATGTGACTCAAGCAAAAAACATAGAGAAAACAAGCATCGTGAAAAGGCGAGTTGATGCATGTGGTGCACCAAGTGATGATGCTGATACACGTAGAGATGGTTCGGGGGAAACTGAATGTATGACGACATGACAACTAGTTATTGGGCACTACTGGCTATGTGTCAAAGCACGTGAAGATGCTTTGAGGTGAAGGTGAAAAAGGAGTCAACAGAAGGTACACATAAGCTTCATCAACCGTATTTTGGCAGTTGGCCAAATACCGGGTTAGTGCCTTGAGAAAAACCATGGTGTGGGGGAGGCGCGAAGTAGAAATGGTTTAGGTCAAGAAGGGCTGGAGTTGCTAAGTAGATCAATCGCTAAGGTATCAGCGGATTGAGTCTTGTAAATGCTTTGAGAATCTTGGGTGAGTGTGTAAAACCGTGTTAGTGGGGTTAACAGGTTTCTTCAGTAGGCCTAATGGGTTGGACCCATTATGTCTTGTTGTTGGTTAATAAAGGGAAGAAGAGGAGGTGTTAGATCCAACAACTTATCTCTTCCCATGGTTATGAGAGAGAAAACTTAAGAGAGGAAAGAGTGATGCTTTGGTTGCACCTTATAATCATCCATAAGTATGTAACTCATCCTCTATTCGAAATAGATTAAAACTTTGTCTCAATCATATTGCATTCTTGCTTAGTTTTGCTCGTTCTTGTGCTAGATTTGTGATTTCGTGTTCATGAGAGTTCTAGCCCGAACTGTTGTGGTTACAGACCAAACAATATATAAGGGGATTCTGAGGGTATGATTGTCGTGGTTACAGACCAAATAGTATATGAGAGGACTAGGAGATTATGAGAATGAATCTATATCCTTTCCCCTGTTCACCCTAGTGGGATATTTATACATGACCATAATAATGCCTTATTACAATCACACCCTCATCCTAGGGTATTATTACAAGGCTATTCACATCCTTTTATATCCCCCACTGAACCTTTCAGCTCAATAGGCCGAACGGATACGAAAGCTTAAATTATTTTACCAGGATATATGAGAATAGATTTGGAAGACCTTATGCCTTGGATCCTCACGAGCCATAAGTAATTTGAGTTGTAGGGCTTTTGGTGTTCTTGTGATCTAGATTCAATTCTCTTCATTTTAGTGAACCCGAGCCGAAGAAATTTGTTATTCTTGATTGATTTATGTTCTTAATATCTCGAATAAGTCTCGTACAAAATTTGGAAGTGTTTTTTATGAGAATGGGAAGTTCTTGATATTTGAGTTTTGTCTCGAGAGGCTTTCAGGTATGCAAATAGGGGATCGGTCAGACTGGTCTTGAACTTGCGATCAGACCAGCCTTGTTCCTGTAATCATACCAGCCATGGCAGTCAGACCGGTCCATCTACATGGTCTAGCCAGCTTTAGGCTGAAGGTTGCTAATTTTGTTAGCTAGGTCTCTAGCCTTGTTTCGCAAAGTATAGTTGATGCAATCTGAACTTGGTGACTCTCATAGTCATTTGAGTGAAGATTTTGAATACCATTGGGGAAAAGTTTTAACAATGATTCACCATCCCCTGGCCTTTGATTGCCAGCATCAGTCCTACAAGTGGTATCAGAGCTTGGTTAAACTCTTCCTTATAGATCTTAACTGTCATATATTCAAGCTCAAGGCTATATACTCTAGAAAAGGTCAAGAGTTTCTATGTTATCCCTACCGATGGTCAGATTCTAGATATGGAGGCAAACAACAAAGCTAAGAGCCTTCTGATTTAGGTACTCGATATAAACAAGTTTGACCGTGTGTCTCATCTCGCTTCAGTGCACGATATCTGGTAGACTCGCACTAATTACCATTTGGGTTCTATAGCTATCAAGGAAGTATATCAAAACTAGTTGAAGAAAGAATATCAGAAGTTTGAGATAAGACCTAGAGAGATTTTGGATGAATTCTTTGCTCACTTTCATAAGATTCTTAGTAACTTGTGTGTTGTCGGTGTGATCTATTCCGACTCTGAAAATGCACGTCAAGTTCTTAGAGCCTTGAACATGTCGGTTTGGGAGATGAAAGTCGCTTCCATCAATGACACTGTTGTTATGAGCGAGCTCACCTTTGGATAATTTTTATTGTAGGACCGAAATGACAATAGAGGGGGGGTGAATGGTGCCTTCAAAACCGCCCCAAGTATTCACACATATTTTCTTCTCTGATAGTTATAGAAGCTATGAAGCAAAGAAATACATGCTTACTTGAAACCTAAAAAGATCTCAACCAGAAGAGAAAATAAGACAAGGAAACCAAAGAAGATCTGAGAGCAGCAGCCAAGAATAGGAACAGAGGCCGGTCTGACCGCAATTGTGAAGGCGGTTTGACCGCCGAGCCTCTGTTAGTCTGACCGTTGTGCCTGAGCCGGTCTGACTGTCAACAAGCGACCAGTCTGACCGCCGAACCCTAGCGGTCTGACCGCCAAATGAGGAGCGGTCTGACCGCCATAGCTTCTTCGGTCTGACCGAGAACAGGGTCTGTTCCTGTTTCTGTAGTCCAAAACGCAGACTGAAGCAAGCAATGACCGAAAAGAAGATGCACAGTAACTACTATGAATGACTAACCAAAACAAAGAAATGCTTGCATAATTGATGTGCTTCTCAGGACAATTAGTCAGGACTACACACAAAAGAGCAGACCTAAACCAAAGAAGAGGAAAACAGAACCAAGAGAGAAACACAACAAGATCTGAACAGAAAGTACTGAAGACAACCGAAAACAAGAAAATTGCCAAATGATTGCTGCTCTTCTCCGGCCAAAAGATTAGGGCTTCACTCTAAACATAAATCGAACTCTGGAGAAAGAAAATACAAACAGGAAGCAAAGAAGACATCTAACTGTATATCAGAGCCTGAGAATCAAGAAGTTCAGACCTGGTAAAGAACAAAATGAGGCCAAAATCCATAAGGCTTGAGAATCTCAAATCTTATGAACAAGAATCTTTAGTTCTCAACAGAGAGTGAACTCAGCACTAAAGAATACAAGCTCAAAATAATCTTTTCTTTGAGATACAAAGAAAACTTGAATCCTCTACCTCTAGAAACAGTAAACCCTAGAAGGAGTGCAAACAGAGGAGCTCGAGAGCATAACTGAGAGAAGAAAATATACTTCGATTCAACCTTTTGCTCTCGGGAATGGATTAGCCAAAAGGCTTTAAGGAGATTCATAGATCAAAACAAAAAAATTATGCCTCTGCTCTACCAAGAATCCAATTCGGAAAGAAAAGAATAGAGAAGAACAAAGAACAGAGAGACCACAAGCGAATCAATCAAGACACCACATAACAACAGAACTCAAAATAGATGCCAAGAGATGAATGATTGCATTAACAAAGAGTTTTACAGCCATCTCATACATGATTTCACATTCTGGGCAACACTCGCAAAAGGGAAAAATCAAGAACTCAGGCTATGAACCACCCACAACTATACTCCACTCACGTAGCCATGGAGACAAAAAAACAGACTCTGCTCAACAACTCCTCATACAGACAAAGGACAAAAGCAAAAACCCTAACAACCACCAGGAGACACCCCTTCTATTTATAGTCTTCCATTACCGAGTTCAATTTGCTTTGCCCATTACAACTTAGCTCTTTACCCATTACCTCCAACCGAATCTGCTTACACTTTGCAGCCTTGTGCATTTTACCAAAATTCCACTCATGCACCTTCCTAAAAGCTTCCTCTATTTTTACTGTCCAATACTTGCAACCACATTGAATCCTCGCCGTCTTTGGCATCTCCCGACCGCTTCAACCTTAGCACCACTTGTGCCTAGTCCGGCCATCACATACCTCGCCACGACTTATTTTCAAAGTCATGCAACCATCACAGAAAAGAAAACATCACATAGCACCGCTCGAAACAATATAATCATACATTAGCATCAGAAGAAGGAACTCAAGCACGAAACACTCAAATCAAACTCAAACTTTCCAGAATACGTGTCGATTACTCATCACAAACATGGGGTGACCTCCACATGATCCCTCATTTATTCAAGGTTGAAGACTTGTGAGATCGACTTGCTCTCTTGTAAGAACAAATCATAGTCAATGGTTGTGTGACTGATTCTGCTAAGAGTCCTTTTCGGCCAGTTGAATCTATTTCTTATGGATTCTCTTTGTTTGCCTTGCATGCTATAAGTGGTGATTAGATTGAGCAAATTTCTGAGGATGATCTAGTCCTCATATCTACCAAGTTCACTAGAGCCTTAAAACACTATAAAGATGAGAAAGGGAGGAGGAGGAGGTCCGATCTGGTGCTTTCAGTGTGGTGATCCTAACCATATTAGATTCTACTGCCCTAAGCTCAAGGGAAAGGAGAAGGAGTATTGCAAGTGTCCACCACCTCTGAATGCCAAGCCGAAGAAACACAACTACTGCAAGGTAGTCCACCGAGTCCTGTCCTCTCTCGAACAACTTGACTTAATCAACTTGGACTCGGGGACCGACGAGGAGGAGGACGAGCTGCGAGGCAAGAAGGCGGATGGCTTCACTAGCTTATACTTCATGGCGAGCACTGATGACATTTTCGATGAGGATGATCTTGATGTGGTAAAGCCCATGTAGATAAGATGTCTCGTAGTTTAGTTCACCTTGTTCATGATCTTAGAAATTCAAAAAGAAAATAAAAAAATCATGATTTCTTGATTGAGAGTCTGAGTGCTGAAGTTGCTAGGCTTAGATCCTTAATTTTTTATTATGATGATAGTCTGAGTTAGAGAAGCTAAAGACCATTTATTCTGATGTTGTTGTCAGCTTAGAGTAGCACTTCATAAAATTGAAAAGATGGAAGCTTGCTTTACACTTGGTACTACTATTTATACTTATATTGTTGATGAGTTGTTTGTCACTAAGGACAATTAGCTAAAATGAAGGACATGTTTAATGCAAAATTTCAAAGTGTTTGGATGAGAATGGGTCAAATTCTTGAGATTAGAGTTTTGTCCCGAGAGACTTTTAGGTCGAAACAGGGGACTGGTCAAACTGGCCTCACCGGTCAGAGCGGCCTTATGCCTCCGATCAGATCGGCCCATCCATGACGGTCTTATCAGCCTTAGGCTAAAAGTTGCTTATTTTATTAGTTTAGGTCTTTAATTTTGTTTTGCAAAGCGTAGTTGGTACGATCTGAACTTGATCTCTCATAATCACTTAAGCAAAGATTTCAAACACCATTAGAAAAAAATTTAAACAATCACACCCTCTCCAGTTGCCGTGGTCCTACAGCCTTGGCATGCGATACGCAGACCGAACTGAAAAGGTACCATTTAGCCTAGCTAATTTAGTGAATTTATAGGCACAAGACATGATGCCACTTAATGGTAAAAGATCATGACCGACCCGAGGTGCAAAATATACCGACAAATGTAGCTTACATAGCTAGAGTAAAAACGAATCAATACGGATCGAATAGTAAAAGATCATATAGGAAAATCCTAAATACAATTTTTTGTGATTTTGTCTGACGGTCTCAGAAGCTACTGTATACTGCTTGCATCTGCAGCAACAAGCTTGTCTTCTGTTGGGTAACACATTCATGCATTAATGAGTCACTTATTTAATTAACATTGTGTGTTAGTTAACTTGCTGCACGTGATGATCTTTGGTTGGCCTTGTATGCATGTGTGAAACAAGTTGAGAAGTAGAATGACATGTGATATCATCTTGGTGTGATATCATGTTGTCTCATGCCGCCTCATGTGGTTCTTTTACCAGTAGATCAAGCTAATTAAATTGAAGGCTTCAACTTGTTGTTCGGTGTGTTGCCGAGTTGAAGTAATTAGTCTGCATGCATGCTGCCATTTAATATCTCCGCAGAGACTGAGCAGTGCGATTGCTTTTGTTGTGGCGGTTGAACCGCTTGGCTCCTCCGGTTGGACCGGATAATGCCAGCGGTCTGACCGGAACCAGACAAAACATGGATTTTGGCCAGATTTTTGTTAACCAGATTTTTGTTCTTGTGAAGAACTTATGCCTAAAAACGATTTCGTTGTCATTAGATGTGTATGATCGCTTGGAGTCAACTGTGGTCAATGGTGAGGATCGGGGCTAGGCTCATAGAAGAGTTAAGGCCTAGAATAATCGAGGATGCCGGGTGATATGGTGAGATCAAGCATGGCACGAGAAAGATGAAAAATGTTGTAATCTCCATCCGGTCGAAGAATTCAGCAGCTCGGACACTTCGATCGCTTGAATGAGTACACAAAAAAAGCGATGCTCAGAAAACATGTCACCGATGCCAGCAAACTTTTCTTGGAAAAGATCTGATCTATTATTTCTGTATCATGAATGTGGTTATAAAGTGCCCTCACGGCACCCCTAAAAGCTCTCTCGACGAAAGCCTTCTAAACACCCACACAAGCTTTCTCCCCGAAAACCCTACCAAAAACCACAGAAGCACCACAAGTCTCTGATAACCGATCGCAACACCTACGACAACCAATCACCGACTGTAACATCCTAAAAGTTTAAATTTGGAAAAATAAAACTTTTGAAACATTTTTACTATATATTCTATTTGAACTTGGATTTTTATGGTGATTCATAAATTTTGGTTGAGATTCTATTAATTGGAAATCTATGAAGGCAGCAAAACAAACATTAGTAATGCTATAAAAAGGAATATGCAGGAAATAGAAAAATAAAATTTTAAATATGAATATGAAAAGATGATCCATTAAAAGAGTAGCACAGGTTGAGCTCAAAATAAAATAAAATAAAATATAAAAATAATAAAAATATAGATAAATAATGACGATGAAGAAATATATGCAAATAAATTCTTCATACAAAAATGTGTATGAAAATGGGCTTAGAAATATATAGATATATATATATATAAAGGAGAGAAAGAAACGAAATGAAAACAAAAAAAAAAAAAAAGCAGTAGGGCGGCCAAATTGAACGGCCCACCACCCATTGACGTTTCCCAAACTTCCCTTCCTCTGCGTCGCCCGACCAGTCCGCCTCCTCGCTCGGACAACGCGCGCCCAGCCGCCTCCTCGCTCGGACAGTCACACACAGCCCGCCTCCCCGCGACGCCCACTGGACCCGCGGTCCTGCACCCTCGGACCGACGCTTCCCGTGCCCCTCCGCGTCCACGAGGCCCCATGCCGTCCGTCGCGGCCCTTTTCCCGCCCCGCCTCCGCCGCGACATGCGCTGCACAAAAGCTGCCGCCCCTGCCAAGCTAGCACTCGAATCACTCCAAAAGATCTTGCAGCCTGACCGGTCATCTCCGCTGCTCTGCCATCGCCGCTTGCACCTGCCACCTGCAACGCCACCTGCAACGGCCGCTCGCCGACATGACAGCCCGGCGGTCTCCGATGTGACCAGCAGACGCTTATAGGAGCCGCCGAGCCCGCCCAAGGCATCCCCAAGCTCCCACTCCTCCCTAGCGAATAATTGCACTCCGTGCTTTCCCGCTCGTCGGCACCGCCATCTTCCCACGGCCGGCCGACGATCTCCCGGCGATTCAAGCCGGCTGACCAATTCCTCCTTCCCGGATCCTCCTCGAGCACCACAGAGCTACTCCCGACCTCCCAGAGCCTTTCATTGGCCGTACCGCGCCGCCGAGCTCCTCCCCACGCCCACCGCCGCCGCCGCCGCCGCCCGCTCAAGCCCCTCGGTCCTTGTCGGCACCACCCTCGGCATCCTCTCGACACCGGCAACGCGTTTTGGGGTTCGTCCGCTCCTCTCCGGCCGCCCCTCGCCGCCGGCACCGCCTCCCCCGAGCTTCCTCTGCCTCCTCCCCGCACGCGCAGCTCAACTACCTTCGTCCGCCCCTTCGGTCAGGTAAGACCGGCTAGCCGAGTGGCTAGCAGCGCCCGCTGTCACCGCGCCCGCCTGGGTTCGAACCCTGTCAGCCGCATAACTTTCTCTTCTTTTTGTTTTATTTTCTCTAACCCTTTTTAATTCGGAAAAATCAAGGAAAAATCTGAGAATAATCCATAAATAATGCAAAATTTATTAAGTTATAAATGAGCTAAATAAATATCTAATCATGGGTTAATCGTTACATGTTAGAAAATAATATGCCTTTAATCTTTATTTTTAAACTTAATTATTAATTAAAGGCATTAATAAAGAAAAGTGGCATTAGTTAAGTATTTGCAATTAATAAAGAAACCCATAATTATAATTAGAATATGTGCATTAGCATTTAACATGCTATTATTAAATCAATCTCGGAAGTGGATTTAATTTAAAATAGTAATGTTAAAATATGACCCTATATGATAAACCTTACCTAGGTAAAGAAATTTAAGAATTAAAAATAATAACAATAAATCTTAACACTAGATTTAATAAATAATAATGTTTAGTATGAAATAACAATTTAAAACCCATACAAATAGATCCTAATCCCAATTAAGCTATGTCAAGTAATAACCAAAGATACATAATGTATCATACCACAAAATGCTATATACCCAGACTATAAGACTAACTCGGTAGGCTAACAATTGTATACATCGCTCATATATCACATTAGCCCTGAATATTAGCGCTTGGCAAAATACACCAATTCATAGGTCTAACCTACCTCATGGACTTCCTAAATAAATGTAAAATAATAAAAGAGATTATTAATAAAAAGACCGAGTCAGCGTATTACACTACCGACCTTGCCTCCAACCACACATTAACCCAGAATAAAACCAAATTGAGTTTGTTCGGATTTATTTGGATCTTTTGAGTTATTTGCTTTTATCGGATTCGCTTATCTAGCGTAATTAGAAATTGGGCCGTGAAGATTCGTGAGGTCGAGCTCAAGAGAAGATAAAGACCAAAAGCTCAAGAGAAAGCATTGTGTGAGCTCAAGACCATGATAAACCAAGCCAAAGTAGTCAATACTTTGATCATGTTGAACCTACATTTTATGCAAATTACTTTTGTTTAAATTATCAAATTGCATGCTGTTATTTTATGTACAAATACATGCTTAATTCAATACTCTAGTTATATGCCCATTGTTTGCCTTGACTAGTATTACACCCCCTTGTTGAATATTTGAATGTGTGAACCTTGTCGCCCTAGCAAAATTACGATAGTAACCTTTTGAAAATAAGTCCGTAATTTATACGCCATGCGTAGTGTTGCATATATATTCATGGGCGTGAAAACGCCCAAGCATCACTTTTAATCATGAGAAAATTTGGTTGGGCAGTCATGGTGGTAATGACTGGTATATGTTCGATATGATTATTTTGTGATCCCAAAACCCTACTTGCTTGAATATCTGGGCGAATGGTTCGATGGTGTGTGTGTGAAAGGTGCAGTGGAGGCACAAAGTGGATTGTGGTAGAATCGTCCAGATACCACTAAGGACTGAATCTTGTCATGATCTCCCACGTAAAACAGTGCAACCACAAGTCTGTAAAGTACAACTTGGCTAAGTAGTTGTATCGAAACTCTGGACTCATCTCACCGGTAGTGGATTGAAGTGGATAAGCAAGGGCAAGGGAGGCCTAAAGGGACACCAAGGGAGGGTGAAGTTTTCCACTGTTCTAAGCGTTGCGGGAAGTGGAGCCCTACTGTAGTAATCGTGGAGAACATCCCGTGCATAGATGGGACCCACCGCAAGTGGGAGAAGCCCATAAGGTGAGATGATAAAAGGAACTAGATACTTTGAACAGTCACTGTGACGGTCTGCTCAACTGCATGACTAAGGAATCATGTGGGGCAACGAGTTGATTGTCTCTTGTGGTGAAAGTGTACAAACTCTGCAGAGTCAAAACTATTCGAATAGCCGTGCCCACGGTCATGGGCGGACATGGGAAACTTAACCAGATATAGTTCTGTTTCAAAATGATTTGTGGGTGGGAAAGGAAAAGTGAAGGGCAGTGCAAGGCCCTGGTTTGTGTTGTCCTGGGTATCGTCCCAGTGATAAGTTAAGCGGCTATAACGCTGAAGGGTTAAGCATATGGTGCAGATGCCATGTAACGGTGGATGGAATCTGAATCGCTACTGTTATTGCATTCTCATATATATTACGTTTTGTTCAAACTGCTAAGTCTCAGGAGGTTTTCTATGTATTATATTTCAAAAGCTAAGCGATGATAAAACTTCTGCTTTTACAAAGTAAAGTGATAGGAAGATAAATAGAGTCGTAGGAAGGGTGGATGACTGTTGTGGTAAATACATAACGATGAATGGTGGATCCATGCCGATTATAAAAAGAGAATATTAGAAAGGGGTTTAGGAGAAATAAATCGGTGGAGTCTATATGAACGGATGGGTTAGAAAGATGATTTAAATGATTTTTGGAAGATTAGAGTGTGAAAAAGAAATTGTTGGATTACGAACTAATATAAATTCTTGAGAGATGTTAGTAATAATGTGATTGATAGGATTTGATTAAAATATTAGAAGGATGAATTGAACTGTTGGGTATATCGGAGGAATAATAATAATTACTGGAGTATAATCGGGATCAATGATTTTGGGGGATTAGAAGAGTGTAAAGGTAATCGTTGGGTTAAATGGGATTAGTAGGATTTGACCTAAATGGATGATTTGAATCTGAGGAAATTTGGAGATATGATAATTGGAGTATAAGCCTGATTAATGATATTCTTAGTGGAGAATTATTGATAATTTAGTTAGAGACAATTAGTGACAAATAAGGTTGATTATGGAAAAAGCATATTATGGTTTTGGATGATCGGCAGAAAGGATTGAATGATTAGAAAATACTGGTATGAATGATTTCAGTGGATTAAAAAGTATCCAGGTTAGAAAATCATTAGAATTCAGAGGTGAGGAGCTGGTGGATAGCGATTACAAGATTGGATTATTAAAGAAATTTGGAATACAAAAAGTATTGGTGGATTCAAAATAAATAGATAGAAAGTATATGATCGTGGGATAACTAAATGATGTCGCTCGCTGTTGGAAGTCTTAGACAGCAATCAATTAGGAAAGGATCAGTTCGGTGGATCAAGTAAAGGAAGTGAGTCTGTGGTGGAGTAAGTCAAGTATGGCGAACGTCGTGTGGAGTTCTAGGTAGTAACAATAACACTGCGGTTTAATAATAACAATGCTACCAAAAGCGATTTCTGGCAAATAAAATAACCCGAGCCTTTTCTTTGATAAGCCATGCATACTATATATTTGCATTCTGTGTATTGGCTCGCGGAGCACGGTGGTTAGTGTGCTCACACTCGCTCTCACCACAAATCCAGACTCAAGAATCAGATCACTGCGCCTCAGCAACACCATTGGCCATGATGACAAAGAAGATGGAGATGTCAAGGGCTAGGTCGCGAACCTCCAGTTGGCTGCCTGTGGGCATGTCCTGAAGGTCCCACCTGTGTGCTTCGTTCTTCCGCCGCAATTTATCGATTTCGCCTAATCGGCCCATGAGTAAGTTTACTATTTTATTTATGCTTCCGCATGGTATGTATTTGATATTCATTTTCTGTAACTGTGAGCACTATCTACTGATCCAGGGAATAGTGCATTAAATCACAGGGGATTCCAGATAGTAAAATCTGGGGCCCTACAGGGATGGTATCAGAGCATATCGACTGCAGGTCGTGACCTAGTTAGCCTGGCCGTTAGTTCCATGACTAGAAATATTTTCTTTAAAAACACTATCTCCGAAAATACAAGTTATACTGCTCGTTCTTATCTCTCTTAGATGATTCCCTCTCATCTATATGCTGCCTTAGTCATTTCTACTTCTCATGCTCTCTTACCCTGAACTCAAAAGGATGAAAATCTAGTGCTCCTCTTGTAAAATCTATTTGAAAACCTATTTTGGGCCAATAGTCATGACGCTTGAATTTAAAGCTTTATTTCAAAAAAAAATTATCCTTGGAGGACTGAATATCAAATTGTTTACGAAATTCATTTTCAAACTCATTTTGACAAACCTGAACCTTCCGAGGAAATTTTTATAAGTTAAAATACTTACCAAAAACTTATTCAAAACTTTACCTTGGTTTCTCAAATAGTTCAAAACGAAGTTATTTCTCGAAAGCTTTCCCCAACAAGGACTTTGTGTTTCAAAATAGATCCTAAGGGTTAACCTTGGGGTGTTACCTTCGAAAGAGTTATGCTGGTAAAAAACCTAATCTCCCTGTTTGGTTTTATCACCCCTAGTTAAAGGAAAGATCTTCATTTTGCTACAAAGTTTCATTAAAATGATAATATTAATAATGATAGTACTGGAATAAGAAATGATATCAAGCCAATCACCTCCAAATACTTTCCTCTTCTTTCTATTGATTTGGGAAGAAAATTTTGATTCTCATCTCGTACCCTTTACTCCAAAAATTTAAGGTTAGGAATGTTGGAGATCGTCATGAAGATAAAGTGGTTTCATTTTAAAACAAACTACGTAGATGAACCCTGTGCCCCCTTATGTGTGCTCCCCCGAATAGACGTTGTATTGTCGCAAGATTTCTCTTTGCCCTGCACCGCCTCCTTGCCCTCGGGCGTCCTATTTTGCAGTCACAGGAAAAGCTTGCTTTCGAAATTTGTGTGTGTTCGGTATCACCCGACCTTCCGGGTATACTCTCTAGAATTTTAATGGGTTTAGAGTATCTTATCTCTACGATGTGACACTCGTCTCATGCTGTTCCCTCTCACCTTTTCTGAAAAATCTTATCAGGCCCAATGGATAGAAGCAAGACCACTACCACAATCAGGAGTAAGGAGGGGAGAATAATAATTGATGCTCGTAATAGCCCCAACCATGTGTACCAGCCATCACCAGCATTCACTCTACGAGAAAATTCAAAGAGAGGCCATCATCATGAAAATAACAGTAGCCCTGCATTAAGCAGAGGTGCTCAGAAGAAGAAAGGCAAGTGTTTCAGATGTGGCGACCAGGGACATTATGCGAAGGTCCGCCCCATGAAGAGGAAAGACAAGCGAATAATAGATGCCATCACCATCGACCTCAACTCGACGAAGAAGAACAAGTTGCAAAAGTTTTGTCACTAGACCAGGAAGCTACAATGAATAATATATGCAGTGAGTGTGGCAAAGAAGGACATATCGCACAACACTGCCCTCCACTACGACAAATTGGACAAGGAGCCTGTTTCACTTGCGGCAAACCGGACATATTTGCTACAATTGCCCGCCTCCTCACGCTTATCTTGCAAGAAACATCATTACCCGACGATCGCCTCATCAATCTAGTAGCATGCGGCGTTGTGGAGAAAAGGGACATGAGAAAAGTCAATGTACGCCTAGCGCCCTAACCGTGAAGGAGACCACCCGCGGGAGCATGCCCAACAAGCAAGATCACATGTTTTCTCTGCGAAGGACAAGACCATCGCCCAAGGATCGCTCCATGAGCCTATTGTCGACCAAGACAATCGAGATACAACGAACAAGTCTCCAAGTCGCCAAAGGACTTATCGGGCCGAGTTAGGAAGAATAACTAATATCTGAACTATTTATTTTAAGGGGGGTAGCAAGAGTAGACCAAATGTTGGAAGGCTACTATGACGTGTAATCACTTTTGGGAGTATCGATATGATGTATGCCTACCCTGGAGATGCAACAGTTTGTGTTTGGCCAAATCAAACTAGAGCACAAAGATCCGCAAAGCTAAAAATCTTCTGTAGGTAAGGATTACGAGATGTACCCTTAGTTAAAATCATCAGCTTGTCAAAACCCTAGAGTAAGGGCAAGACCCTAGCAAAAGTGAAAGACCACCCTATAAAAAAAAACCCATCGTCACCTCTGCATTCCTAAGGCCCTCTACCCCCTAAGACACAGACCATTGCTACTCACCTATCAGTGTAAAACTCTACAACCGTATGTCCACCAAACAATGCGACTACTTCATTCGACGACGAAGTGAAGACAACAATGTCGAAGAACAAGTATTTGAAAGTCTCGACCTACCCAAGAGGACAAGGTTTCTCTCCCTTTGACTTCTCCAAGTGCTAATCCCAATTGTGCAGATATTCACCTCTCCGCGACTAAAGAACTATCGTCGAGCAACACCCGTAAAGCCGTTGCTAGCCGGTGTAACCTCACCTCCTTTCTTTCTATTTCACCGAATCTCGGGTCGAGATTCATCTAAGGGGGGTAGATTTGTAACATCCTAAAAGTTTAAATTTGGAAAAATAAAACTTTTGAAACATTTTACTATATATTCTATTTGAACTTGGATTTTATGGTGATTCATAAATTTTGGTTGAGATTCTATTAATTGGAAATCTATGAAGGCAAAGAAACAAACATTAGTAATGCTATAAAAGGAATATGCAGGAAATAGAAAATAAAATTTTAAATATGAATATGAAAAGATGATCCATTAAAAGAGTAGCACAAGTTGAGCTCAAAATAAAATAAAATAAAATATAAAATAATAAAATATAGATAAATAATGACGATGAAGAAATATATGCAAATAAATTCTTCATACAAAATGCGTATGAAAATGGGCTTAGAAATATATAGATATATATATATATAAAGGAGAGAAAGAAACGAAAATGAAAACAAAAGAAAAAAAAAAAGTAGGCGGCATTGAACGGCCACCACCAACGTTTCCCAACTTCCCTTCCTCTGCGCGTCGCCCGACTCAGCCCGCCTCGCTCGGACAATACCAGCCGCCTCCTCGCTCGGACAATGTCACAGCCCGCCTCCCCGCGACGCCCACTTCGGACCAGCGGTCTGGCACCCTCGGACCGACGCTTCCCGTGCCCCTCCGCGTCACGAGGCCCCACCGCCGTCCGTCATGCCCTTTTCCCCGCCCCGCTCCGCCGCAGCATGCGCGCGGCACAAAAGTCGCCGCCTCTGCCAAGCTAGCACTCGAATCACTCCAAAAGATCTTGCAGCCTGACCGGTCATCTCCGCTGCTCTGCCATCGCCGCTTGCACCTGCCACCTGCAACGCCACCTGCAACCGCCGCTCGCCGACATGATGCCCGGGCGATCTCCGATGACACCCGCCAAGACGCTTATAGGAGCCGCCGAGCCCGCCCAAGGCATCCCAAGCTCCCACTCCCTCCCTAGCGAATAATTGCACTCCGTGCTTTCCCGCTCGTCGGCACCGCCATCTTCCCCACGGTAGTGACGATCTCCCGGCGATTCAAGCCGGGCTGACCAATTCCTCCTTCCCGGATCCTCCTCGAGCACCACAGAGCTACTCCCGACCTCCCGAGCCTTTCATTGGCCGTACCTCGCCGGTGAGAGCTCCTCCCCACGCCCACCGCCGCCGCCGCCGCGGCCCGCTCAAGCCCCTCGGTCCTTGTCGGCACCACCCTCGGCATCCTCTCGACACCGCAACGCGCGTTTGGGGTTCGTCCGCCTCTCCCGGCCGCCCGCCGGCACCGCCTCCCGAGCTTCCTCTCGCCTCCTCGCACGCTGCAGCTCAACTACTCGTCCGCCTTCTGTCAGTAAGACCGGCTAGCCGAGTGGCTAGCAATGCTGCCCGTCACCGCCACTTTGGGTTCGAACCTCGTCACCGCATAACTTTCTCTTCTTTTGTTTTATTTTCTCTAACCCTTTTTAATTCGGAAAAATCAAGGAAAAATCTGAGAATAATCCATAAATAATGCAAAATTTATTAAGTTATAAATGAGCTAAATAAATATCTAATCATGGGTTAATCGTTACATGTTAGAAAATAATATGCCTTTAATCTTTATTTTTAAACTTAATTATTAATTAAAGGCATTAATAAAGAAAAGTGGCATTAGTTAAGTATTTGCAATTAATAAAGAAACCCATAATTATAATTAGAATATGTGCATTAGCATTTAACATGCTATTATTAAATCAATCTCGAAGTGGATTTAATTTAAAATAGTAATGTTAAAATATGACCCTATATGATAAACCTTACCTAGGTAAAGAAATTTAAGAATTAAAATAATAACAATAAATCTTAACACTAGATTTAATAAATAATAATGTTTAGTATGAAATAACAATTTAAAACCCATACAAATAGATCCTAATCCCAATTAAGCTATGTCAAGTAATAACCAAAGATACATAATGTATCATACCACAAAATGCTATATACCCAGACTATAAGACTAACTCGGTAGGCTAACAATTGTATACATCGCTCATATATCACATTAGCCCTGAATATTAGCGCTTGGCAAAATACACCAATTCATAGGTCTAACCTACCTCATGGACTTCCTAAATAAATGTAAAATAATAAAAGAGATTATTAATAAAAAGACCGAGTCGGTAGACACACTCACCGACCTTGCCTCCAACCACACATTAACCCAGAATAAAACCAAATTGAGTTTGTTCGGATTTATTTGGATCTTTTGAGTTATTTGCTTTTATCTGGATTCAGTTATCTAGCGCGTAATTAGAAATTGGAAGCCGTGAAGATTCAGAGGTCGAGCTCGAAGAGAAGATAAAGACCAAAAGCTCAAGAGAAAGCATTGTGTGAGCTCAAGACCGCGGTAAACCGCGCCAGGCGAGTCAATACTTTGATCATGTTGAACCTACATTTTATGCAAATTACTTTTGTTTAAATTATCAAATTGCATGCTGTTATTTTATGTACAAATACATGCTTAATTCAATACTCTAGTTATATGCCCATTGTTTGCCTTGACTAGTATTACACCCCCTTGTTGAATATTTGAATGTGTGAACCTTGTCGCCCTAGCAAAATTACGATAGTAACCTTTTGAAAATAAGTCCGTAATTTATACGCCATGCGTAGTGTTGCATATATATTCATGGGCGTGAAAACGCCCAAGCATCACTTTTAATCATGAGAAAATTTGGTTGGGCAGTCATGGTGGTAATGACTGGTATATGTTCGATATGATTATTTTGTGATCCCAAAACCCTACTTGCTTGAATATCTGGGCGAATGGTTCGATGGTGTGTGTGTGAAAGGTGCAGTGGAGGCACAAAGTGGATTGTGGTAGAATCGCCCGATACCACTAAGGACCGAATCTTGTCATGATCTCCCACGTAAACAAAGGCAACCACAAGTCTAAAGTACAACTTGGCTAAGTAGTTGTATCGAAACTCTGGACTCATCTCACCGGTAGTGGATTGAAGTGGATAAGCAAGGGCAAGGGGAGGCCTAAAGGGACACCAAGGGGAGGGTGAAGTTTTCCACTGTTCTAAGCGTTATGGGAAGTGGAGCCCTGCGTTAGTAATCGTGGAGAACATCCTGCATAGATGGGACCCACCGCAAGTGGGAGAAGCCCATAAGGTGAGATGATAAAGGAACTAGATACTTTGAACAACATCCGTGACGGTGCCCGCTCAACCGCATGACTAAGGAATCATGTGGGCAACGAGTTGATTGTCTCTTGTGGTGAAAGTGTACAAACTCTGCAGAGTCAAAACTATTCGAATAGCCGTGCCCACGGTCATGGGCGGACATGGGAAACTTAACCAGATATAGTTCTGTTTCAAAATGATTTGTGGGTGGGAAAGGAAAAGTGAAGGGCAGTGCAAGGCCCTGGTTTGTGTTGTCCTGGGTATCGTCCCAGTGATAAGTTAAGCGGCTATAACGCTGAAGGGTTAAGCATATGGTGCAGATGCCATGTAACGGTGGATGGAATCAATCGCTCATCGTTATTGCATTCTCATATATATTACGCTTTTGTTCAAACTGCTAAGTCTCAGGAGGTTTTCTATGTATTATATTTCAAAAGCTAAGCGATGATAAAACTTCTGCTTTTACAAAGTAAAGTGATAGGAAGATAAATAGAGTCGTAGGAAGGGTGGATGACTGTTGTGGTAAATACATAACGATGAATGGTGGATCCATGCCGATTATAAAAAGAGAATATTAGAAAGGGGTTTAGGAGAAATAAATCGGTGGAGTCTATATGAACGGATGGGTTAGAAAGATGATTTAAATGATTTTTGGAAGATTAGAGTGTGAAAAAGAAATTGTTGGATTACGAACTAATATAAATTCTTGAGAGATGTTAGTAATAATGTGATTGATAGGATTTGATTAAAATACTAGAAGGATGAATTGAACTGTTGGGTATATCGGAGGAATAATAATAATTACTGGAGTATAATCGGGATCAATGATTTTGGGGGATTAGAAGAGTGTAAAGGTAATCGTTGGGTTAAATGGGATTAGTAGGATTTGACCTAAATGGATGATTTGAATCTGAGGAAATTTGGAGATATGATAATTGGAGTATAAGCCTGATTAATGATATTCTTAGTGGAGAATTATTGATAATTTAGTTAGAGACAATTAGTGACAAATAAGGTTGATTATGGAAAAAGCATATTATGGTTTTGGATGATCGTGAAAAGGATTGAATGATTAGAAAATACTGGTATGAATGATTTCAGTGGATTAAAAAGTATCCAGGTTAGAAAATCATTAGAATTCAGAGGTGAGGAGCTGGTGGATAGCGATTACAAGATTGGATTATTAAAGAAATTTGGAATACAAAAGTATTGGTGGATTCAAAATAAATAGATAGAAAGTATATGATCGTGGATAACTAAATGATGTCGTCATTGTTGGAAGTCTTAGACAAGAATCAATTAGGAAAGGATCGGTTCGATGGATCAAGTAAAGGAAGTGAGTCTGGTGGAGTAAGTCAAGTATGGCGAACGTCGTGTGGAGTTCTAGGTAGTAACAATAACATCTGCGGTTTAATAATAACAATGCTACCAAAAGCGATTTCTGGCAAATAAAATAACCCGAGCTTTTTCTTTGATAAGCCATGCATACTATATATTTGCATTCTGTGTATTGGCTCGCGGAGCACGGTGGTTAGTGTGCTCACACTCGCTCTCACCACAAATCCAGACTCAAGAATCAGATCACTGCGCCTCAGCAACACCATTGGCCATGATGACAAAGAAGATGGAGATGTCAAGGGCTAGGTCGCGAACCTCCAGTTGGTCGCTGTGGGCATGTCCTGAAGGTCCCACCGTGTGCTTCGTTCTTCCGCCGCAATTATCGATTTCGCCCTAATCGGCCCATGAGTAAGTTTACTATTTTATTTATGCTTCCGCATGGTATGTATTTGATATTCATTTTCTGTAACTGTGAGCACTATCTACTGATCCAGGGAATAGTGCATTAAATCACAGGGGATTCCAGATAGTAAAATCTGGGGCCCTACACCGACCATCGAGTACCAAGTTCTTCCGACTACCGAGTACCACGATCACCTGACCACCAAGCACCAGCCAGTAATCCCACTGGCCTAATACGAGTACTCAAAGTACTTGAAGAGCACAAGAAGTGAATGAAGCACTCGTACCGATAATGAAGTCTACGAGTATCAACCATGAAGCCTACGACAACCGATCGCAAAGCCTTCGACTACCGAAGACAACAATAGTAGACTGCAAAGTCTATGACTATGAAAACAAGACTGTGAAGTCTACGATTATAACAACAATTCGCAAAGTCTACGACTATCGACTGCAAAAGCCTTTAACTATCCACCAGTAAAATCTACGACCTTGAAAAAGTATTGTAGCTATGATTACCTTCAGTAGTCGTTCTGTCGTGGTTAAAGTTGAATGTGGTCGAAGTCAGTCGTGGTCATTCTTTTGTAGTCGTGCTGCGGTGCTCGTATTTCTGGGGTCGAAATGTTGTAGTTGAGTTACCATGGTCGAAGCCAGACGTAGTCAAAATATTGTGGTCATTTAGACACAATTGAAGTTGGTCGTGGTCGAAGTCGGTCGTGGTCGAAGTTGGACGTTGTCGTAAACGACTCTGAGTGGTCGTAAAGATCATGTGGACCATCACTCTTCGAGGTCGTGCCAGCTGTGCGATCCTTTGATGCTAATTTGAGTGATGTCCGATGTTCTAATGACACTCGGAAGCCATCCGATGCACCAATGCTAGTCGAACACCGTCCAATACTCCGTTGCTACCCAAAAACCTTCTGATGCTACTCGGATTTGATCGGACTGGTCCGAAACTACTCGAAGCAGACCAAAACCACTTGGAACAAACTAAAAGCACTCAGAGCAAAGCATCTAACTTGATCCAAGGTTTTTGGCTTGATTTATTCGGTATTCTAACTTGCCGTGGTATGTGGGAATACATCTAGACCCATCTTGGTCATCACCCTCCCACGAGCAAGATGTATTCATCGGTTTTGGTTTTGGGTTGGTTTCGGTGCAACCTTCCTTCAAACTGAAAAATGTCTTAACTTTGGTCATGTTTTTCATGATTTCACGTGCGGTTTTTGCCGATATAAATGAAGTCGGTACAGTATGTACTATAATTAACTAGTAGACCCTATCTTAAAAAGATACTCCATTGAAAAGCTAGTTACCGTAGAAAAACAAAAAAAAAACAGCTTTTAAAAGCTAAAAAAGAACATGCTCATTTATGCCCGTGTTTGTCTTATCATACCCTCTTCATTGTGCATATCATGAATCTAGACTAGTTGGTCCACAATGCCAATTTTTTTGGTTCTGCAGTGCTCAGCTAACATGGTTGCTTGCTGCTGTTATGGAACAGGGCACCATGTGTTTTGGAAGAAGATCATGACCCATTTTTTTTCTCAAAATCTGTTCTTGTCACACCTCTCGCTCTCACAATCGCACCCCTCGCTCTCAGCGCATCGATGGGTTGCGCGCCGGGGAAGCCGTCTTCTTCTGTCTTTGTTCCTGGATACATCACCTGATACTGCCCCTTTCTGCTAGCTCTGAATCTTCACACTTAGTGTTTAAAATCAAAGTTTGTGGCCTTCATAGCTCTGAATCCATAATGCAGATTCAGAAAGATGACACGTTTGTGGCTGCAGGCTCTTTGCGATATTCTCCCCTTTGCCTGAGAGTTTCATCTTCCTCTTGTTTGGTAGGTTTGGGATATACTTGCATCCAGTTTCCTGCAAGCTCCCATCTTTTTTAACCTTTGGGATATACACTGCTGCAAGGTGATTCCTTTTTGGTATTTGTCTCCCAATCATAATCCTTTAATCTCACTGCAAAGTTTGGCGCCTCCATGATCTTCTTCTGGTGCTTCAAAGTTGCCATCGAAGGAAGGCATCTCTTCTTTTCACCTGTTTTTATTCTATCAATCTATCAGGCCCTAATTATGTGTAATATATATCTAGGCTTGGCAGTACAAAGTAGGAATTTTTGGTCCAACAAAAGCGAAAAGAACAGGTAGCTGGAATGCAACTCTCTTCCATTGCTGCAAGGGGTTCATTCATTGAGGCGACGACAGCAACATCAGGCGTCATTTTTTCCTTTTCCTGGGGCTTCTCTACCTATAGCCTTGAATTGTGTCTGAAACTATTGGGGAGAAGTTGCCATGCCAAATCTTTGTTACTGTCAGCTGACTCTACCACATTTGAGAGCATTCATCAGTTCTTGCCATAGTAGGTATGCATGGATTGGTCGGCAGATTTGGCTGACCTTGACCCCAACGGACCATGCTAATGCCGCTAGTTAGAGCTTCAGCTTATTTTTTTTCTTAATTTCATCTTTTCTAACTTTTTATTTTTTCTAAGGCTTTTTTATATTTTTCTTTATTTCTTTTATTCCTTTGCATTGTCTGTGATGATATAGTCTTTTTTATTTTTTAAAGATTTAATTACGTTAAAAAAGCTACCAACAGATACAGTACAAAAAAATCGTTACAGTGCAAAATAAGCTATAAACTTAGGCTTAAAAACTCAAATGAGCAGTGTCGGTGGTGCTCATTTGGGCTTAAAAACTTAGACTTATGGTTTTTTTACACTGTTGCGGATGAAAGTGCACTGTAGCTTCTGATAGTTTTTTCAACGTAATTAACTTTAAAAATAAAAAAGTTATATCATCATGGACAATGCAAAGGAATAAAAGAAAAAATAATAAAAAAATCTTAAAAACCAAAATATCAAAAAAAAAGATGAAATTAAAAAAAGGTAGAAACCAGAAGGAGAATACCTCAATCTGTAAATTTGATAGTAATAGCATATGGATGCCCCTCCTTGGTTGAGGATGATGGTTTCTTCAACGTCACCTCACATGATGCAGTGATTGTAACAGATCGGAAATTCAGAAATACAACGTCTGTAATTATAAAGACTAAAGCCTAGAGCAACTTTACATATTGAAACTAGTAGAGTACACGATTCATGAGTACAAGGTGCTCCTAAAACATCACACTTATTCACTCAAGTTTTCTCACATAGCATTAGCGAGAGAGAAGAAACTAATCAAGATTTAGCCAAAATCATCTCTCACTGTTCTCTAGCCTCAACCACCAGTCTGACTGCTCTGCCCATAGAGGTCAGACTGTCCACCGGTTAGGCCACCAACCAATGGCCAGTCTGACCGGCCTAACCCAACTTAAAATCTTACCCGGTAACAGGACACCGGTGTGACTGTATCATCAATGCCAGTCACACTGCCCAACTCAACTGCGATCTGACCGCCAACCAAATGGTCGGTCAGACTGCGACTCCCAGCTGGTTTGACCGCTGCCTCCCAAAGAGCACCAAAAATGCCCAACTCAAAATCACGGCGGTTGAATCACATACTCCCAGTGGTCTGACCAGTCCCACAAACCAGCTAGACCGGTTGCACTTGTTGGAAATGTGGGCAATATTTTAATTCTAAATTTTACTATAAGGCAAATACAATAAATCAGTGATGCAAAACTTACTACTAATAGCAGGCTACTCATCATACTTCAGAATATACGCAAGAAAATATAGTAACAAAGTCGAACAAACGCGCGAATGACTTACTTTTTCGCCGGATGAAGAACAGGAAGCAGCGCAGGCTTGACACAGTGTAGAACGTAGAAGATGCGGTGCAGTGAGCGGTCGCGCAGATGTTCACTGCTCAGAAACCTTATTGCCGCCCCATGTAGGTACTCTATGCGGCAATGGTTCAGAGATAGCCACTCTCCCTCCTTCCTGGTGGCATGCCGGGAAGAAATGTTGGTGAAGCTCGAACAACACAATACAAGAGCATAAAATCGTAGAGAAGAAGAAAATGGAGGCAGTGAGATTCTCCCACATACTCTGGACATCTCTAGACATATAAATAGATAGACTGATAACTGACATGATTAAAACAGCCATTTACCCACTGGTAACTAACACATTCAACCAGTCATTTATCCACTGGTAACTGCCAGTCATCAAAACCCCAATAAAGCCTCAAATTCAAACGTTTGAATCTCATTCAAACATAGAGAGAGTGATGTAGAGTTCAGCAAAAATAGAGATAGACATGGTCTGCCAAGTGACGGGCCACGTCACGGCATGGTCGCGCGTCACAAGTCACGCGATTTTCACGCAAAAATACGCGAATACGTGCGCACGTGCGTGCACGCGTGTGTGACTAGCCTGAACCCTCCTCACATCATCTCTATCCATATTCAAGGAATGGTGAGGACTCCACTTTATAAATCGGTCTTCCTCACCTTTCCTTAACAATATAGTACTAAACCATGCGAGCATTGGAATTAAGGAAATGGGTCATACTCAAATGGGCCAATTTCTAACAATCCCCCACCAATTCGAAAGCAACAAGTAAACATAAGACAAAGATATTGTGATGAAGTATTGTTAATATACCAGTCATTTAGTGTAAGTTCCGTATGGATTGAATTTGCACCTAGAATGACAAGATTCATCTTCTCACAGCTGATGAATGGACTATGCCTTGAATTCACAGCTTTTCGTGGTCAGATTTCACTTGAAATCTCAACTAGTACTAGGCTGCCATTGAACCACGCCTAGACCGATCAAGGTGCTCGCCAGAAGATGAGTGAGACTAGTAAGCCGACAGGATAAGGATCCAGAGCTAGAGCTATCGATGGTGGACATAATTGACAACGGTAAGGTGGATCGCAACTAAGCATAGAGAGGAGCTGAAGTCTAAAACGGTCAGAGAAGTCAGAGGCTGTTATGGTGTATGGAGAGGTAATGTGGCGCGTCAAGTGATTTGAGGTTGTTTACAAGTAAGGACATTTCAGCAGGATCTGGACATGTGAGAGGCTTTGTGGCATGTTGTTGGGGGTCACATAGAGTTGAAGATGAAGCATGGGGTTGCTTCAAGGCGAAGGAAGCGTGAATGTTCGTAGAAAGTTGTTTGAGAACAAAACGGTCTTTTTGCTCCAAATCGGAAAGTTTAAACTTGATCAAACCATGGCGCAAGGAGGTGTAAGAAAGGTGGTTTATGTCAAGGATGTGCTGAAAATCTCAAGTGGATCAAAAGTTGATTCACTAGTGGGTTAATGGTTGTGTGCGTTTCGAGAAATGTGCATATGTGTGTAAAATCCGGCATGATGTTGGATTAACGGGTTAGCCTATGTAAGTGGACAAAATTCAACTAGAGGTGTTGGTTAGGATTTCGTATATGCATCCATATGTAAAGAGGGAGATGTGCTGGCTTAGGGCTAAGCTTTAGAGAACGTATGCTAAGCCAAATTGAGGAGAATTAGGGTTCTTAGAGAGAACTTTAGAGAGATGAGTTGTGACTCTTTATCTTGAGCTTTTGTCATTCTTAGACTTCGTGAGTTGCTAGGGAGTGTCTGTAAATATTCATCTCTAAGTATTAATACATATCCAAAATTTATCCAAGTCTTTCTCCTCTTTGCTCAAGTGTTGAAATCTTGATTTAGCTTGGTTTTTAGTGTTTCCTTCTTTCCTCTTGATCTTGTTGTGATCCATGATGAGTAAAAGATACTAGAAGATCTTAGTTGATCAATCGTCGCCTATCTATATCGTCTCCATAGCAAGAGACAAGATTATGCCCGGTTCGTGAGTGTTCTTGAGTAAGATTTGCGATTTTATGATTGTGAGAGTTCTAGACCTAATTCTTGCTTAAATTACCTTACTAATATATGAGAATAGATCTAGAAGACCTCGTACCATAGATCTTCACTAGCATGAAGTAATATGAGTTTTAGAGTTTTTGGTGTTTTTGAGTCATAGACCTTCTTCTCTTCAATTTAGTGAACCCGAGTCCAATAACCTTACGATTCTTGATTGGTTTAGGTTGCTAATGCCTTAAACAAGTCTCGTGCAAACTTTGGAAGTGTTTGGTTGAGATTTAAACAATTTCTTGATATTTTTTGGTCCGGTGGGGAGTGGGTTAGGTCTAAGAACAGAGGTCCAATCAGACCGGCTCTGGACTTGCAGTCAGTCCGACATCGGCAGTCAAATCGCTCTTGTCCCTACAGTTATACCAGTCCATCCAAAGGCGATCTGACCGGCCTTGTGCTGATTGGACTTCATTTTATTGGTTTAAGTCTGTAGCTTTATATTGCTAAGTCTAATTAGTGTAATCTAAACTTGATGACTTTTATAGTCTCTTGAGTAAAAATTTAAATACAGTTACATAAAAAGTTTTAAGAATCATTCACCCATCTGATTGTTAGTGTGGTGTGTATATATATATACACATACACATACATACATATATACATACACATACATACATACATACACATACATACATATACACATACATACATATATACATACATACATACTGGATATAGATATGAGCAAGGAGAGTAGGCAAAGCTCCATATTATTTTACAATGCAACTGCAAAAAGTAAAGATGCATTATATTACATATGAATGCAAATAAAACAAGCTCCCTCTCAGACTAATCCCATAGGATAAATAATTAGGTCTACAGCCACTCCATCTTGAAGGACCAAGAGCACACCATGTGCTTTACTCTTAAAACCCTAAACCTAAAACAAGAAAGCCCATAAGAGAGGAGTGGAATGGTTAACTCTACATGCCTCTATCCCCACCCTTTTTATAGGTGAGCAACCAGCAATCTACCCTTCTAAATTGGATCCTACCCACTATTACAATGGGGGAAACCCGTTAACCCCACACACATGTGTTTTACTCTCTCAAGTCCACTTATGCACGCTTTTTGCTCCTTGTGCTGATTGGTCTTTATTTTATTGGTTTAAGTCTGTAGCTTTATTTTGCTAAGTCTAATTAGTGTAATCTAAACTTGATGACTTTTATAGTCACTTGAGTGAAAATTTAAATACGCTTTAAAAGTTTTAAGAATCATTCACCCATCTGAGTGTTAGTGTGGTGTATATATATATATATATATATATATATATATATATATATATATATATATATATATATATATATATATATATATATATATATACACACACACACACATATATATATATATACATACTTTGGAAATGTTTAGTTGAGATTTAAACAATTTCTTGATAGTTTTTGGTCCGGAGGGGAGTGGGTTAGGTTTGGGAATAGGGGTCCAATCAGACCTGCTCTGGACTTACGGTCAGACCAACCTCGGTAGTCAAATCGCTCGTCCCTACAATTAGACCAGTCTCTTGAGTAAACTTGATGACTTTTATAGTCTCTTGAGTAAAAATTTAAATACAGTTACATAAAAAGTTTTAAGAATCATTCACCCATCTGATTGTTAGTGTGGTGTGTATATATATACACACACATATATACATATATATATACATACATATATACATACACGTACTCTCTTTTTGGCCTGAAAGAATTAGGAAGAGGAAGGTGATCCATCGGGAACCACCGCAACCGCTCTGCCTCTAGCTAGCTTTAACATAAAAAATATATATAGTTTGTTCGTTTGTTTATTTGTTTTCTGTTTAACTTTTTCCCTGTCGAAATGGACTGCTCTGCTCCGAATTGAACCAGCCGATTCTTGACGTGGACACCCTACCTGCCGCCCCCTGTCTGTATGGATCCTCCTTTGGACTTATTTCTCGAGTCTCCATCTCGTCCGCACTCTCCTCTTCAATAATTCTTCCTCTTCTTCTTCCTCAGTTCTTATCCCTAGCTCCTGCATAGTTGCATCAGCATCGCTAGCTACAAACAAACAAGGGAGGAAGAGGAAGAAGAAGGAAGGACAGGTGGATAGAGGAGGAGAGCTGTAGGGAATAATGTCGATCAAGCACTGCGATCACCACAACGACTGCGATCGGCAGCGGCTGTACCGGCGGTGCTGCGCGGCCATCGTGGCCATCATCCTCGTCGTGCTCATCGTCGTGCTCATCGTCTGGCTCGTGCTCCGCCCCACGAAGCCCCACTTCGTCCTCAGCGACCTCGCCGTCGCCTGCTTCAACGTCACCGCGGGGGGCGCCTCCTCCTACTCCTCCTCCTTCCTCACCGTCATCATGCAGGCCACGCTCGTCGCCCGCAACCCCAACGACCGCGTCGGCATCTTCTACGACCGCGCCGTCGCCTTCGCCGAGTACAAGGGCCTGCAGATCACCGTCCCCACGGCGCTCCCCGTCATCTACCAGGGCCACCTCGACACGTCCGTCTGGTCGCCCTTCCTCTCCGGCAACAACGTCGCGCTGCCGCCCGACCTCGCCGTCTCCATCACGCAGGGCGAGACGGCGGGCTACCTGCTCGTCACCGTCCGCGTCGAGGGCTGGATACGGTGGAAGGCCGGCGCCTTCATCACCAGCCACTACCACCTCAGGGTCAGATGCCCCGCCCTGCTCACCGTGAACGGCGGACAGGGAAGCTACGGCTCCAACTCCGGCGGAGGCAACGGGTACTTCAAGTTCGAGCGCGCAGCGCCCTGCGTCGTCGATGTCTGAGCCATTCCATCTCCATCCTCTCACCATTCCATGACGCCAGCCACCGTACGTGCATGGTTTGGCTTCACCTGTCACCAGAAAAACTAAGCCGCGTCCGTCGTCTGAACTTGTTCATGTTGTTTTTGGGGAAAAGACATGCATGTATCTATCTTTCTATCTATCTATCTAGATTGTTCATATATAGATAGATGCCATCCACAGTCCAACAATTACTAATTAATCTTTGGGAGTGACTATTGACAAGACGACTGAAATTTTTTTATCTCTCAGTCACTTGAAGTTGCACTCTCAAGCAACTAAAAGTACAGTTGGTTTTTTGGAGGGGGGCTGCAATCTTAGTTGATTGAGAGTGCAACTAAATGTAACTGAAGTTGCACTCTCAATCAACTAAAATTGCAGTTGTTTTTTCTTGGAGGAAGACTGCAATTTTAGTTGATTGAGAGTGCAACTTCAAGTGACTGAGAGATAAAAAAATTTCAGTCGTCTTGTCAATAGCAAAACCGTTAATATTTCTATCTTTCTATCTATCTATCTATCTATCTAGATTGTTAATATATGATGTATTATTGATTCCAAGAGCTGGCGTAGCAATTGACTGATATCGATGTCGCCGGCCGATGGTTGGCACGTCCTTGTATAAGCAAGGAGAAAGAGACATTTCTGGCCGCCTCTTGCGCAATATTGTCAAAAAGTGTGGGCAGGTTGTGCATAGCCACACATGGATCATCTTGCATCTTATCTTGTGAGCACATCTTATCTTGCATATTATTTCCAAATTCACACACATATATGCAAGCAGGTAGCAATGTACCAAACTGATTTCAAGGTTTAGCCACTAATGTACCAAGCTGTTTATTGGAAGAGGAAAAGGGGAAATAAAGTAGCCACAGTCACACTTGAATTAAAGCAAATGCAATGATTTAGGTTTAGATGGTTACTTTATCTTTGGATGTGCATGTGGCTTCACTACTACAAAAGGTTTATATCAGACACCTCATCACTGACGGTTCACTAAAACTTTTAGTGTTAAATTCAATCATAGGCAGTTTAGGTTTAGAGACCGTTTGTGAAAAGATTATATCATAGACGGTTCATGGTGAATAGATAATATCATAGACGGTTCATGTGTTTAGGTTTAGAAACCGTCTGTGTTGTTGCCAGCGCTAAAAACTGTCTGTGAATAGATAATATCATAAACGGTTCATGTGTTTAGGTTTAGAGACCGTCTGTGTTGTTGCCAGCGCAAAAAACTCTCTGTGAATAGATAATATCATAGACGGTTCTGTGAGATGCGTGTACTGCTAGTCTAGCACTAGAACACATAGAGATATATTAGATCGGGAAAGCTTACGATCGCCGATGAACGCCATTGAGCGAAGACCCGTGCCTGCGTGATGCAGGCGTGAGGAAGAGTTGGTGAAGTTCGTCTGGAGAGTCGTCGGCGATGTCCTGTAGCAGCGGCGGCGGCGACGGTCTTCCCGTTGCTACCAGTGCACAGTAGATCGATTCTTTAGAGTTTGTACGGGGTTTGACTCTCACAGGAACGGAAAAAACCACCACCGGGAGAGGCCGGAACCTCTTCTTAATATAGCGGCGTAACGGGGACCGTAACCAAGGTTGGTTATGCACCCCGATCGTATGCGTTGGTTAGTAAAAAGCGGAGAACGTGGGCATCACCCCACGTCTCCCTGTTCGGCCGTTTGGCCTAGATCATAAAATCTAACATTCCCCCCCTTGATCGTAATGCTAAACATCATAAGCCCTTTCTCAATAAAAGTTTACACCAAAGTAATGCGTCACAACTGTCAATTAAGTACGGCTGGACATCAGGACTTATAGTGCTCCATTTTATATCGATCGGATAACATAATACTTTATGGGAGTTGGTTACTTTATATGGTCCTCTTATTCCGTGATCACAGGCTCTCCAATAAACCCATGCCGCAACATGTTTACAAAAATATTGGGTGGTAAGCCTTTTGTGAGCAGATCCGTAAGCATAAATTTAGTTCCAATATGCTCAATCTTAATTGTTTGATCCTGGACTCTATCTTTCACAACATGATACTTTATGTCAATGTGCTTGGCAACCGCACTCGACTTGTTGTTACTCGAATAGAAAATCGGGTTGATTATCGCAGATGTAATGAGTGGTCTAGAAATGCCGCTCTACCACTCTCAATCCCGAGATAAAGTTCTTAAGCCATACAACCGCCGGTAGCCTCATAACATGCCACAAATTCAGCTGCATTGTCGACGATGCGATAAGTGTTTGCTTTACACTTTTCCATGAAATTGTTGCTCCTGCGAGGGTGAAAATATAACCTGATGTGGACTTCTTAGTGTCTTTACACCCCGCAAAATCAGCATCAGAATAACCGACAACCTCAAGGTTATCGCTTTTCCTATATGTGAGCATGTGACCTTTAGTGCCTTGCATATAGCGCAGGACTTTCTTAACGGCTTTCCAAGTGGTCCGGTCCGGATTTGATTGATATCTCGCCAAGCATCCGGTAACAAAAGCTAAATCGTATGTACATACTTGAGCATACATAATACTTCCGACAGCAGAAGCGTAAGGTACATCCTTCATCTGATCAGATTCATAGTCATTCTTTGGGCATTGAAATTTTCCAAACTTATCGCCCTTAACAATAGGAGCAGGCGAGGCAGAGCATTTATGCATATTGTATCTCTTTAGTACTCTGTCAATGTATGCCTTTTGTGATAATCCCAATGTTCCTTTGGACCTATCTCGGTGAATTTCAATACCAAGAACATAAGATGCTTCACCGAGATCCTTCATGTCAAAATTAGACGAGAGAAATCTTTTAGTTTCCATGACATGTCCACACTAACTGGCGGCTAATAATATATCGTCCACATAAAGAATTAAGAAGGTGTAATTACTCCCCCTGAACTTAACATATGTACAATTATCAACATCATTCTCCTTAAATCCAAAATTCATTATGACTTCATCGAACTTAAGGTACCATTGCCTAGAAGCTTGTTTCAGGCCATATATGGATTTCTTTAGCTTGCATCCCAAATGTTTCTCGTCTTCTAAAACAAAACCTTCCGGTTGTGTCATGTAAACGTCCTCATACAAGTCTCCATTTAGGAATGCAGTCTTAACGTCCATTTGGTGCAACTCTAAATCAAAATGTGCTGTGAGCGCCATTATGATTCTAAATGAATCTTTAGTCGAGACAGAGAAAAGGTTTCATTATAGTCAATGCCTTCTCTTTGTGTAAATCCTTTTGCTACAAGTCTCGCCTTAAACCTTTCGATATTCCCTTTGGAGTCACGCTTTGTTTTGTAGACCCATTTGCAGTCTACTGTTTTGGCTCTGTTAGGAATTTCTACTAAGTCCCATACATCGTTATCGCCCATAGATTTAATTTCATCTTTCATGGCATCTAGCCACTTAGATGAATCCTTACTCTTCATAGCTTCTTTATAAGAGTTAGGATCATCCTTCTTCCCAAGATCATCTTCATTCAAGTAAACCTCATAATCACTTGGGATAGCAGATCTCCTCACTCGCTCGATCTCCCGACGGTACATTAGCGTGCTCATTAGGTTGTTCATTAATTGTCACGGAGGGTCGTGAAGGCTCATCATTAGGTACGACACTTGTGCTTTGAGCCCTCAACGTAAGGAGTAGCCACGCATTAATCGAGACGCAACAGAGTTGCAACTACAGGATCAACGTGGGCACGACCACTTGGGGCATAGGAAAATCAATCAGTTTGATTAGCGGCGAAGCAACATACATCCGCTTCTCCTCAAGATCAATTTTCCTAGGCTCCAAATCACCAGTAATGCCATCATTTGCCAAGAACACAGCGTGCCTTGTTTCTACAAATTTCGTGGTACGATCTGGACAATAGAATCGGTACCCTTTAGATCTGTCAGGGTAGCCAATAAAATGACAACTCACAGTCTTAGGATCTAATTTCCCAATTTGTGGGTTAAATACTTTAGCTTCTACCGCACAACCCCACACATGGAGGTAGTTCAAACTTGGTTTTCTCCCATCCATAATTCACGTGGTGTTTTGGGCATCGATTTCTTGGGAACCCTATTGAGTATGTGTGCGCGGTCTTTAACGCTTCCATCCATAACTTTACGAGCAAAGTGGAGTAGCTCAACATACTTGAACCATATCCATAAGAGTACGGTTTCTTCTTTCCGCTACTCCATTTTGCTGAGGATCTCCGGGCATTGAGTATTGGGCGACTATACCATTTTCTTGTAAGAACACGGCAAAGGACCGTGAATCATCCATAAGTTGCATGTCGCCAATAATACTCTCCCACGATCCGAACGCACTACTTTAATCTTTAGATCGTCTGATTTTCAACTTCACCTTAAATATTTTAAATTTATCAAGTGCTTCCGATCTCTCTTTAATAGGATAGATATAGCCATAACGTGAGTAATCATCAGTGAACGTAATAAAAGAATCATAACCATCTACTGATGTCACAGGGAAAGGACCACATATGTCAGTATGAATTAATTCTAAAATCCCTGTGCTTCGAGTAGCATATTTCTTTATTTTCTTTACATACTTGCCTTTGATGCAATCAAGGCAATGATCATCCGAATCGCTAAAATCTAAAGGGTGAAGAATTTCTTCTCTAATGAGACGTTCAATTCTCCCCCTCGAAATGTGGCCCAAACGACAGTGCCACAATTTCGACGAAGTCTCATCAATTCTCTTGCGTTTTTTATTCACATCACATACATTCATGGATATAAGAGAATCTTGCAGGGATAACATGTAAAGCTTGTCGTGTCGGATGGCACAACCAACATTATCATTATTAAAATAAACCAAACACTTTCTGTGTCCAAAATTACAAGAATATCCATCATTATCTAAGAATGAAACAGAAATTAAGTTTCTTCTCATCGAGGGAACATAAAGAACATCATTAAGTTTCATTACAAAGCCATTATTCAAGACTAAAGAAACAAATCCAATAGCTTCAATCTTGGCTTCCATCCCATTAGCCACTCTTAGACTTCTTTCCCCTCTGAGACTTGTCAACATATGGAATCCCTGCAAGGAATTCGTAACATGCACAAAGGGCACCGTAATCAATCCACCAAGAGTTTATAGGAAAATCAAGATAAAATGCTTCATCAACAAAAGTAATTTCATAAGTACCTTTCTTGGCTAGCCATTTTAGCCATCCAGGACAGTTATCTTTGAAGTGGTCCTTTGACTGACAAAAATGGCACTCATCACTTTTCTTTTGTCCATTTGAGCTTCCAGGACCTGAAGCGTTTTTAGGCGCTTTAGGGTGCTGTGGATGCTGTGGCTTCTTATAAGGGGAATATGCTTGCTCCTTCTTTCCCTTTCCTTTATAGCCACCTCTATTTCTAGAGGGACCAGTTGTATTTGAGGAGTTGATGTGATTTACAAAATCATTAGCTCCTTCAGCTTTGATCCTCTCCTCTTCCTGAGAGACATTAGCGATTAACTCGCTCATTGTCCACTTGTCTTTAATGGTGTTATAGTTCACCTTAAAAGCTTCATATTGCTTAGGAAGAGACATCATAATGTAATGGACAACGAAACCATCGGAAATTTCCATGTCCATTGTCTTAAGTCTAGCAGCAATGTTAATTATGGTCATAATGTGCTCACGGACATTTCCAGTACCATTGTACTTAGTGTTCATGAGTCGTGCATCGTCAGTAGATAAACCTTAGAGGATCCTTTAAAGTGATCCTCTATGGAAGATAAGTACTCCTTCACTTTTTCCTTTTTAGGGATTGCTCCCCTAATGGCTTCATTGATGGAGTTTTTCATTACAGCAAGTGAGATGCGGTTAGACCGATCCCACTTTTCAGCATTAGCTTTGTATTCCTTCATTTTGTCATCAAATTTGTCCTCCCCTTCATTAGAAGCGACTGGTTCATCGAACCTGAATGCGTAGTCCAGATCCATGAGCTGGAAGGTCGTCATAAGTGCAAACTTCCATTTTTGGAAATTGTCTTTGCGTTAAGTGGCTCAATTGCATTAACTTGAGCGGAAGCAAGAGTGGCGGTGAAAAATTTTAAAATTCTCATTAGGAAAACGTATAATTAATTTGCATAAAAGTTAACCTTACGTTGGTATGATTAACAATATGCTCATAAGAATTTTTCGCATCACCGTTGGGCAGAAACGAAAAATTTTAACATAATTCATACACATGCAATTACAATTAACGTTGGTCAAAGAGTAATAGCATGGTAAAAATAAACACAACAATCATCATTTATAACATGCAATTACAATTAACGTTGGTCCAAAACTAATAGCATGAAATAATAAACATAACTCTCTAATTGAATTTCTCGTTGGTTTCATTCAATTAGAGACAAAACATCAGGCAGCGGAAAAAAAAATATCATAATATTTTCAGCCGCTTAGTTACATTATTCAGTAATATTTTCATGAGAGATATTAAATAGTCATCAATTATTCATGAGATATATTGTAAATATATGAAAATATATACACAAACAAAACCAAAAGAAAAATCATGTGTTGCTGGGCCGAAACCCAGCAGCCATCAGTGTAGCCGGCCCAACAGCCCGCCCCCACGCCTCCCCCCGATCTGGGCCATCCATCCAATGAACGGCCGAGATCGCGCGTCGCCCAAACAAAAGAAGGGCGCAGGCTAACCCTAGGGGCATTCGGTTCTTTTCCACCCGCAAAAACCGGATGGGCGTCACCGCGATGGGGTGGCGGACGCACGCAGAGCGGCGGCTGGCGGCACAGCAGGGGCGAGCGACGGCGGCAGCGCGCCGCCCGAGCGACGGCGGCTCGCGTGCGGGCGGGCAGCGGTTCGCTGCGGGGCGGAGCGGCGGCTTCATGGCCGGGCGTGAGGCGACGGCAGCGGCGGCAACGCCGCGAACTGCATGCCAGCAGCGCAAGGCGGCGGCCGAGGAGCGGCGGCAAAGAAGCGCTTACCCGAGGAGCGCGTGGCGCACCCACCAGCGCGCGTCCGTGCCCGTAAGTCCCAAAAATTGTTCTTCCCAGAATTGATTTGGGGATTTGGGAAAATTTCTTGGGGTTTAGGATTCATCCAAAATTTTGTTTGCATATCCGATTCCCTCCTTCTAACATTCTACCCGAAAACATCAGAGGGCTAAGGATCTAGAGAGACTAACAGTGGCTCTGATACCAAATGTGAGATGCGTGTACTGCTAGTCTGGCACTAGAACACATAGAGATACATTAGATCGGGAAAGCTTACGATCGCCGATGAACGCCATTGAGCGAAGACTCGTGCCTGCGTGATGCAGGCGTGAGGAAGAGTTGGTGAAGTTCGTCTGGAGAGTCGCCGGCGATGTCCTGTAGCGGCGGCGGCGGCGGTCTTCCGTTGCTACCGGTAACAAGACATGAGATCGATTCTTTAGAGTTTGTACGGGGTTTGACTCTCACGGGAACGGAAAAAACCACCACCGGGAGAGGCCGGAACCTCTTCTTAATATAGCGCTGTGCAACGGGGGACCGTAACCAAGGTTGGTTATGCACCCCCGATCAGGGCGCGTTGGTTAGAGTAAAAAACGGGAGAACGTGGGCATCACCCCACGTCTCCCTGTTCGGCCGTTTGGCCTAGATCATAAAATCTAACAGGTTCTTGGTGAGCACCACCTGTGAAGTTTCACAGACGGTTCTTACCAAGAATTGTCTGTGATATCTGGCAATATCATAGATAGTTTTTTTATTTAAACCGTATGTGATACTTCACAGATATTAATGAATTTATCACAGAAGGTTTGTATTAAAAACCGCCTCTGATAAGTTTTTCACCTCGCAATCCCCTAAAATCTCATAATCTCCTGCCCGAGACCGAGTAGGATTCCGTTCCGAGACACCTTTAGTAAACGGGCATACCTTTTGCATATGGTGTCCGTTTTCGACGTTCTTGTACTTGTTGGAAAGCTAATGACGAGCCCGATCCAAAAAAAATGATTGGCTCACGCTAGTCACCTCTAAACCCCCCAAAATCAGCCATCTTTAGCCCTGAATTTGCATCATAAGTTTTTGGTTTCTATTTTTGCCAAAATTTTCGGTTTCTCCTTCTCAACCTTGACCCTAATGGCCCTTACGAAGTAGACGGCATGCAAGTCTACGGGCAGCAAGGTGCTACAGAAGCAGCTAGTTACCAAGACGGCACATGTTCACTTATGCATGCTTTTCAAAGCACATAAGGTCGAATGCACTAAATTTTTAGCCTTGATCTGTCTTGATCGAACCAGGTCCACCTTAACCTAAATCGTTCTTCCAAGCGCCACACATGCACTGTGGTTTTGATCCAAGGTAGTTTTCGGTATTTTGGCCAAACTACCAAATACCCTCCGTTGACCCAGTCATCACCATCCATTACAAGCAATTGCCATGCTTGCCACGTGTAAGTGTGCCACTAGCTTGCCACACACAACCAGGTATCTCCTGTCCTAGTTCCACCGAACCACAACTCAGTTGGCCCGTCGAAACTACATGGTGTCATCCCGCAGTTCGAACTCGCCTTCGAAATTTCTCGCCTTTCTCGTGCTATGCTTGAGCTCATCATCTCATCCAGTATCCTCGATCGTTCTGGGGTTCAGCTCCTCCATGAGCCTAGCCCTGATCCTCGCCATTGACCACAGTTGACTCCAATCAACCCTACACATGCAAAGGCAAAATTGTTTATTGGCACAAGTTCTTCACAACCTGACCCACGTTAGTTGTAACATAGCTCATGCAACAGAAAACCACTGACCATACTCACCAAAACCTATTTCTCAACTCAAAATCCACAAATATGAATTCTGACCAAAAGTCCCCATCTAGATATTTCTCAGCCGGTCAGACCGCCAACCCTCGGGTGGTCAGGCCGCTGACATAGACCAATCCACCCAAGCGGTCTAACCACTAACACCAACCTGTCAGACCGATAGCACAATGCTGGTCCGACCGGCCTTCCCCTGACCGACCAGTGATACTGCCAATCAAATTTTCAAATCTCCCAAATTATAATGGTTAATCACAGCTTAAACTAGGATCTTCTCACATGGTCCTTCAAGTCTGGTGTAGTTACCTCATAGACTGACACGAAGAAACTAATAGGAAACCTAGCTAGCGAACTTAACCAAATCTAATAAGCATTTTTGGACCTACTCAAGAGCTAGCTAGCGAACTTAACCATTCGCGGGCCAATATTAAGTCCCATTTGAAACACGAAAAGAAACTAGTACATTACATGAAAAGAAACTACATGAATTGTTTCAAATGGCTGTTTGGGAGCTTCACATGAACTGCTCACGTACTACATATCTTCCAAAGCTAGCTAGTTGGAGATCGCTCGTTCCGTCGATTTGGATTTTAATTAGTAACTATATACGATGGAGTTAATACACAACATGCTCATTGAACGCCTCCACATTTTAATTAGTTAATTTTAATTTCAGCCGCTACAGTGCAATTTCAGTCATATTTTTTTATAGGGCTTCTTTCTTTTCCTTTAGCTCATTGAACGCCTCCACATCTTATGGCATGGAAATCAAGGCTCCAGTGGAAGGCAGGAAGCCTGACATATTTATGGCGTTTCTTTTGTAAGTTGGTGTTGTTTGTTACTGCGAGGGTATTTTGGTAATTTTTTAATTGAGAAAAGGAAAATAAATAAATTGAGGTGGGGCCCATCTGTTAATGGGCCAAGTGAAGAGATAAGGGGGATGAGACTGCGTCTCCTCCCGTCTTGGCGTCTTGGCGTCTTGGTAGCGCCCACCCGCTTGGATCTGGCGCTTCTGCGGGCGATTTGGGCGGCGAGTGGGGAGGTGGCGACTGGAGAGGCGGTGGCGGAGGCGCGGGTTGGCCTAGGTTCCTCGGAGACGGCCGCTCTCGTCACCACGCCATAACCCCCTGCCTCCTCTTCTTAAGGCCCCCATTTCTTCCTCCATGAGAGATCTCTTCCGATCTCGATTTTGCTCCTCTTTGGTGTTCTTCCACTCAGGTTCTCGGGTTTATGAGGTGTGTTTGTGCTTCTGGACCATCACCGATTGGAGCCTTTTGCCTTCGGATTTCCATGTGAACCCTATCGTTTGGTGGGGTGTGAGGAGAAATCTGAAGGTGGAAGGTTGACCCAAGGGAGGAAGAAGGCTGTGACGATTCCCCGTTGTGTTTGGGTGCTCTCGGCCGGTGTATTCTTGTGGTCTTGTGCGGCATGTACCCCAACCTTCGTCTCCAGCGTCGGTTACCCGAGGTCGGAGTGTAGCATTGTATCTCCGTCTACCTCGCTTCTCTTTTGTGGCAGCACAGAGGAGCCCTAGGTTTTCTGGGACAGCATCTTCCGGTGTGCCTTGCCTGATTCTTGTCGACTGATCTCTTTCTGCCGTTTGGTTTAACTTCTAGACGATTTCAAGTGTCGTCTACGCTGTGAGTACTTTGAATCTTCTGCAAATTTTGTTGGCGGTACTTGTTCTTTGATTTCTGTTTTAAGATCAAGTACTAGGAATTGCTATGTATGCTTGTGGGCTCAGAATTTGTGCTCTATGATGAAACTGTCGAATACTGAAATTGGTCTAGATAACTGGATTAGAGCCAACAAATCTGTGCAAACAATCTCGAAGCTTTCTCCAGATGTTACTGGAAGGATGCCATCTTATATTGTACGATCCAAATCAGTTACAACTTCGGTGCATACTGCATAATGCCAAGAGAAATATGTAAGAGCAACCACCCAACGGAGAAGCCGTATTGTGATAACCACTTTGTCACTCCTGAACAAACTGTTAGGTTGTTGCACACTTGCATGATTCCATCTGCTAGTAGGACTGCATGAGGATGGCAAATACCATAACAAATCTATATTTGTTCCCCTATGCGGCCACCTGACCCGCCTAGGTGGCGTCTAGACGCTAGGCGGCACCCTCCCGCCTTGCTGATTTGGCCCGTCTAGGCATCGATCTGCTGTCCGACTAACGTCTAGCACCTAAGATAACTGTCTACATGTATTGTACAGCACTCAGTCATCAGTCAAATTATTGTACAGCAAGGGCTTGGGAACTTGTGAAGTCTCACATGTGACTGCTGCTCAGAAGGATAGTTTCAGAGGGCCATAAGTAATTTTTCCTACAAGAGCGTATCTAGTTTTAGAGTGAGTTTATATATGTGCTTGACTTTTGGCGAAATCAATACTTGTAATCCTAGCTTTCCCAAAAACTACAGAATGCGTGAATATCAAGTAAATGCATAAAACCCCAATTATAATGTTTAGAAAGATAACATGGACTCTAGAAAATACTCCAAAATTGTGAGAGCAGTCTGAGCGGACACGCCCACAGTCGCATGACCACAAAGTTGTTTACGGCCACTCCTTGTCGCAGCAAGTCGGTAGTCGGTTATCACTTACGACCACGAGTACTCGTTGCGATTACGAGTACTCATTTACGACTTACGACTTACAACCACGAGTACTTGTTACGACTACAAGCACTCATTTAAGACCACGAGCACTCAAACACTCGGGGATACACATGCGACACTTAGGGAAACACGAGGATTTTGTGTTGCTCGACTTCTGCACCTTTTTTTCTTAGCTCTATTGACAAATTTAAGCATAAAAGGACTACAGAACATGGCCAACATAGCCCTATATGTGCACGCCACGAGCTACACGATCCGTGCCATACTATAAACCAGCCATGACGCACGACTGCTAACTAAAAACTGACAAAAATGAAGCAACCGTTCCCGCGTGAACGCAGCATACGTCGAACGTCTGACGCGCATGACCAGAGGCCATGCTCAACTACTGAACTCACTACCGGCAACTTGATTAAACATCCTAACAATCTCCTCCTTGTTCTAGTTGCCCTTCACGTTGACGACTCCAATCTTCTCGCGTTGACTCTGAAACTTCATCCGCCCGAGAGGTTTCGTTACCAAGTCCACCAATTGCTCGTCTGACTTGATGTAATCAATGAGGATCTTGCCATTTTCAACGCATTCCCTGATGAAATGGTAATGCGTCTCAATGTACTTGCTCCGGCCATGGTAATACATGAATGCAGCACACCTCGAACGTCTGACGCGTATGACTAGAGGCCATACCCAACTACTGAACTCATTGCCGGCAACTTGATCAAACATCCTAACAAGAGCTAGGAGGAAACACGGAGACCCAAGCTTAACGCACGCCTTGGCCCCCTTCTCGTGCCGCGCCTTCCGTCCCACCTCCAGCATCGCCTCCTCTGGAGACCCCATCTGATCGTTGCGGTGGGGCCGGTCGCTGTGGGCTTTTGGTGGCTCCATGGATTGGATGGTGAAAGAATTTCGAGTTTCTTCCTCTTTGGGAGACGACGGGTTGTAAGTTGTGATCGGTTTTTTCAAATTGCCCCCCAGAAGAGAAAGTATTGTTGCCTTGCAGTTTGATACCGTCCAAAAGGCTCTTGTTCATTTAGGCCGAAGCTGATGTCTTTTTGTTGCGTTCCTCGAGATAACAGTGGACGACGGAGACAACGACGTGGACGGCGTATACAATATTTTATTTGGAAAGCCGTTTAAAGAATCCATTTGAAGAAATTGTTCCATTTATTTCGGCTTTTGAAGAAGCTAAAAGGCTAAAAGAATAGGGCCATAAATATGCCCCGTCTCGAATGTGTCACTTTTCTCGGGTTTTATGTCATGCAAACCTGTTGCTTTCTAAATATGGTCTTGGTGGAATTTTTTCTAGATTATTGCATGAACATGTATGAAGTACTTCCATAAATATAGGACAAGTTGTAGGGCGTATTTTTTGAATGATTCTTGCATGAATATGCCCCGTCTTGTACAAGTTGTACGGTGTATTTTTGAATAATTTTATCCATAAATATATGATATATTTTATGTTGTAATATAAAATTAGTGTGATGTTTTGTTTATACCCCTAATAAATATTTTCCTATTCTCTAAGTACATACATTCAATATAGTGCTTAGAGAGGATAATTAAGAGCAATCTAGTTACTTGTAGTATCTACTCGGTTTATGTAATAAGAAAAAATATGTCTTATAAATTTGGACGGAGGACGGAGGGAGTATATGTTTTTTTATGGGCGGTTCTCATGATCTCAATTGTGCTTAAATGTGTAGCACACAGTTAAAATAATAAAGAGAGAAGAGAAAAATAAAGTAGAAAAATTGAGGGAGGCGAGGCGAGGGAGAGCAGATCTGATCTGAGCGGGAGGGTTTGAGATCGGGTAGCATCTGCATCTCCGCCCCCCGCCGCCGCTCCAGAAGCTTCCCGATGTCTCCCTCCGCCGAGGTGCTCTCCTCCGCCCTCGCCGTCGCCCTCGTCCTCCTAGCCTGCGTCGAGCTCGGCGACGCCGCCACCGCCGTCAGCGTCTACCGCCTCATCCAGTACGACCTCTCCGGCGCCACCCTCGGCTCCCGCGCGGCCGCCCTCAACCACCACGCCGCCGCGCTCCCGCTCCCCGCGGGCGCCGACCTCTCCCGCTCCGCGCTCGTCGCGCCGCTCCTCGACCTCCCGCTCTCCTTCCTCCGCGGTACGCACGCTCCCCGTAGCGGCATACTAGTACATGTTACTCGATCTCTTCCTAGCTGTAGAATTGCGCTCGCGTGGGAGATCCGCGTGCCGCTTCGCATTGCCTTGCCTAGCTATTTGGTTGGATCGACATGTGCGGTGAAATCCCTTCCGATCTCGCAGGATTCCCGGTTGTGTAGTAGCTTTTGGTTAGCTACCTGCTGCTCGTTCGGAGATCGGATCACAGCCAGGATACTTGCTCTATGCTTAAGCTTGCAAGTCTGTGTTTACTTATGATCTGACCTGTTGCTGCTTATTCTTGCCAAATTTTGTCTACTCAACTCATGTTCCAAATTCTCACGTACGAGCGGTCTGAAAGAAGAAAAAAAAGTTGCATGTTTTCAACTCGTGAGCTTAAATATGTTCTGTTTGCCGCATGTGACATGTGCTTGAATTTGTAGTGCCAATCTGTGCCGGTGACAAATTTATTGTTTCATTGCCCACTCAGAGTACCTGGCAGAGAAAAAGCATCTCGGAGGGCTGCTCATTCTGCTCCCTACAAAGCTCAGCGATAAGGATGGTGCAGCGAACAGCGATGACAAGGGACAAGTAAAGGGTCTGCTGGCTGAGCTGGAAAAATTGCTCGTGCATGAACAAGTGCCAGTAAGTCATATACGTTTCTCTTTGATTTACAAAATGAACTGAATATTTCTCAGGCATTTCACGCTCTAGTTTTGCTGGATTTCTATATGTTCCTTTACTTATTCAAACAGCTGGATGGTTGTATTAGTTAGCTCCACGGATTTAAGACGTGTAACGCTTCAAAGGGTTGATTTTAACACCATTATTATGCATCCAGCTTCTGTAATCTGAAGGACTAATTTCCTACATCACTCAAAAACCTTAATTTAATTGCATGCGATATCCTGAACAGTACTGTTAAGTGTTAACCAACCTTTTCTTTTGCTCAACTGTTGCGCCCTTTGATTTGTTCTTTGGGTCTATCATCAACATTTTGTGTGCTCTATTCTTTAATGTTGTTTTTATCAGTGATGGTTTTTCTTTTGCTTTTGCTCCTGCTGTTCACGATTTTCTAGTCCAAATATGTCTTGTCCCCACTTTGTTCGGTCCTCCACTTTTGTACTATGATGTAATACATGTTGGCTAAATTACGTGCATTGCTCCATGCAGTATCCGGTGTACTTCGCTTTCCATGATGGCAATTTTGATAACCTATTAACAGATATCCGTAGAATTGCCTCTTCAGGTCAGCCAGCCTCTGCAGCAACAGGAGGGTAATACTCGATTGAGATTGAGCATAATTTAGATTGTCCAGTCTTTTGCACTTTCATCAGTCGACTACAGTGTATGGAAAGTTACAAATTGTTAGTCTCCTGTATGGTGCCTTCTTTTGATTGCCTTTATCTGAACTTGTAGTTACAAGCTTGTCGTGTCTTCGGCGGAACCTAGAAAAGTGTCATCTCCAACCATTTCAAATATACAGGTCGCCTCTCTACTATCAATTTACTGTCTGGCTAAGCATTTGTCAGGTTGATTTTATTCACTTTGTAGTTCACTGTAGCATCTTGTGGATCATTTTACTTTGGGAAACAATTAAAGAGACCAGGATGAGTGGCTATATGTTGGAAGTGATTGTTCCATCTGATTTCTGTCTTAAGAAAATAATACTGTTTCTCATGTTTCGTGAGATATGACTATGAGCATACCTGAGCTGAATATTTTTGAGTTGCAGGGGTGGTTGCCTGGATTGAAAGGAGAGGGCGATACCGAACAGCTTCCGACTATTGCGATAGTCGCTAACTATGACACTTTTAGCGCTGCACCTGTATGTCATACAGAAAAATGTTCCTAGAATCTTCTTTAGCATTCTCGTAGATATTTTGCATAATATATATTTTCTCAGGCCCTTCCTGTGGGGAGCGACAGTAATGGAAGTGGAGCTGTGGCTCTTCTAGAGATTGCAAGGCTTTTTTCACGCCTCTATTCAAATCCTAAGACCAGAGGCAGGTACAATCTTCTCATTGGCTTAACATCTGGCGGACCCTACAATTATAATGGAACTAACAAGGTCAGTACCCATATTGCGCCATTAAGGAACCAAGTCCTTGTTTGCGGCATCTGCTCGATCAACTTACAGCTGTTGTTTTTTAATTTTGATTCAGTGGCTTAGAAGTTTCGATCAGCGTGTACGCGAGAGCATTGACTATGCAATTTGCTTGAATAGCGTTGGTTCCTGGAACAATGAACTCTGGATGCATGTATCAAAGCCTCCGGAAAATCCCTACATCAAGCAAATCTTTGAAGTATGTTGACCATTTCAAGTTTGTTGGTCCATAACATCCATTGTTTGGAAAGTACAGACATTTACATCTATGAATTCATTTGCTTTCAGGATTTTTCAGATGTCTCCAAAGAAATGGGCGTTTCAGTTGGAATCAAGCACAAGAAGATTAATGTCTCAAATCCTAGAGTATGTACTTCTTGCTGTTTCAAATATTATATACCATCATTAGATCTGGTTCTCATCAGGAATGAACATGGCAGCTAAGATGTTATCAGAAGTTAATATGCTTGTTTGATATGTAAGCATATTGGAAGCTGGAACTGCTTTAGTTGTGCTGTTCAAGTGTCCTATTGCATTGAGCTGGCTTATGTGCAAACTCGCCAAGTGACATGCTTGCAAATTTGTAGGTAGCATGGGAACACGAGCAGTTCTCGAGGTTCAGGGTGACTGCGCTAACTCTTTCAGAATTGTCTGCCCCTCCTGAATTTTTAGAAAGCACTGGTGGTCTGCATGACACTAGGTGAAGTCACTTATTGCATACAAATTCTTCTTTCTTCTTTTCAATGTAACTGTCACATTTTAAAAAAATATATATTTATACTTGTATGCTTTTCTTTTTGCAGAGAATCAGCCGATGTCGAGTCGGTTATTAGAACTATCAGATTAGTTTCTGAGAGTCTTGCGGTAAGATAAATCATTTGCTTCTAGAAATTGTTCGTTTTGCTTTGTACACCAGTTCTGTTGAGAACAGTTTTGCGATTACATATAATTTAGTTTCTAATGCATGTTTCAGTCTCTTCGTCCTAACAAACCCCTCTATTCAGTCCATTATATGTGGATGAAATATTTTTTAGAGATTTTGGATGAAGTTATGGTTGTTTCAGTGTTATATGTGTCGTTGTTTTGTAGATGTTTTTTTTTCTTTATTGCTGATTTCTGCTGCCATGTAAGAACCTCCAAATCTGGCCAGCGGCCACTTCTATTATAGATCTTTAGTTAGTGCTTGGAACATATTCATTCAGTATTGATTTGTCTGGGAAAAGGTGTTAGTATGGACCCACTACATGTTCGAATGTGCTTAAAAGTTAGTTTTAAATATCCCCAGTGGCAGGATGCATGTTGGGTACAAACATTCAACTGATATATCACTTTGCACGAAGCTCTTCTTTTCACGTAGCATTGTGAAATATGTCAATGGAGAGGCTCGTGTGGTTATTTTGGTGCATCAGTTACACATGCATGTCTAGCTTACTAGAGATATGGGTTTAGGAGACATTGCTATATTACAATGGTTCGTACTATTTTGGTAGCATGTTTGAATGTGATGAGCAAAAATCATCGGAGCTTCAAAATGCTACTATGATGAGTGATTGGAATTAAAGTTTACTGGCTGCTTCTTGCTCTTTCTGAACCAGGCTGTTTATTGCTGGACCAAGTTTTGACATACTATTACCTTTTACAGACACACATCTACGGATTGAAAGGAAGGAACATTGATGTTTTTGCGGAGAACAGCAGCTTAGCCATCAATCCTCACTACATCCAGTCCTGGTTGGATCTTTTATCAAGGACACCACGGGTTGCACCGTTTCTTCAGAAGAATGATCCCTTTATAGCAGCACTAAAAAAGGTTTGCATTCCTGCTATCAATGATTTCATCTAGTTCTTTCTTGCAAGCCGTTAATTTCCATGTTCTGATGCAGGAACTGTCCGAACACACTGCTGATGTGCATGTTCAAAATGATGTCCTTGATGGAATGTTCACTTTTTACGATGCAACAAAAGCAACTCTAAATGTATATCAGGTAAGTGTGTAATCTTTCGGTCATTTGTTCATGTTTGGAGATCATCATTTAATTTCAGAATGGAATGGTCTAAAAGCGTATTGTGGGGAGCATACCTCCAGCTTTGTGTTTCTGCTGAATAATTCCCTGACGAATTACTTAGCAGTAACAAAGATTCAAATTTGAAGCTCAGTGGCACTTTTAAGTTGCTTTTGTGAGACTTCACCACATTGAAGTTACCTCATTCAGCCTTTGATTCGTCAATCCACAGGTTGCAAGTGTTACATTTGATCTGTTGTTCCTTCTGGTGCTTGGTTCCTATTTAATTGTTCTCTTCAGCTTCCTAGTAATCACTACACGGGTATGGATCAATTCATGTCTGGATATAATTTTTAAGCTTGGTTTTCCCGCAACTGAGAACGTACCTTTTTTTTCTTGAACAGGGTCTTGATGATCTCATTAACATATTCCGGCGGCCTCCATCACGCAAAGTCAAGGGAGCATAGGCTAGATTGTGTGTTGTGTATTAGCGATGAGAAACGCACGCCTGGTTAGAAGAGCTAGACACAAGGATGACAGAGCCAGCTTTCCACAGCAGATAGACCTCTAATTTCAAAATTTTACTGTCTGTTCTCCTGCCAATGTGAGCGGCTTCAGATTCCGCAAGGCAAAAAAAACTGTTCTTTCTTTTGCACAAGGAATTTTGACTTGCAATTTTGGCTACAGTGGAGCTAAGGCCTCTTTGCATAATTATCCTGGTAGCGTGTTTTGTACGGATAAGGAACAGAGCCGTACTGGTCTGTACTTGGATGCTGTGGAAGACATCTGGTCGGAATACACTGAAGACTTGCATGCACGTGTTGATGTGCTTCCACACAGTAATTTGATGTGTTGCTTGTCATGACTCGGAACTGAATGTTTCTTTACATCACAATGGGGAATGGCAGCGTTACCGTATGGTTAATAACTGCAAGGAGCCAGCTTCTAACCTCGGTATAGGCGCTGCTGCGACTGTGGCATTGATCAGGACGATCGCGAGGAGACAGTTGGTCAGAGAACGATCGTCTACTTTTGCTACACCAACGCGCTCTTCGTTGAACTAGCTACTTCAACTCTACTTACACAGCACTACGTGTGTAGTAGTAACGATCTATGATATCTTACTCGTATAGCTTCCTGATTTACACGGTAGAAATTAATCTGCGCTAGTGTAGTCTATCGTATCTTAACAGTGGTATCAGAGCCATCCTAGGTAGTATTTGATCTAAATTGGTTGTATATAGTTGATATATGGTGGTAGTAAATTAGATTTATTACTAGTCTGATATGATAGCTTAGATTGATTCATGTTATTGGATTTATTTACGTACGTGTTGGTAAGATCAATCGAATTCGCCAGTAGTAGATGGGTTTGGAGGCGGTATGAATTAATAGCACCAAATTGTTGTTCTTTCTTGAAACCTCCGGCGTAGATCAATATGATTGATCAATGAAAAATCAGGCCAATCAAATTGGTTCGTAATCAGGTTAATGTGATTAATCTGATGATATTTTTAAGGGTGATTTCGTGAATAGGATTTCATGAATGTGATTACAAGAATTAGATTATGCACATAACTTTTTTTTGCAGGGTTGTGTGAATAGTATGTTCCATTGTGTATGTGATGTTTGTATGTGTTTTTCATGGCATACGCATCATGTTGATATATAGCTATTGCTACATATTATTGTATAACGGCCTACATATCGACCTGTGATGCTTGATATTTTTATATTTAATTCATTGTTTGCTGTTAGGAGTAATAGCTAAGTAAACAAATGTGGTGACCTCAAGTATTGATGGCTCAATGGACAGGAAGCATGGTGATGGAGATTGTCGTGCTAAGGGGCATGCTATCTCATAGTTTAATATAATTTAACTACGAATATTTTTATTTTTTCCTGTTATAGTATTATTCATGTTATTATCTTAGGTGTTTTTAACATGTTAAAATAGTATCGCTCTAGAAAAATTAAGTAAAACTTGATGCCCTTTCAATAGTTGTACCTATCAAGATTTTGATCGTTAATTGATAAGTCTAACAAAGTAGAGTGCCATTAATTATCTCAATAAGACAAGGTAAAATTAAGTAAAATTTGATGTCCTTCCAATAGCTACACCTACAAGATTTTGACCGTTAATTTGTAGGTCTAACAAAGTGGGGTGCTATTAATTATCTTAATAAGACATGGTAAGTATTGAACACTTTATGCATAATATTGGTCAACTTGCCCAATTCACACAGCAAAAGATAGGTAAAGCTAGATACCCGATTCATCCACAAGCACAACGGCAGCAAAAATAGGTACAGCAAAGTGAAACCCCCCACCTTGATGTTCAGGCGCCCGAAACGACATACTCTACAGCAAAGATCCCATTTTGTACAAACCATCTCATATCAAATTCAATGAGCAAAACACCAGCTGCCTCTACCGAAAACTCAACTGCAAATCTGATGCTCAAAATATAATTTTTAGCCTTGGAAGCCGAGCAGAGCTTAACACAGCATACATTCTCCCTGGTATTGTGCTCCAAATGGGGTTCATGATCTGCATGAAGGAAGGGAAAGGCCTCCACAGAAAGCAGCAATGATCAAGTACAGAACAAGTACGATGACAACCGTCAACACAGCTCTGCAACAAAGGCAGGACAAGAAACATCTCAAAAGCTGCCAAACAAGTTACTTAAACCTTGAGATATGTAGCAATCACGAAAAACAAAGTTCCAGTGTTCTAGAAAATCGCTAGCAGTTTGCTTAGAAAATTCCAGTAACCATCGATCCCTAAATTTCCCGATGAGGGCAGGGATTTCACTGTTTTCAAACCTGACATCACAACAACTTATTGCATTCAACAAGAGTTATGGGGTGATTTACACTTATCTAAGCCATCTGTCCCATTGTTCATTAACAGCGAGCATATGATTTCATTATCTCGGATCTGCATAAAAATCACAGTTCTTTTCCGTCCAAAACTGGCACTTGTCCAGCCAGGTTGAATTTGTGGATACGGACACTGGGGACAAGCAGGAAACCAGCACAAGTGGTTATGCAGATAGCAGCAGATCTGGGAGTGTTTCGTAGTAGCAACAGGGGCTGCTCATTGCAGAGTAAATTGGGGTAGAACAACTTTTCAAGTCAATGACCACAGGACTGATCCATAGTTGACGGCTAGTGGTGTCTTTGAAAATTGACGAGAAGGAAAAGAAAGCAGCGCTTGAAAGACGGAAAATGTGCAGCACTTACAGAAGCTTGGCGTTCTTCATCCAAAGAGCTCTGCGAAGCCTCTTGGATTGCTTCCGGAAGTGAAAAGAGCTGTCTTGCATGGTGGAAGTCTTGTCCACAAGAAGCGAGATGCGATCGCCTCTGTCCAGGATTTTCTCTATGTTGTCAACCATGACGGTGTGGATCTGCACAAGTTGGAAATCACAGGCACGGCAAGTTCAGAATTGCCATCCAACAAAACTGTGCCGAGGCACTGAACAAATTTCTGCCACTTGCCTCGCTGACTTCGCCGCGGAGACGGTTGAGCGTGTCCGCGCTGGGGTTGCTCGAGAAGAACTCCATCTGCTGATGGAGCACCCTGGAGAACTCATCGTTCATCGCGTAAGCCAGTGCAGAATGCACGATTCTGCCATAGTTCTTCAGAAACCTCATCTGGACGTCCTCAAGATAAAGGAAGGGGATTCTTCCTGCACCGTGAATAGAGAGGAACTGTACTGAGAACAAACGCCATGTAATACGAATTGTTCTTCATAAACCTCATCTGGATGAACAGGGATGGGGGATTAACAAGACTCTCTCCCATCCACAATCCGTCTACCTAATAAAGGAAGGAAGCAACTGAAGAAGAAGCTAGGGAGGAGTATGGATTGCTACTGACTTCCGAAGGTGTCGTTGGCCATGCATAGGAAGGTGAGGCCTTCCGGGGAGCGGAGGACGTGGAAGATGTAGCGGTCCTGCGCGAAGCACAGCCGCGCCTCCGCCTCCGCTGGCAGCTTCTCAAGGATGCGGCGGGCCACGGCGCCGGCGTTGCCCGAGACGGCGGCGAACTCGGCCAGCACCACGGTGCCGCGCGCCACCAGCGCGTACACGATCGCCATCCGTCTTCACCGGCTTGGAGTCGGAGGGAGTGGGATCCGATCCCCAACGGGAATTGGAATTGGAATTGGAATTGGGGCCAACGCGATCTGATCTGATGTGATCTTGGGGGTTTGGGGATTCGATTCGTTTCTTGGATCGATCGATTGATTTCTTTCTATTGTACACGGCTACCTAGCCCCGCTTATTTCGGCACCGCTTTCATCTGATTTCTATCTTATTTTTTATTATTTTTAATTTTTCTGATTTTTTAGCCTTTTTATCGATTCCTTTTTTCGTATACGTTTGCATTATCTATAATAGGCTCACATATTTTTTAATTTAGTTACGCTAAATAAGCCATTATCTGCTATAGTATAATTTTAGCCATAAATCAGCTTATTTCAGCCCAACCAAACGGTACCGTATACGGCGTGTTTTTTTCCTTTGGTCTATAACTTTTGGCTACGGTTTATGGTTTTTGAGTTATTCACAAGAGAAGCACGGAATAACAGAAACTCGAATGCGGTTTTGGCCGATATAAATAAAGTCGCTACAATGTATACTACAATCAATTTGTAGATCTTGATTTGAAAAGACACTCCGTTTAAAAACTAGCTACTATAAAAAAAGTTAAAAATAACTTTTAAAAGCTGAAAAGAATAAAAGCTTCACAATGTGATGTTCTTCCGAGGTAGGTTGGTACTAAGGGTGTTAATTAGTTCTAAATTATCTATTTTATGTGGTATTCGACCTATTTGATTCGTATTCGATATATTAAAACTTAAAAAATATTAATAATATTCGAACGTAATTTAGTTATTTTTATTCTTAAAATTTGTCTGTGTAAATTTAGACAGAAGAAGTGTGTATCATTATTATTATATGATATGAAGGCTATGGGATGGGATAGGCAAATAGCACGTGGCCTGTTTGATCTTCTTTCCAACAGACGAAACAAGCATACATTTAGATGCTCTTTGTCACCAAAATTGAATTTGGGCCCTAGTAGCTAAGAAACCATCGCAGGAAACAAGCATCAAACTTCTATTACGCGAGGAAGGATTCCCGACCGCGGAGGGACTCCACATCGCCCGCGCGCGCGCTCCGGCCGGCGCGTGGCGACGGGAATTCCTGTATGGTCGGGAGAGACATTTTTCTGAGGTTTTCCGAAATTGCGTACAGATCCCTGGTTCTCGCAAAAAAGTCCCTGGCAGTTTTTTAAGCCTCTCCCTTTTGCGTGATGGCCCCCCGCGGTTTTTGAAATTACGCACGGGTCCTCATTTATTTACGTAGAGGTCCCCCTGTGGTTTTTTTACATACAGATCCTCGCTTTTTTGCAAAAAAACCCTTTACCTTTTGCGAAAATGCGCACATGCCCTTGGATTTTTTAAAAATAATTCCTCGCGATTACGGTGCCTGGCGCGGCGTGGCGCCGCGCCTACGAGGCTAGTACATTTAGATGCTGCGCCCCTTTTCTCTCTCTCAAGAATTCAGCAATCTTCTCACAACCATAGTGCTATACCAATAATAAGAGGACTATGTAACGTCTTCATTTCGGGAGATATTACTGAACTACGTAACCGTACAAGAATAAACAGTTACGGCGTTCTAAATATGAGCGATCATCACAACAGTACAAGTTTACAACAAAAGATTCAACTTTATTACAACATATGGATGTCACCAGTTTTGCTAGCGAACGTGCAAGCCCACAAACCACTGTACATTACAAAAGATATCCCAAGCGACCTGAGCGAGGCTAAGACAAAATATCCTCAGCAGAGAAGGGCTCATCAGGAACTTCACCTTCATCTGGGACTTCCTGACTTTCCGGGTCTTCTGTTAATTGTTTAGCAAGCCATGAGTACCACCGTACCCAGCAAGTCACAAGGGTAATTCTGTCTTACTACTTGCAAGGATATTCAAAGATGGGAGTATACTGGTTTTATTATGTTGAGTGGATGGAGTTTTATTTGCAAACATTTTCTCCTTAAAATCAGGGGGTTTATCAGATAAAGATTCACCATTAACAGATTAACAACATCAGAAATTCTACTTATGCCTCGTTGTTGGAATCACTCAATTAACATATCTTCATTAACTGGAAGCACGGCGTATTCGAATACCATTTGTTTCACTCTGCAGAGTTGCGCAACCCGGTAGCGTCACTCAATTAGGCAAAAAGTCAATTCACACTCCCTTGCCGTGTGAGTGACCTCTACCGTTGTTAGGTACCCGCAGCATACCTAATTCCTCATCATCAAAACCACCTCATCCTGTAGAGATTCAATCGAATTGAGCAGCTACTAAACCAGTGTTGACAAGTCAACTCCTATGATCTGAGCGATCACTATGTCTTTTACTTGGCATAAGGTTCTGCTCCTTATATTTTTCACCTGAGGCATCTAACCACAACCTTCCACTGTGCTCAACAGCACTAACCACCACCATTCCAACCAGCCTCCCTCCTAGGGTTTGGTCGTGGGTGCAAATCACATCGTGATGTCCCACATACAGACCCTCACCCCGTTTTTCCTAAGGTAAAGTCGTGGGCTTAGATCACATCGTGATGCCCCATATACAGACTCTTCCCTAAGTACCAGTTTTCAAATCCTACCGGCCAACGGCCAAATCACTTAGTAGTATAAATTGTTGAATGAGATTATCTATGAATATTTGTATAATATTTTAACTCTTACTAAGGTTGTCAAGGTGAATGTGGCCATCAATCAAGGTAGGATATTTTTCAGTGGTAGGAGTAATTAATAAGCATGCTATTCTAAATATTTTATTTTAAGCAATTAACATTTCACAATTATCAATAATGTAAATACATTAATTAAATAATGTAAATCCATGGGATTCAATATTATCAAAAACATGTAACTTGCCTTGCTATTCTGTAATTTCTACGATGTCGTACAACTGGGCGACTGGCTCTGGGTCTGCAACTGCAACCTCGACAAACTCGGAAGATGACTAGACTAGAATGCATGACACTAAGGATGGTAAGATGGCAGATATTATTGCACGCTGCTCTGTAATGAAAAATGATTTGCAAACACTCGGAGAATTTCGGAGGGAAGTTGGACATGCTGAGAAAAAGCGGGTTTCTGCGGCTTTGAATAATAATATAATATAATATAATAGATTGGTTAATAATCTGTACAATTCATCCTTCAATGAACAGTATTCAACAATTATTTGTATTAATTTGTAGTTTTAGCTGTAAATTGGTCCATGAGATGGAGAATTCTCCGAGTATTATTCTATAACAGTTTTAGCTGTAAATTTGTAATTTGTAGTTTTAGCTACTGCTTAATTATCGTCTAGCTAGCTAGTGTCGGCATGCAGCTGGTAGGCGGTAGCTAGCTAGCCCTTCTTCTCCATCTCATGGACTCTGCTGCGCACCTCGGCGTCCCTGTGTGCCATCTCCCTGGCCTCCTCGGCGGTGAAGGGCGGCGGCAGCTCGCAGGGGTCGTAGTCGGCGACGTACTTCTCCCTGGATTCCATCATGAACTCCCTGTCGCGTCCCCGCGCCGGGCAGGCCATGGACTCTGGGCAGAGCTCGACGGCCTTGTCCGGCACGGTGGGCTTGTACCGGAGCAGGGCGGCGTACTGGGTGAGCACGTGCAGCATGTAGTCGTAGACGTAGTCCATGCTCATCTCCTCCCTCGCGAAGCCGCTGCCCTCCTCGGCCATGCGCCGCGCCTGCGCCGGGTGCGCGTTGCCCCAGTCGACGGCGAACTTGATGGACCTGCACTTGTGCGCGGTGTCGATCGGCCAGTAGTGCCTGCCGGCGACGAGCCCCCGGGAGAAGAAGTCGCGGTAGGGCGTGGAGATGGCCAGCATCGGCGAGTCGCAGGCGAGGATGTACTTCTCGCTCACCGACCACGACCGGCCCCGCACGTAGATCTTGTACCTGTAACGGCATTGCTCCGCCAGGTTCGACTCCCTGAAGCCGTTGCGGTTGGCGTAGCCCCAGTCCTGCCGGAACAGCCGCGCGTTCCACTCGACCTTGCGGTCGGAGTCGTTGTTGCACCGGAAGAGGTCGCCGCGCACGGCCGCCACGTTGGGGTTGCCCTTCCAGTAGGCGTAGGGCTCCCTCTCCGGCCACCGCAGGCGCGCGTTCTCCCGCGCCACCTCCTCCATGAGCGGCGCCCACGGGCGGATGTTGACCTCCGGCCAGCCCCAGAAGGACCAGTCCGGGAAGAGGATGTCGAGCGTGGTGCCGTCCTTGCAGTAGCGGAAGAGCGGCGGTGCGGCGGACGGCGAGGGGTAGTCGGCGGCGCGCACCTCGGGCATGTCCTCGCAGTTGAACATGAGGTCGAGGTCCGGGACGCGGCCAGGGTAGCGGCCGAGCAGCTGCAGGATGCCCCACTGCGTGAACACGTCCCGCGTCTGGAACACGCGGTGGTACGTCTCCACGAAGGCGCGCCCGCCCAGCACCACCAGCCGGAAGGCCGCGCGAGGCCGCCCGCGCTCCACCGCCTCCCGCGTGATGCCCGCCCCGCGCCACGGATCAAGGTCAGAGTGGATGTGCCGGAAGTAATCCGGGCACCGCGGCGGAGACTGTGACACCGAAGGTGATGGTGCTGGTGATGCTGCTCCTGAGGGGCGGCGGCGCCGGCATGTCGTCGTCTCGTTGCCGCAGTTGAACGGTATGGGTACGAGGGGTGCCGCAGAGGAAGAGCGGGTGTGGTGAGGAGGCCGACGTCCGCTGTGTCCACCTCCGACGATGCTGGGGCTGCCGCCGGGAGGAAGAAACACCGTCTGTATTCCATCCACCGGGAGCATGCATGCACAGAATTAACGAGTATTGATTAACTCTTCCATCATTTAATCTCAGCTACTTCTTTTTGGTGACAGACACAATATTTATCCGCCACACGTACAGACCAAAGAAACATTACATTTTAAAAACAATTAACGAGAAACCATACATACCACGAAGAAATAATAATTATCTAATTATTATGTCAGTATATTCTTCGAGTAAACCGCTTAACGATAAGGGAGAAATTTCACAGGGCAGTCGTAACTCCTGATTCGACTACCTCTTGGTTGTAAGTCTTACTACAACTACTTATTTATCATAAGTCTTACTATGGCTAGGACTACTCCTTAGTCATAAGTTTTACTATAACTATTCTTTGGTTGTAAGTTTTTCTACGACCACTCAGTCGTGGGTTTTTACTATGACTACTCCTTGGTCGTAAGTCTTTGTGCAACCAGCATTTTCCCGACTAGCTTGTTTACAACCAAAGCGGTTAGAACGTACGCTTATTCCTAATAATCGCATACGATCTTTCTAACAATAATTGTCGCATGGCAAACGGGCCACTACGTCTCTCTGACAGTAACTCCCGTCAGACGGTTATCATCCAAAGCGTTGAGACATCTTTTGGCACGGGACAACAACCACTGCTTCATCGATTATATAAGGGTTGACGTCAGAGAGGATGAGATGGGGATACATTGGATCAGGAGATAGTGCTAGACATTTCATATTACTCTCAGTTGTTATCAATTTCTCTGAGCAATAGCCACACAAGTTGTACGGTTATTATTCTCCTATGAGAAGTCCCAAGCCTGTATAAAAATTTTCATATCTCCACTCTGCATGTTCATACACTGAGTCTTCTAGATTTTTCCCGAATCCAAACAAATCATACGTAAGATCGATATTAGAACATTGACGGTTGGCGTCGTCTATGGGGATGATTCTTCTAGGACTCTAGTAATTTTCTCGGGAACTGATCCAATGGACAGATCGGTGAAAATCGATTGTAATTCATTGATTCCTCTGTTTGAGGTCCGTCTGTCTTTACAACTCAAGTGAAATTATCTTATTATCCAAACTCATTTCTGATGGATGAGAGTCAAAAAGGCCTTCCTTTCGACTGCTTTTCGTTTACAACCTCACTTTCTCAAGTAAGTTGTATTCACTTGAAGTTGGGGTCTAGATGATGAGGATATAATAATCCTCTAATTATTATGTCAGTATATTATGTGATTATACCCCTTAATGATAAGGGAGAGATTTCACAGGGCAATTGTAAGTCTTACTATGACTATCTCTTGGTCGTAAGTCTTACTACGACTACTTCTTAGTCGTAAGTCTTCCTACGACTACTCTTTGGTTAAAAGTTTTTCTACGATAACATAGTCCTATGTTTTACTACGACTATTCCTTGGTCGTAAGTCTTTCAACAACCAGCATTTTCCCGACTAACTTGCTTACGACGACCTACTTCATCGTGGGGTTGTCTGACAAAGCAGTTAGAACGTGCGCTTATTCTCAATAACCACACACGATCTCTCTCTGATAATAGCCATCGCACAACGAACGGGCCACTACGTCTCTTTGATAGTAACTCCCGTCAAATGGTTATCATCTGAAGCGTTGAGGCGTATTTTGGCACGGGACAACAGCCACCGCTTCATTGATTATATAAGGGTTGACGTCAGAGAGGAGGACATGGGGACACATTGGATCAGGAGATAGTACTAGATATTTTGTATTTCTCTCAGTTGTAATCAATTTATCTGAGCAAAAGCCACACAGGACGTAGTGTTATTATTCTCCTATGAGAAGTCCCAAACCTGTATAAAAATTCCCATGTCTCCACTCTGCATGTTCATACAGCGAGTCTTCTAGATTTCCCCGAATCCAAACAAATCATACGTAAAATTGATATTAGAACATTGATAATACCCTTATTAAATAACATATTACAACTATTTAACATGTATTTAAGTAGGAGTAGAGGGTAAAAAAGTTACAATAACTACGCTATAGATTTTCTTAATAGATAAATATATTGGAGCACATACGCCTGAGGCTATGGATAAATAGGGGCTTGTTCTTTTTTACTGCGACTTGTGGTTTTTGGCTTCGGCTTGTGGCTTTTAGGCTGTTTGTACAAGAGATTACTTATTCTACGCAGGACATTAAGGCCCAAAGGTCGGTTAGCCTAATTACTTATTCTATTTCTCCTAGGTAAATATTGTTAGAAATTGGCCTAAACAATTGAATGAGGTAGTTATACGTGAATTTACACTGCTTAATTCATTAGTTACCAGTACATAATTCTGTTTAAAGCACAGCACTAGTTTATTGTATTTATCTTCTACTAAAACTTAGAATTAAATTATCGTCTATATATCCAACAAGTATGCATGGAACCGTTGTATTTTTGGACCGATGGATAGGAGAAGACCAAAGAGGCCACGTCTTGTATATTGACTAGAGCTAGTGCTCGATGGTAGGCTGGGTCGACCCCAATAATTTAGCGAGTGGAGGACTACGTGGAGACGTGCGTGACGTCGTCATCGATCATCGCTAGCAAGCAATACTACTTGGAAAACATAAGTCTACTTCGCCATCATCCATCAGTTGATTCCAAGACCTCCTATGTTTTAATTAATCCCACACGGTCATGCATGAATTAGCAGTATATATCTTAGCCTAGCACGAACGCATGCAGTTGACTTGCATGAGTTTTTTTACTGATAATCAAGCTATCAGAACAAGCAAAAAATTATAGGACCTATTCTTTTTTTTGTTGCGGCTTATGGTTTTTAGCTGAAATTTTTGAATTAGGATTGTTTACGGTACAGATTACGGAGAGATCGATACTCACTTGCGATTTTGGCTAGTACAGATGTTTAGCTTTTAACGTGTACTACGTTTAACTTGTAGACTCCGTCTTAAAAAAATACTCTATTTAAAAGTTAGGTACTGTAGCGGCTGCTAAAAGTCGGCCGGCTTGTGGCCTGAAGAACAGGGCCCATACATGCATATATGCGTCTTAATTTGTGTATTCCATTGTATTAATTAATTAAGCATATCCCTCCCTGGCCTTCGATTTATTTCCCTCTATGCATATACGCGTATATAAATAAGCAAGCTGATTTGACTGCAAGAAAGCGCCTAGCACTTTGCAGTCGGTCGTGGCTAGTGCGCAATGGATCCCATCAGAAGTGCTCACAGGTCAGAAGTGCTCACAGATTAAAAAGTCAAATTAAACAATGGAGAGTGGTTCAATTCCATGGGCCGGATCTTCTGAGGCACTAATGTGCAGCCTAGCTAGCTAATTAGGCTGTCAATATGTTGCTCTACAGTTATAGTTAGCATGCATGCATGTATGGAGCTCTATAGCAAGGCAAATTAATTAAGATGCTAACCTAATTAACGGCAAACAATATATCGAAACCCTAGCCGGGCGCGCGGTGCTAGCACACCAGCGCACGACGTTCCATCCCGAACGTGTGGACTCCATGGAGGCGCTGCTGCTTTTGCTGCTGTGCTGATCAGCGAGAAGCGTAAGGCTATTGCGTAGGACGCGAGACGTGAACAGGTCGACTGGTTCTTCTTCATCAACGCGCATCTACGTTGGACCGGGCTGCTCCAACCCTTCTTCCGCTATGCAGCGCATCTAGTGGTAACTATCCATGACTCCCTTACACGTATGTTTCCTAGTTGATCGCGGTAGAAAATTAATTGTTGTAGCTAGCGTAGCCTACCCGTTCTCCTCCATTCACTCGATCGCTGTTGTAGAATTTTCTTTCAACTGACCATACACAGGACAAGACACATACATGGTCTGCATGCATGCGCTTGTTCCAAGTCCTCTCCATTCCTATCGATCCTGGCTAGAATTATATTCTTCCAATCGTAAAATTGAACTGGACTTATTCCTGGCCTTTACTTTGGTTGGCCTTCGATTGGTCCAGCTGCAAAAGCACGATTGGAGCCTATTGGCTTTCGAGGTCAAACGACTAGGAGATTTATGCATCCATGATCGAGATGATTTCCAAGTCTAGAACGTACAGCTGCCTGCCTTCTTGACTAGACTTGGAAATGAGATAGATGAGATAGAAGAACAGATACATATTTAGCTGGTTGTCATGTTGAAGAACATAACGAAATATTAAAGAATATGTATGTATAGTACGTAATAATTAAGATGGTACAAGCTAAGACGAGCTGGAGTACTTACCCATCTGGTGCCGACGAGCACGGCAAGAAAGACGAGGCCGCCGATGACGAGCCCGACGGCGCCCCTCGTCGGCGACAGCAGCGACGTGGTCCACGCCTTGCTTGCTGTTGACGACGACTGCCGCTCCACCGCCAGAGCAGCTGCAGCGCTCCCGTCGTCCACCTTGCACGGCGGCGACCCGTCGTCCACCTTGCACGGCGGCGCCCCGTCGTCCCCTGCAGGAGGCGGCACCAGCACCGCCCCCTCCTCCTCGTCCTGCTGCTGCGTGTCAGCGGCAGGGAATAAGCTGGGGAGCCAACTACCACTCTTCATCATGGACGCGTGGTAGGAGTATACGATCGAGTGAGACTCGATCTGTAGCTAGTTGCACCGGCCGGCTTTGTGGCCCGTGGCTAACAATATATATAGTATATTACACCCTCCGGTAAAAAAAAGTCGTTTTGACTTTTCAAAGTCAACAAGATGCTATTTGGACCACTAAATTGCCTATGCCTTCCTTGCTTGTTTCTTGCTCGCTCCCCTTCCTTCTGCCGCCTGTGAAACTTAGAAAATCGCTGTATGAACTCAAGAAATCAGGCAAGATGTGCTGTACTCGCTTAAACGACTTTCTATGCAAGAAAGGCTACACAAACAATGAAGATTGTCCCTGTGTATTTATACGACGATCCCAGAATGGATTTTGTATGATATTAGTATACGTAGATGATCTGAATATCATCGGGACCATGAAAGATATAAAAGAAGCAAATTCTTATCTAGAGTCAGAATTTAAAATGAAAGATTTGGGTAAAATAAAATATTGCTTAAGTCTGCAGCTCGAATATGTCCCTAAAGAAATATTAGTACATCAGTCAGCCTACACCCAGAAGGTGTTAGAAAGATTCGACTTTGAGAAGGCATACTCATCAAAAGCACCGATGATCGGGAGGTCTTTACAACAAGAAAAAAATACATACCAATCTAGGGAAGAAGGGGAGGAAGACATAGGACCAGAATTCTCATACTTAAGTGCAGTATGATCACTTATGTATTTAGCGAACTGCACTAGACCGAACATCGCATTTGCTGTAAACCTATTAGTAAGACATAGTGTAGAACCTACCAAAAGATATTGGCAGGGAATAAAGAATATATTCCGATACCTCCAAGGAAGCAATGACCTTGGGTTATTCTACAGAAAGAATCAAGATTTGAATATGACTGGCTATGCAGATGCAGGATACTTGTCGGACCAGTATACCGCAATGTTACAAACAAGCTATGTATTTCTATGTGGTGGAACTGCAATTTCATAGAAATCTTCTAAGCAAAGTTTTGTAACGACTTCGACAAACCACTCAGAAATCATAGTATTGTACGAAGCCGCATAAGAATGTGCTTGGCTCCGACGAATGATTCACCACATCCAGCAGTCATGTGGGATGAACATTATGCAAGCTCCCACAATTATCTATGAAGATAATGTAGTTTGTGTTGCACAAGTGCAGACGAGATATATGAAGAGTTATCTCATAAAGCATATCAACCTCAAGTTGCTCTATGCACATGAATTACAAAAGATGGACGAAATTAAGGTAATGCATACTAAGTAAGTGAAAATCTTACAGATTTATTCACTAAGTCACTTCTAGTATCTAGTTTTGAAAGATATGTACGAGGAATTGGAATAATGAGATTTAGAGAAGTACAAAATTCAAAGGAAGATTTTTCTCAAGCCCATTATTAAAGCTTGATCATGAAGATCGAGTACCCAAGAAGAATAAATGAAATTGGGTGGATTGTACTTTTTTTCCCTTGACGAGTTTTCCTGAAATTTCTTGACCGAGTTTTTTAGTAAGGCAATTCGTGCAACGCAGCATAACATGTATCATGTATTCTTACTCCAAAGTTTTTCCACTGGGTTTTTATGAAGTTTTGATAAGGCATGAACGTGTCGGATAAGTGCCTAAATAGGAGTGTTAAGTAACCTAGGCCGGGTTTGAAGTCTTGATCCATAGTGGACATTTTACCATTGGGTTATAAATATGGAGTACTATTGGCTATTTTGTACACACGTATGAGAAAAAAAGAAATAAAAAAAAGATCATGAGTTTTCTTTATCTTTTAAGTTTTAATCTACTATTTCTGTCTTTTTATGACTAATCTGATTTTTAAAAATAGAGAAATCAATCGGATTGGTAGCCAGCTACATTCCTCTACAGTCCCAAATAGAGCTGGCCAATGGGACTCCCAAAAGTAGTTCTTTTTTCTGGCCCAAAAAACAGCCGTGGCGAGCCACTCCGGAAATTTGAAACCCTCAGTTGCAGTTGGCGTCGGAGGGATCCCAATCCAAATCCCGACCACCCTTGTCGTCGCCGTTGGTGTCTTCTCCGACTCCGGCAGTGGCCGGCGGCGATGGGGGTCAAGAACCTCTGGGACATCCTCGACTCCTGCAAGAAGCAGCTCCCGCTCCACCACCTCCGGTCAGTCCCAAACCCTTCCCCCTTCCTTGTGCCTCCCTGATCCGCCCGCTGATTCCTTCTCTCTCGCTCCATGGACTACATAGGAACAAGAAGTTGTGCGTCGACCTCTCCTGCTGGCTCGTGCAGCTCCATACCGCCCACCGCTCCCCGGACTTCGCAAAGGAGAAGGTCTACCTCAAGAACCTCTTCCACCGCATCCGCGCCCTCCTCGCCCTCAACTGCAGCCTTATCTTCGTCACAGGTACAATTCCTTTCCGTTCCTTTTCTTTTCTTCATTCAACTTGCACATTACTAGCAGTACTATCAACCTTGTTGTTTTCTCATAAATTCCTTTCCTTTTCTTTTCTTCATTCAACTTGCACATTACTAGCAGTACTATCAACCTTGTTGTTTTCTCATAAATTCCTTTCCTTTTCTTTTCTTCATTCAACTTGCACATTACTAGTATTACCATTAGCCTTGTTGTTTTCTCATAAATGGGCGGTGTGGAATGTCAGGAATTTGAATTATTGGATGTTTCTGCTCTTTGTTTTCAGATGGTGCAATACCTTCAGTTAAGTTGGCTACTTATAGGCGTCGGCTGGGATCCAATTCTGAGGTCAGTGCTGCTTTGTCTGACCTCCAGATCTTCTCGAATCGATGAAGCCAATTCCATTTGTTCAAACTCGGTTTCGTATTCACTTTAGGCTGCTCGAGAGGAGGTCAGTTCACAACCATTGACTTCATTGCGTCGGAACATGGGTTCAGAATTCTCACGCATGATTAAAGAGGCCAAGCATCTCGGGATGGCCCTGGGCATCCCTTCCTTGGATGGGTACATTTTTGTCTGCTCCAATCGATCTCTATTTAACTGTTAGATGTTGACATCGGTTTGTCATCTCAACCAAAAAAAAGATTGTCTCCTGTATAATACTTCCACAAAATGCTAATTATGTGTCCTAAGTTAAGAGTATCGTTCAATGCAGTTTTGTTTGGTAAAGCTGTATGACTACGTTGGATCCAGTCTTTTTTTTTTTTTGGCATGACTGCATATAAGAATGGCTTTGATATGATGAGCTTTGAATTGTCGACAATGGCCCGTAACTGTATGCCTTTGTTTCACCACTGTTTTCTTTAACAGAGTGGAGGAAGCAGAGGCACAATGTGCATTGCTAAATTTATCCTCATTGTGCGTAAGTACAATACTTTGTAACCAGATGAACAGTATATACCTGTTTCTTATTCATTGTTTATATGATTTCAGGATGGCTGTTTTACATCAGATTCAGATACATTTCTTTTTGGGGCAAGGACAGTTTACAGAGATGTTTTCATAGGTACAGCTGATTGCGGAGAGTTGTTGGTTTATTCAATTCCATTACCATGATAAAGAAGTCATATATCTGCTCCCTTTTTTTATTACAAGATGGTCTTATTTATGTAGCTGAAATTCTAGTGATTTGCTCATGTTCTCTCTCAAATTAGGTGAGGGTGGCTATGTCATTTGCTATGAAATGGAAGACATAGAGAAAAAACTTGGATTTGGCAGGAACTCACTGGTATGTTGCATGATTTATCATGCTTGAGTTGAACTTATAGGATACCTTCTAAACCATTCTTTGACTATTCCACCCAACACCATATTACAAAAAAGATCAAGAAACTTAATTAAATATTCGCCTTATGCTGCCAAACAGATCACTTGGTTTTAGAGTGATACAGGTGCAGCAAATTATATTTGGCATGGTTGTTCTATTCTTTTTCCAATTAACACAGTCAAAGTAGGTACCTTTTACCAAATAAAGTTTTTTTAGAGGAGGTGTAGAGAGGTAGAGAGATAGGAAAACACCACACACCCTCTTAGGGGGGGGGGTGATCTTTCATATATATAGCCCAATGTGGCTTGGAGTACAAGATGTCCAGATACAGCGTATACAAGGACTATACATGTCTAATACCGCTTGCAGATCGCGTGGGAGGATCTCGGACGCAAAGATCGGACCTAAAGTCGATAAACAAGCATGCAGGTAAGCCTTTGGTCATGATGTCCATGAATCGATGAGTCGAAGGGACATGTAGCACTCGAACCTGTCCCAAGGCAACCTTGTCGCGAACAAAATGAATGTCGATCTCGATGTGCTTCGTGCGACGATGGTGGACAGGGTTAGCGGCCATATAGACGGCGCTAACATTGTCACAGTATACGACGGTCGCAGAAGCAACGGGCGCGTGAAGCTCTTGGAGAAGCTGACGAAGCCAGCAGCACTCGGCCACGGCATGAGCAACCGCGCGGTACTCAGCCTTAGCACTGGAACGAGACACCGTCGTCTGGCGCTTGGAGGACCAAGAGACCAGGTTGTCGCCGAGGAAGACGCATGGCCGGACGTGGGCGCTCGAGTCCGGACGACTGCCCGGTCGCGACGGAGTATCGCGGTGAGAGAGTCAACCTACCGGCCGAGGTGGGCCGGTGGACAATGTACCCTTCACGTGGCGTGGGATGCGCTTGATCGGTAGCGAGATGAGGCTCGCGTGGGTCGTGCATGAAGAGGCACACCTGCTGAACGACATAGGCGAGCTCGGGACGGGTGAGCGTCAAGTACTGCAGGGCGCCGGCAATACTTCGATACTGGGAAGGGTCGGCGACTGGAGAGCCGTCGGTGGCGGAGAGCTTGGCACGAGTGTCAGCTGGTGTGGCTGTAGGGTGACACTCGGCCATGCCCACCCGCTGTAGGAGATCCACAGAGTCTTGCGCTGGAGAGGAATGATCCTCCGGCGAGCGCGTGATCTTGAGGAAGTGGTGCAGTCGCCGAGGTCCGTCATGGCGAACTCGGAGTGGCGCGCCAGATGTGTCTTTGCGGTGCGATCGAGGGGCGCTGTAAGGATGATGTCGTCGACGACAGAGAGGCGTAGGCGCGGCGTCCCCGTGGAGCACAAAGAGGATGTGTCGAGACGGAGGCGACGAAGCCGAGCTGCCGGAGGTAGGTGGCGAACGCCGTACCAGGCAGGAGCTGTTTGAGCCATAGAGAGAGCGCTGCAGAAGACAGACATCGTCGAGGCGGCGGGGGTCGACGAAGCCTGGAGGCTGCTGGCAGTACACGGTCTCCTCAAGATTGCCATGAAGAAAAGCATTCTGCACGTCAAGCTGGTGAATCGGCCAGGAGCGCGAAGTAGCAATGCTGAGGACGACTCGTATCGTGGCAGGCTTGACGACGGGGCTGAACGTCTCGTCGTAGTCGATGCCGTGGCGTTGAGAGAACCCGCGAACCACCCATCGCGCCTTGTGGCGGGCAAGGAACCGTCAAAGTGGAATTTATGTTTAAAATCCACTTGCCGTCACAATGTTGGCGCCGGAGGACGAGGAACGAGGCGCCATGTCCGTTGTCAACAAGCGCCTTGTACTCGTCGGTCATGGCGAAGACGCCATCGAGGATCGGCCAAGGCACTCCGTGGTCGTCGATGCCGTGAGACGACGGAGTGGGTGGCGAGAAGCCATAGCGCCGAGCCGACGAAGAGTCCTTGATGCAGGACCGGGTGACCATCCGGGGCCGGCGCAGACAGTCTTGGCGTAGTAGTAGGTCGCCGCGTGCGGTGGTGCGGTTGCTTGGCCACGACATCGGGGCCCGGACGCCGATCAGATGTCGGTGGAAGTCCCGGTCCGCTGGATCGGGCTGCTGGTGGAGGTGATGCAGGCCGCGGAGGAACAGGAGCGGCAGCCACCACAGGCCGAACAGGGGCGGCTGCCACCACAGGACCGCGAAATAGGATCGCGCAGTCGTCCTGCAGCTCCTCGAGGACCGCCTGAGTAGGGCGCGGTTGCTCAACGTCGGCATCTGACGGAGCGATCCGCGCGAGGCGGCGTGTCGACACAGTAGATCCCGCAAGCAAAAATCCGTCATTGGGCGAGGACCCGAGGTGTAAAGCTTGAAGGGAAAACAAGTCTCGTCAAAAACAACGTGGCGCGAGATGATGATGCGCCGGGTTGATAGATCAAGACAGCGGTACCCCTTATGCGAGGAGGGATAGCCGAGAAAGACATAGGCCGTCGAACTTGGAGCGAGCTTGTGGCGAGTCGTGGCGGTCAGGTTGGGGTAGCAGAGACACCCAAAAACACGAAGATGAGAGTAATCGGGTGTTTTGTTGTAGAGTAGAGCATATGGAATGGCATTGTGAGCAGTGAACACGGTGGCCGGTTCAACAGTATGTTCTTGTGGCGGCGCCTCGGCCAGAGGGATGCGTGCATGTGCGCATGGATGAGCATGGTGCGGCTGATATTGTTTAATGTGCGAAGAATGCGTTTGGCCTTGCCATTTTGTGGGGAAGTGTAGGGACACGAGAGGCGTAAATGAATACCACGAGAGGCAAAAAGAGTGTGGAGGGTATTGTTTATGAACTCAGTGCCGTTATCGGCCTGGATGGCTTTGATGGTGAGGCTGAACTGCGTGGAAGCATAGTTGCAAAAATTAGTGATGTGGGCTGCAACCTCGTTGCGAATGAGGGAAAAGTCCAACAAAAATGAGTAAAATCATCGAGTAAAACAAGATAATATTGATAACCCGAGATACTAGCAACAGGGGACGTCCACACGTCACAATGAACGAGTTCAAAAGGCATAGAGCTAAACGAACTAGATTTTGAAAATGGAAGCTGCACATGTTTGCCAAGTTGACACGAATGACATAGAGTATGCTCTACTTTATTACAGCTTATAGATGCACTATGGCGAAGGATGTCGATGGTGGCGGAACTGGGATGACCGAGACGGTGATGCCATAAGTTGGTGGAGGTGGCGATGCTAGCGAGTGGAGTGGGAGGTGCTGCGGGGATGGTGTAAAGGTCGCCAAGACTATTGCGGCCGAAGAATCACGCTACGGCCGGGATATCCTTGACAGAAAAACCAAGAGCGTCAAATTCGATATAACAGTTGTTGTCTCTAGTAAACTGACGAACTGAGAGCAAGTTGTGCATTAGAGATGGAACAACTAAAACATGATGAAGTGGAAAATTTGACACGGGTGTGTGAAGGATTAGACTCGCCACGACATGAAATAGGAAGAGTTTGACCATTGCCAACGGTAATGTAAGAATGAGAGGAAGGATGGCGAGAAAGGAGTATAACATCCGAGGAGCTCATGTGAGAGGAAGCGCCGGAGTCCAACACCCAGGGATTCTAATCCCGGACGTTGAGTGGTTGAGGCGGCGATGAGGCCACTGGTTCCACATAGGAGGCGGTGGGAGACACGAGCTGCCAAGGTCGTGGGGTTGCACAAGCACGAAGGCCGTGTGAGCTGAGGCGCGCGCCGAGGATTCTGGCGCCAACCACCGGGACCTATTTGGGTGGGAGGGCCTGTGGAGCCACGGTTGTAGCAGATCCGAGGACCCATGGGCTGTCTTGGCCGACTTCTTGAGGCGCGCCAGACTGCTGCCATGTGGCCGCCGCCCGCCGAGCCGCGCTGCCCTTGCCTTTCCCCGCCGCCGCTTTGTTGCCGCCGCCGCCACCGATGTGGGGTTGTAGGAGCTGCCAGAGTTGGCCCAGGCGTTGGTGGAGCGGCACCGCCGGGCCGGTGCAACAGAGCCGTAGTAGTGAGAAGGGTGGTGTTGACGACGGTCTTCTCGTCGTTGGCCAAGCGGAGTTCTTTGAGAACCAGCATGTCGTGGGCTCTGGCGAACGTGGGAAGAACGGCGGAGTTGGCGATGTCGTCGGCGGTGTTGGAGAAGCGAGGGTTGAGGCCACGCAGTAGGGCGAGGACGAGTTGCGAGTCCTCAACAGGATGGCCGACGTCGCGAAGGGCGGCGGCCTTGGTCTTCAGGCGCTGGCAGTACGCCGAGATGGAGTCACCTTGTACCATGGAATGGAACTCGTTGAGGAGGAAGATGGCGCGCGGTTCCCTGTTGGCGTGGAAGATCCCCTCGATGGCCACCCACAGATCGCGGGCGGTCGGATCGGCGTCGTCCATGGCGAGGTCGAGGACGGAGTCATCGACGGAACCCGAGAGCCAGCTGCGGATGCAGCACTCCGCGGCGTCCCACTGAGGATCATCGGGTTGGGGAGGAGCGGAGCCGTCGATGTGCGAGCGAAGTCCGAATTTGCCGCACAGCGACTTGAAGAAGAACGCCCGCCGGTAGTTGGCGTGAAGGTCCAACGTGATCGAATGTGGGACTTGGCGTTGATCGTGGCATAGGGTGAGCCACGATCGGAGGCGGTGGTGCGGCAGGGCTGGCGCCCATCGCATCCATGTTGGCAGCGTCGATGGCAGGCAAGGTGGGGCGCCGCGCAGAGGCGGTGGCGGCGCCTGGGCCGCACCGTGGCCATCGGAAGGGAGGCGGAAGGGATGGGAGCCGCCGGGAGGTGGACGTGTGCGAAGGAATCGCCACAGCGGGGTGGCGGCGCGCGGTGATGCGATCGGAAGGGAGAGGAGGAGGCGGAAGGGATGGGAGCCGCCGGGGAGGTGGACGCGACGCGAAGGAATCGCGCGCGGGTGGGGTGGCGGCGGCCGCGCGGTGATGCGATCGGAAGGGAGAGGCGGAACCGTGAAATTAGGATCTAATTGCGTCTGATACCATGTAGAGAGGTAGAGAGATAGGAAAACACCACACACCCTCTTAGGGGGGGTGATCTTTCATATATATAGCCCAATGTGGCTTGGAGTACAAGATGTCCAGATACATCGTATACAAGGACTATACATGTCTAATAGGAGGTACCAAGTAAAGTTGTGAACATATTACAAGATTTTCCCGGTGAACCCTTAAATGTTGTTTTGAGGAACAAGCATGTGTGAGTTACTTGGTTTTAGCTGGAGGTCACTGGAGGTTGCATATCTAGTGAAGTTGACTTATGTCATCATGTGCCCAGTCCTAAGGTTAATGTGAAATAACAATAGCATGTCTACCTGCCTCCATTAACTTATTAAAATACTTTTTGTATTTTAGGGCCCGTTCTTTACGACTTGTAAAAGCGGATTTTGGCTTTTGCTACAGTACCTAACTTTTAAATGGAGTATTTTCTCAAAACGAGATCTACAAGTTAATTATAGTACACAGTAAAAGCCTAACATCTATATCAACCAAAATCGCAAGCGAGTATCTCTCTCTCCACAATCTCTATCGCAAACAGCCAAAATTCAAAAATTTCAGCCAAAAGCCATAAGCCGCAACCAAAAAGAACATGCCCTTACATGCTTCTGATTCACCATGTATTTTACTGCTTCTGATTCACCATGTATTTTAAAGTGCTTCCTAATTTCTTTTCTAATAAGGCATAAATTTGACCTTTTTTTCAACTGGTTCCAATGCCAACCTTTCCAGATATCCCTTGCTGTGCTTCTTGGTAGTGATTATTCTAATGGAGTTCATGGTTTTGGCCCGGTAAGTACGGACAGACACAGTTTCATCTATTTTAGACTGCTGACTCTGCAATACTCATTCATTTAGTATAGTGTGATTATATTGGAATTGTTCTTGTATACTTTACTATCTGAAATTCTATTGTCAATCACAAGGATGAATCTTATCAAGGTCTTTGTTGTTAAGGATAAGATTAGGAAATAGATAAGGACTTTTATCTATTTCCTTATATGACTTGGATTCTATTCCATATATGTCTTATCTCTATATGGCATGTCCTCTTGTACTCTCCTATATATATGACCCTTTGGGTCTCATATCAATACACACAATATTCATAACTTGGTATCAGAGTTTAGGTTGAAACCCTAACCTCATCAATCTTCCTTGATCTACGCCCGGAGGATTGATCTCTCCGGGCGCCATCTTGTTGGGTCGCGCCATCGCCGCCTCCTCGTCTCGGCCATGAGTCGTCGATCTCGGCGCCAGCCGACGCCGCCGCATGGCGGCCGCTCGAAGTGCCCGGCGACCTGCAACCGCCGCTGGTGCGTTGGCTTCGGCGTGTCTTGCCCGCGCGGCGCCGTCGGCCTCGGCCGTCGTCCGGCGACCTCGGGCTTCTGCGAGCGCCGCCGACCTCGACCTCGCCACCCTGCCGCCGGGGTTTCGCCCACGCGCCCCTCGGCCGCCGCTTAGTCCGCGTCAAGACGCCTTGCCTTGCCGCCGCCCGCACCGCCTTGGTCCCGTCTTGCGCCGACTTGATCCGGCCGGAGGTGGCGGATCCGCCTTATGCCACTAGGTCGCCTCATGTCGTTCGCCGCCGACCAGCGCGAGCCGCGCGCCGGTGCGCTTCGGCATCATGGGTCGCGCCTCCATCGCGCAGCAGCCATGCCATCTTCTTCGCCCTGCCGCTGCCGTCGGCGCCCGAGAGCAAAGCACGCCGCCTTCCCGCCACCTTGGCACGCCGCCGCCGCCTCGCCCATGAGCGCCCTGCCGCCGCGCCCGGCCGGATCGCCGACTTGCGCCGCCCGCCGACGCCCGATCCGGACGCCTTCCGCCGGATCCGGCCTCCGCTTGTCTCGGCCTCTCTCGCCTGCCGCCGTACCGCGCCTCCGGCTCCTCCTTGAGCCGCATCTTCAGGCTTCATTGCCGCCCAGCGGCGTCGCTGGCCGGCCAAGACGGCGCGCTCGAGCCGGCCGCACCACTCGCACCATCACGAGGGCTCAGCTTGGGAAGGAAGAAGAGAGGTGGGAGGAGGCATGAAGTGAGAGAGACGGGAGAGCGCGCCGCCGTCGCCGAAAAGAATGGGGGTAGGGAAACCTACCCCGGGCTTATCCCTGGCCAGGCGGGCCGCATGAAAAAAAAATTGTGTTTCGGGCCAATTGGGCCGGTCGGTTTCAGTTCATTTTCAGTTCTTTTGAGTCTTCGTTTTAAGTCAGTCTACGAGTTATTTTTTTTTCTCGTGAGTTTTTCGCTGCTTCTATCCAAAATCCGTAGTTTCTAATTTTTGTTCGTTTAAGCCATGCGAGTCTACAAATTTATTGTCAGTCATAGAAGTGTAGAATTTTTATTTTGCTTGACAGCAGCCGCCGCTCTACTATCTGAGCCGCGTGCAGATCGGAGAAGTCGTCATGATGCCACCGCTTCTTTAGCCGCCGCCCCGAGCTTTAAAGGCCTTGTGGCTCTATGCACTTCGCCGCCGCCTCTTGGGTTTCGATCTGCGCCGTCATGTTTCTATCTATTCCTCTTCGGCTTGATTTGATAGTTTATTCCAGGGCTGCACGCAACGACGACCTCATCAAGACTCGGACTCCGGATTTATCTTATTTTAGTATCAACTCTTTTCCAAATGCAATGTTATTGCATACGCCTTGCATTTGAGAGGGGGTGTTAAGGATAAGATTAGAAAATAGATAAAGACTCTTATCTATTTCCTTATATGACTTGGATTCTATTCCATATATGCCTTATCTCTATATGGCATGTCCTCTTGTACTCTCCTATATATATATGACCCTTTGGGTCTCATATCAATACGCACAATATTCATAACTTTTGTGATATATCTGTAATGGTTCTCTTTAAGTGCTGCAGGAAACAGCATGCCGTCTTGTTAAGTCTGTGGGGGATGATTCTATTCTTGATCAGATTTTGTCTGATGGAGTTAAAGCTACAAGAAAATGTAAAGGAAAAAACATTGGCATTCATGGAAACAAGATTGGTGTCATATGCCCCAAAACCACAACCTGCGGTAAGAAAATTTCTGCTGTGTACTATTTCTCTAGCTATGTAGCTACATCATACTTCATTGTACAACACGTCATGAACACAGTCTAGAAAACTGTAACTCATGCACAATCTTTTCTTACAGAGGTTGGGATGAGCCAAGATTCTGATGGTCAATTTCATGACGTAATAAACGCATATCTGGAGCCAAAATGTCATTCACCTGATTCTGAAGCTGTGCAGAGGTAAAGAATTTGTGGATAAATCCACTTCCTTTTTGTGGTTTATTAGTTTCATGTTCACACAAAATGTAGAAACGGTGCTTTGCTTTAAGTTTTAGCTCTCCTCTTTATTTTTCCTATTCACTTTTGGCAGTGGGGAGGAAACGACCCAGGTCTCAGGGTGTAGAAGATAGGGAATTGGTTTATGGTTTGCACTTGATGATTACTTTTGTTGTGTGTCCATAGGGTATGCAGCCAGCACCCATTTCTTCGGTCACAGCTCCAACAGATATGTGAGAAATATTTTGATTGGACCCCAGAGAAGACTGGTATTCTTGAAATTCTTAACTGTTATGCTTTGCTTGAGCAGATATATGTGATAGGAAGGTAGTATCACTATTTACTTATTTCCTTGAATATGTCTGCAGATCAATATATCCTTCCAAAGATAGCTGAGAGAGAACTTAGAAGGTTTTCAAATCTTCGTTCAACATCTTCAGCTCTGGGAATTAAACCTTTGTTGAGTGAGGTAGTATCTTTGTGTACCTAGCGCATTACTGAATTAAACAGTTTGCATCTACTTTTCAAGTCTAAGTATCTAATTTGCAGATTCCAGTACCATGCCCTGTATCAGCGATTGTGAAACAGCGAAAAGTCCATGGAAGTGAGCATTATGAGGTTTCATGGAGAAACATAGATGGGCTCCAAGTTTCAGTTGTTCCAGGGGATCTTGTTAGAAGGTAGCAATGATTTTCTCCCCTCCCCTCCTCTCCTATCCTGCGACTGCAATAGTCAAAACACTAGTTTATGTCCTTATCCTGTAAGAGATTGTGTTTCACTCGTCGGACTCACTGCTGAAATTAAATCAGTAAGGGGTGGACACATGCATTTATCATATTCAAGGATTTTGTTGCTGATGATGAATAAGTCTTTGTACTGCGGTCTTTGTACAGCATCTGCTTTAGCATCTAGGACAGCTTTTGCTTTAGCATCTAGGACAGCATCTGCTTTAGACAGCATCTGCTTAAGCATCCTTGACTAGCATCTAGGACAGCATCAAGGACAAGATCGCTTTAGCATCCTTGACTAGCATCTAGGACAACATCTAGGACAGCATCGCTTTAGCATCTAGGACAACATCTTAGCATATGCTTGGCTGGTTGGCGACCTATAAATATGTATCCCCAACCCTCGGGTTGGTAAGGCATTGTGTGAGAAATAGAAAAATTGCCCCATCTCCAAGTGTCTTCCTCTCCATGAGAGTAAGGATCTTGCTATCACCAACAAGAGTCCAAATGAGTAACAAGTGGTATCGAGCCATACTATCACAGTAGCTGAGCATCTCTTGCTCATCTCCTTCTTGACCTCATGGCGGCCCAGTGTAGCGAGCGGCGGCTCACGGTTGTCCCCGCCACCTCTGGGAGGCAGACACGGCTCGTCGAGCGGCCCTCTCCACGCAATGCCCCCGATGGCGCGCCATGTCCGCGAGGCGATCTCGGCCTTCGGCCGCCTCGAGCATGCGGCGTCGCGACGGCCGAGGCTTCGCCGCAGCAGCAGAAGCAGCAGCAGCAGCGGCGGCAGCAGCGCGCGGCGCGAAAGGGCGTCAAAAGCGCGGCGGCGGGCTGTCGGCGGCAGGCGGAGGCGGAAGCGGCGGCGGCGGATGCAGGCGCGTCGCAAAGGCAGCGAGGTCAAGGTTACACATGGCACCAACAAAGCAGCCCATCTCTGCCGATGACAATGCCGCAGCACCTTGAGTCTGCTGGAGGAGGCGGCGGAGATGACAGCGCGATGGGCGGCCGCCACGAGCGCGCGGCGGCGGCGGACAGCGGCGCGCGGCCGCGGCGCTCTGGAGGAGGCACGCCGGCGGCGGCGACGGGTCGACGGAGAGCGCGCCTTCACAAAGCGACGCGCTCTCTCCCGGTTGATGCGTGGTCACCACGAGTACCAGTCGTCGTCGGGGGCGTCGTCCCGGCGGTGGGTGGCCTACCTCACCAAGACCAACTACGTCCGAGTGGGTCGGTGATGAGGTGAGGCTCAGTGCGGCATATGTGGGATGCGGTCCGGTGCGGCGGCGTCGACTACGACCGGGATCGACGGCGCCGGATGCTCTCATCGCCGCAGATCCGCTTGAGATGCGCTTCGCTTACCAACAAGCGGGCGCCAAAGAGGCTTGGGACGCCATCGCCGCGAAGACGCATCGGCGGCCGCCGCGCGCGCAAGTCTACATTGCGGGCACTACGCAGGAGTGGGAGAACCCGCCTTCAAGCCGGTGAGGGCGTTGATGACTTTGCTCTCCGTCTCAACACTCATTGCGAAGTTGGTGCGGTTCGGCGGCGACACCTACGGCAGGAGAGAGCGTGGAAAAGCTCTTCCGCGCGTCCCCGAGAAGTACAAGCGGATGGCTCGCTCGATCGAGTCTCTGCTGGACCTCTCCACGATGACGATCGAGGCGGCGGGTCGCCTCAAGGTCGTTGATGGCGATGAGCCACGCGCCTCTCGGGACCCGTCACCATTGGCGGAAGCTCCTCCTCGCTCGGGAGCGGTGGGGCTGCACGGCCAAGGTGACGGGAAGAAGGGAGCCTTCTTCCACGACGGCGACAAAGCGTGGCATCGCGACAAGCCACGCAAAACGCCTGACGGGCGCGAGGACGTCTTGGGGTGATGACCGTGGGCGCCAGGCGGCGCGGCGGCAAGCAAAAGCCGAGACGAGGCGACTCTTGCCACAATGCGGCAAGCTTGGTCATTGGGCCAAGGAGTGTCGGCGACCACGACGCGGCGAGCCCACGTCGGCGGAGGAGGAGGCCGGCTCGTTCATTGCTCATGCGAGCAACGAACTACCTCCAGTGACCCGCCGCGATGGCTCTCCTCCGCCTTGACGAGCCAAAGCACACGCCTCCTCGGCTACGGCTCGGCAACAACAAGGCGACGGGTGGTGCCTCGACACCGCGCCACCCATCACATGACCGGTCGACGGAGTTCTTGCCGAGTTTGACTCTAGCGTCAGAGGCTCCGTCAAGTTTGGGACGCCTCGGTGGAAATCAAGGCGTCGGCTCAGTCATCCTCACCGCTGTGTCACGGTGAGCACAGTCGCTCACCGCGCCTACTACATCCCCGATCTGCGGAACTCCATCATCGACTTGGGACGGTGGATGAGAACGGCTCATGGTCGAGATCGAGCACGGGTGTTGCGGTTTGGGATCTTCGCCGCCTTCTTGCCAAGGTAACCGAGGCGAAAATCGACTCTACATTCTTCACGTGCGGTGGCACAACCCTCTGTCTCGCCGCGTCGGGACGACGAGGCGTGGCGATAACACAGCGCTGGGCACCTTCACCGAGGCCACAGGCGGCTCGGTGCCACGGAAATGGTGCGAGGCCCGCCGTGCCTTGACCATGTGGGCGCGCTCTGCGGCGTCTGCGTGTTGACGGGCGAGGCGACTCCCTTCCCGGTGGGCGGTTTAGAGCCAAGGAGAGGCTCGAGCTCGTGCACGGGACTTGTGTGGCCGGTGACACCGCCACACCGGAGACGACGCTACTTCCTGCCGCTCGTCGGCGACCTCTCCCGCTACATGTGGGTGATGGTCCTCGGCGGCAAGGAGAGGTGCGGGACGCCATCGGCGCACGCAGTCGCTGCGGAGGCGGAGCGGCCGCAGTCTGCGCGTGCTACGCATGCATGCACAACGGCGGCGAATTCACGGCGGTGAATCGCGTCATCTTCACAGGCCGATGAGGGCATTCACGCCACTACTCGCTACCGTCTGACCGCGGCGAATCGGCGTCGTCGGCGACGCAACCGAGCGGTTGTGGGGATGGCTCGGCCCTCCTCAAACAGAGGGGATGCCGGTACATTTTACGGGAGAGGCCGTGGTGACGGCCGCTCTACATCCTCAACCGCTCGCCTACCAAGGCGCTCGGCCAGCGGGGCGCGACGAGGCTTGGCATGGGCGCAGCCGGCGGTCTCCCACTTGCGGGTCTTGGCTCCCTCGCGTTCGCCAAGGAGCTTGGCCACATCGGTAAGCTCGGCGGCGGGAGCACTCGGGAGTGTTCGCCGGCTACGCGAGGGCTCGAGGCTCCGCATCCTCGACCACATCACACAAGCGTCCGCATCTCACGTGACGTTGTGTTCGACGAAGGCGAGGTTGGGCGTGGACAAGGCGGTGGGCGGCGGTTCGACTTGACTCGTGGACTTTGTTGTCGACTCGTCCACCGAGAGGCGGGGAGCTAGCGGCTCGTCTTCACCGAGCTCGTCCACCTCGACACCTTGCTCGCCACCGGCTCGGCGAGCTCCACCACTTTCGCACCGCCACTCCACGCCTCCCGCACCGGCCACCACTCTCTCGCACCCGCGGCCACACCACCGGATTGGCCCCAACAGCTTGGTCCATGACGAGCGGCGCATGGTGGAGTTGCTACTCCGCGCCTCACGACGAGGACCGCGTCGGCGCCTACCATGGCGGCGAGCCTCTGCGCTTCTGCATCGTGGGCGACCTCCTCGGCGGCGGCCGGTCCACAGGCTGGCGCGGCAGCGACCAGGCGGGCCGCACCTCGCCGCAGACGACGGCGAGCCTCGTTCCTTCGCCGAGGCGGAGAGAGAGCGGCATGGTGTGCCGCGATGCGAGAGGAGATGGGCGCCGGCGAAACAAGACGTGGGGCTGGCGGATCTTCTGCCGGCACCGCGATCACCCTAAGTGGGTGTTCAAGGCGAGCGGGATGAAGCCGGCGCCATCGTCAAGCACAAGGCTCGCTTGGTGGCACGAGGCTTCATGCAGCAGGAGGGGATCGACTTCGATGACGCCTTCGCACCCGTTGCGCGCATGGAGTCCGTTCGTCTTCTCCTAGCACTTGCAGCCCGGGAGGATTGGCGCGTCCATCACATGGACGTCAAGTCCGCCTTCCTCAACGGCGACTTGAAGGAGGAGGCCTCGTCCGTCGTGGCCGGATTCGTCATCCCGGCAAGGAGGCAGGTTCTCCGCTGCGCAAGGCCCTCTACGGCTGCGGCGGCACCACGAGCTGGAACGCTAAGTCGGACTCCACCCTCAAGCAAATGGGGTTCCAGCGAGCGCGCTCGAGGTCGCGGTCTCACCGGCGGGCAAAGGCGCAACGCCTGGCGGTGGCGTCTATGTCGACGACCTGATAATCACCGGCTCCAAGGAGGCCGAGGTCGAGGCGTTCAAGGCGGAGATGAAGACCGCCTTCCAGATGAGCGACTTGGGGCTCCTCTCTTTCTACCGGGATCGAGGTCCACCGGGCGACTCCGTATCTCCTTCGCCGACCGCCACGCCAAGCGCACTGTCGAGTGGGCGGCCTCACCGATCGCAACCCACCCCACACCCCTATGGAGGAGAGGTCAAGTCGAGTCGTGAGAGCACGGCGGAGGAGGTGGACGCGACGCAAGACGGCGCGCATCGTGGGTAGCCTTCGCTACCTCGTCCACACGCGTCCGTTTGGCGTTCGCCGTTGGCTACGTCGATCGGTTCATGCGGCGGCCCGACGGCGAGCATCGGCGAGCCGTGAAGAGGATCCTCCGCTACGTTGCGGGCACCTCCGACTACGGCTTGCACTACCCGAGGTGTCCGTGCGGCGCTTCATCGGCACAGGCGACGGCGACCACGCAGCGACATCGACACCGGCAAGAGCACAAGCGGATTCTCTTCTTCCTCGGCAAGTGCCTCGTTAGGCGGCGATCGATCAAGGCGGTGGTGGCCACATCCCACCGTGAGGCCGAGTACATAGCGGCTTCCACCGCTCGACTCAGCGCCTGCTCGCTCGACCGCTGGTGATCTCCTCGGTAGACACCGAGGCGGGGCACTCGGGGTGGACGACAAGTCCGCTCGCTCGCGAAGAACCCGTTTTCCTGAACGGAGCAAGCACATCCGGTGAAGTACCACTTCATCCGAGGTCATTGGATGAAGGCGGTGTCAAGGCGAGCTACATCAACACCACGGATCGACTTGGACACGCTCACCAAGCCTCTTGGGAGGATCAAATTCCTCGAGCTCGCTCTAGGATCGGGATGGTTCAACGTCCCACAAGACGACGTACAAGACTTAGGGGGAGAATGATGAATAAGTCTTTGTACTGCGGTCTTTGTACAGCATCTGCTTTAGCATCTAGGACAGCTTTTGCTTTAGCATCTAGGACGAGATCTGCTTTAGACAACATCTGCTAAGCATCCTTGACTAGCATCTAGGACAAGATCAAGGACAGATCTCGCTTTAGCATCCTTGACTAGCATCTAGGACAGCATCTAGGACAGATCGCTTTAGCATCTAGGACAGCATCTTAGCATATGCTTGGCTGGTTGGCAGCCTATAAATATGTGTCCCCAACCCCTCAGGTTGGTAAGGCATTGTGTGAGAAATAGAAAAAATTGCCCCATCTCCAAGTGTCTTCCTCTCCATGAGAGTAAGGATCTTGCTATCACCAACAGCAAGAGTCCAGCGAGTAACAGCTGATGCAGACTGCAGAGCATTCTTTGTGAATATGATGTGTATAACTTTGCTACTATAAGCGCAGGAGTTCTATTGTAATACACTCATCTTAGTGCAGGGATTGTAGTGGAATGAGGGTTTAATTTGCTTGCCGCATTTCATGTTACTTTTCAAATCGGGAATTGGCTTGCTTGATGTGACATGTTTGCTGTTATATACTTTTCATTCTGGTTGTTTATTTACTCTTAGGTAAAACTTTAACCATCTGAAATGCCCTACCTGTGCAATTACAGCGCATGCCCAGAAAAAATAACTGAATTTTTGGAAAAGAAGGGTGAAGAGAAGAAGCAAAAGAGGAGAGCAAGGCCAAAGAAATCGGTCCAAGCTGCGGTAAAAGATGTCGATGCGCGGCTCAAAGAATTGCTGCTTGGTATTGAATTGGAAAGTGGCACGTTTTGGCCTACAACCAATCGCCCTGAGACAGCACATGTACACGGTGTGGCATCTGGCAAGGATATAATTGATCTGTCTTCTCCATCTCCGCCTCTCCGGGCTTGTAAGATTGCCAAGTCCCAGAAGAAGTCCATCGGATCAACGACAGCAGCCGCGAATGGGATCGATCTGCAGTGCCAAAGTTTGCTGACTGGTATGATGGAGCCACAAAATAGCAGCCAGAACAATGATGCTCAGAATTCGACCCCAGACAAGGACCTGATCGATCTGTCTTCACCCCTGACTCCTGCTGCTGATAGAGAAAAATGCGGTTTAGAAGGCTTGCCACCCTACGACGAAGCAGAAAGGAGAGCCCTCTCAGATATGAGCAGTTTCCCTGAGAAAGGCGGCATGTCACCTGACCAGCATGGAGCTGGAGCAAGTGGCGGTGGTGGACAGCTCGAAGCATCGCCACTAGTCAGCCATGGGACACAGATGTCCAGCGTATCTGACTGTTCTCGGAGAAGCGATGTGCAGGATGCAGCAGTAGCAGAAGCTGCCACCGTCGATCTGTGCTCTCCTTCACCTGTCGTTAGAGGTGATGGGAATACGCGGCGTGATGCTGATGCGGTAGGCATCTGTGAAGCTGACAGTAGCGACCACGAGAGGAGGGCGAGGGAGCTACGGTTGTTTATAGACAGCATAAGAGATGAATTGTATTGAACGGCACATATTGTTTGTTTCCAGACACATATAACATATAGAGCTGTTGGAAGTTTTATTCAGCACAATCACTCGTGGAACACCGAAGAATTTTTGTGCTGCGATGAATCGGCAGCTTTTTTGTTTCTCCTCTCCTTTCTAAAGCGAAGCAATGAAGACAATACAAATGGAAATTGAAGCTTCAATGACTCGTTGCAAAAACTAAAGGGAGTGACTATTGCTAAGGCGATTGAAATTTTTTTTATCTCTTAGTCACTTGAAGTTGCACTCTCAATCGATTAAAATTACAGTTATTTTTTTTAGAGGGGGCTGTAATTTTAGTTGATTGAGAGTGCAACTAAGTGTAACTTTAGTTGCACTCTGAATCGTCTGAAGTTGCAGTTGTTTTTTTTAGAGGGGGCTGCAATTTTAGTTGATTGAGAGTGCAACTTCAAGTGCCTGAGAGATAAAAAAATTTCAGTCGCTTTGGCAATAGCAAAACCGAAAACTAAATGCATGCAGAAACTCAACGGCCATGAAGTAGTAAACCACTAACTAGATGCATGCATACAAGATTTAACAATCAACATCATCATCATCATGTAGACCAGTAGAGAGCAGCAGCAGTGGTTGCATGGCTCCCCGGGCTTCACCGGAGCGCCCATGCCCTGACCATCAGCAGGCCGTGCGCCACCATGCCGCAGAGGAACCCGAGCGCGGCGCTGGAGCCGACGAGCGACACGGCGGTGCAGACGAGCATGACGAACGCCTCCGCCTTTGACGACATGTCCCTTGCCGCGATGGCCAGCTCGACGCCGGCGAAGAGCAGCAGCACGCCGAGCAGCCCCACGGGGAACGCGGCGAGCACCCGCAGCATGGAGCCGCCCAGCACCAGCCCCAGCGCCAGCTTGAGCCCGCCCAGCGCCGCCACGCACCCGCCGCTGCGCCCGCCGAACTTGTACTGCCCCGCTAGCCCGCCGGCGCCGTGGCAGGACGGCATGGCGCCGAACCAGCACCCCACCAGGTTCATGCAGCCCATCGTCACCGACACCGACGTCGCCGACGCCTCCTCCTTCTCCGGGAAGAGGTCGCGCGTCAGCTTGCACACCGCCACCACCGAGTTGAGCACCGACAGCGGGATCTGCGGCACCGCGCCCTTGATGAAACCCCGCTTCCACGCCTCCCGCGATATGTGCACCACGCGCATCCGCGACGGCCCCGCGCGCAGCTCCCTCACCGCCGCCGGGTGCCGGACGATGGCCAACACCACGCCGAGCACGAACACGATCACCGCCGAAGGGATCGACGACGCCAGGCGACGCCTCCAGTTACGCCAACCATTTCCACCTTGTTCTTCTTCTCCTCCGGTGTCGTGTCCTCCTCCTTGGCGGCCGTTGTTGGTGCTGTGATTATGATGGTCCTCGCCGGCACCGTTGACGAGGACGATGAAGCATATGGCCGCGATGGCGAGGACGAGGCCGTCGAGGCCGGCCCAGGGGCGTCGGCCCAGGGACTTGCCCTTGCCGAGGTCCTGCTCGTAGCGGATGTATTTGACCGCGGCCATGGCGAAGTTGAGACCCTGGGCGAGCTGGATGCCGCGCACGACGGGGAGCGGGACGATCCAGTAGACGAGCTTCATGAGGCGGGTGATGCCGAGGAAGAGGACGAATGCGGCGGTGAGGATGCCGGCGGCCATGACCTCGGGGATGGCGAAGGAGGGGTCGGAGAGGGCGGTGGCGGCGATGGCCTTCATGGGCTGGACGGGCATGGGGACGCCGTAGATGAGGCCGGTGACGGCGTTGTAGATGCCGGTGAAGATGAGGGTGGTGCCGAGGTCCAGGTGGCGGGACAGCGCCAGCGACAGCACGATGGGGATGTAGGTGCCAAGGTCGCCCATGGCGCCGTTCAGCTCGCCCCACGCTGACCGGAACCGCAGGTTGTCGCGCGCACGGGCGAGCAGGGAGCCTGTGGTCGCCTTCGGTGCAGGGGCCTCCGGGTCGGCGTCGGAGGGGTTGACGGTGGTGGGCATGGCCGATGGCATCATGTCGTCCACGTCCAGCCGGCCGATTGCCGGTGGTGGTGCAGTGCGGTATTTAGAGGAGGCATTTTCATACAGTAGAATCGTCCAATGTCAAAACGAGTCACATCTGACATGGATACATACGAGCATTTCTTTTCTTTTCTGGGTTGCCGATCGACCTCACCTGCCCTAGATATTCCACTGACCTTATACACGACTATTTCTTTTCTTTTCTGGGTCGGCTTTATACGTTGCTACAGTAATTAGCTTTTAAAATGTGTGTTTTTTCGAGACAACATCTCTAAGAACAATATAGTAGACAGTGTGCCGAGTTCAGCTATACCGACCAAAATCGCATGTGATTATTTCCTTCTGTGTACCGTCTCTCGCGAATAGCCAGAATTTAAAATTTACCTATACCGACCAAAATTGCATGTGATTATTTAGCTATAGTTCAGCTATACCGACAGTGTGCTTGAGTTTGGTTTATGAGAGTTTGTAAGTTCTTCGATTGATTCTGTTGCTGGTGGTATGACCGGTATTAGGGCCACAGTCATTTCGGCTTGGAACGGTATTACCGGCGTTGTATAGGCGGTACTACCGGAGTGAGGCGGTATAACCGGCTTTTGGTTCGCAGTCATACCGGCTGAGGAGCTGTTGGGTCGTGCATTTGTTTGAATCGAGTTGTTGGAATATAGTCATGGTATGTATGTTGTTGTTTGTGTGCACATGGGTTTATTGTTTGTTCCTAAGTTTATGATCAATTTTTTGGTTGCATGCTTTTTGGACAGTGCATTGTATGGATGAAAGTGTCAATTGATGACCTTGTGTATTGTGTGATGCTACGTGACAGTTTGCTTATTTGTATTAGTTGCAGGACTTCGGAGTTAGGTCATGATGAGGCGTAGGAGGACCAGGACTAGGTACACGGTGGTGATGAGATCCAGAACAGTCAGGGAGACGCCAATGATGACCGAGGCTTGTGGGGTGGTTGCAAGCTAGAACGACGAGGAATCGGAGCAGGAGCTACCTGTAGTGGACATGATGGGCAATGGCAATCGGAGCAGGAGCTACCTATAGGTTGTTCGACCACTCTCAACTCCTCGTCCATGTTGGTTTCGACTACTCACTGGTCTTCGATTATATTGGTTTTTGACCACTCACTGGTCATCGACCACATTGGCTTTTCGACCGCTCACTAGTCATCGACCACGTTGGCTTTTCGACCACTCTCTGGTCGTCGACCACGTTGGTTTTCGACTACTCGATCTTATTTCGACCTACTTCGACTACTCGATCTTATTTCGACCTACTTCGACTACTCTGGTTTTCGACCATTCGCTGGTCGTCGACCACTCAAGTCATGTTACAAGCACTCTGGTTTTGGACCCCTCACTGGTCATTGACCACCCGAGTCCTTTCAACCAGTTTGGCTTACGACCAGTCGCCGTAGTATCTCAGTGGTTCAGATCCTTGTTTCTATGAGTCTTGAGTAAGGTTTCTATCTTAAACTTCATAGCTTTTTAGCCATCGAAGCAAAAGATAGATGAATTATTTGGGAGAAAATTTTAGGGCACTATTCATCCCTGTTGTCTGTTCGGTCCTACATTATTTGTGACCTGCTATAGCCATGGACAACGTATGCATGCATGGCCCAGCCTATACTATAGTGGTGTTTTGGTTTGTCAACTGTGTTGTGCTGTATTTTTTAAAGAAAAAAGTGAAGGAAAAACAACAGAAAAAAAGGGTGTGTTGTGCTGTGTTTATTCTAAGAAAAAGAAAAAGAAAACGGAAAAGGAGAGATGGCCCATTGGCGCACCAAGAGACAAGAGATCGATCGATCAAAGCCAACGTCGCCGTTGTTGACGTAATAATAAATCGATATGAATACATACTTACATGCTAGCTGCCTGCGCCTGCGTGTACATACATGCATGCATACCCTAGTTTAATGCACTGCTCCGAATTATGCGATGCCGGTGCGGCGTCCTTTTATTTATGGGAGTGTCTATTGCCAAGGCGACTGAAATTTTTTTGTCTCTCAGTCACTTGAAGTTGCACTTGGAAGGGGCTGTTTTTGGAGGGGCTGTTTTTGGAGGGGTGCAGTTTTAGTTGATTGAGAGTGCAACTTCAGTGACTGAGAGACAAAAAAATTTCAGTCGCCTTGGCAATAGCAAAACCGTTTATTTATCTATTTTGTTTTTGCAGCAACGGCAACGGCAAGCATAAATTAGGGCATGTTTAGATGCGGCTGCAGCTTATGGGTTTTGGTTGAAATTTTTGAATTTTGGCTGTTTACGGTACAGATTACGGAGAGACGGATAATCACTTGTGATTTTGGCTGGTACAGATGTTGGACTTTTAACGTGTAGATCGTTTAACTTGTAGACCCCGTCTTGATAAAATACTCTGTTTGAAAGTTAGATACTGTAGTAAAAACCAAAAGTTATCAGTTTCGGAGAAAAAGAACATGCCTTTAATTTGACGAGACTAGTAATTCAGAGCTGGAGACAAGATTCAAGTCATTGTCTATTACATTCTTTTGACATCTCAAAATCAAGTCCAGTCTAAAAAAACATTAAACACAGATGGGGAGAGAGAGAGAGAGACGGCAAGCAGCAGCTGCAGCTGCTTGTTTGTTGCATACACAGATTTAGTTACGTGCTATTTTAAAAGAAGCAAAGAAGAATGAAATGTCAATGAAAATAATTAATGTTATCTTCCGATCAGAACCCGTCCAGCTTGGAATTCAAGTGTTGCTATCTCTTGCAATATTGCATTCAGGTTGTTCCTTCGCCTCACTTAGGGGCCGCTTCAACAGGTTGTCGGCTTTTGATTTTTATCTAAAATTATATTATAGTAGTTAAAATTGTACTGTAAGTAGATGCTAGTTTTTTGAAGTCATTTAATCAAAAAAATAAAAAAGAAAAAATAGCGTTATATCTTTACAGGCAATACAAAGAAATAAGACAAAAAAGATTAAAAATGCCAAAATTAAGAAACCAACTTGTCCAAAGTGTCTTCTGGGTTTAGACGCTAAAAACCAGACAAAAAACAATGTTTATATCCATTCCATGGGATGGCATGGAATGGAACGGAGCTGAATAGTTTTTAATACCTAATGTTTATACCAGATTAACTAGTTTTTTACACAAGGAACGATGGAATGCTTCGATGCGTACGACAACTGCATGCCTGACGAAGTTGAAGCTTGCAGGCTGCTTCTTCTTCTCTGGAACTTTGCCAAGGCCAACACTTATTGGGTTTGACCACAAACCATTTGGAATCTAGCAGCAGCCATGCTCCATTAGTTATTTACGGTAGAAAAACAACTTTTAGAAGCCATATGAACAGGGCTAAGACAGATGCTTTTCTCCTTTCTTTCTCTCTCTAGGTGAAAAGAGAGGGAAATATTTTCTTCAACAGTGTCCTGTGTCGAGACCCAAATGTGCAAATCGGGACTCTTCTGTGTATTCTGCATTAATCTATCATCACGCTAGTGCATATCATAGAAACATTGATGGATTATCATCCATAATCACGAATAACTAAGAAATATACAAATATTATTAATTATCAGAGTAGCGACCTTATGGCCAAGTTTACAATTAATAGCCTAAAGGATTTAACACAACATAGTACCGAAAAATAAAGATAAACATAGTGGTCATTCAACATGTCCACATGCAATCGACTGAGAGCAAAGTCCTAATATGCGAAGACGTCAAAGAACTCTCTTTCAAATACATCTAGCCATAAGTACATAGAGTACTTAGTAAGTCGTTTATAATAAGATGCAATATATAATGATACAAGTCTTATCAAAGAATTGCTAAGTGGTTATTTTATACAAAACAATAATTTAGAGTAAATACAATAAATAGATTGAAAGGCACTTTGAAATTGATTATTTAATGAATAATTCAAAGAAATTGAGTAAACCACAGGTAAACTGCTATTCACTTCTCATCCAATCCAACCAATGTTTTATGAAATTCTACCATTCATATGAAATCATCGAGTATTGTCCACAACCGGGGATACGGCTATTCGAATAGTTTTATACTATATAGATGTTGCACAACTTTACTCACACAATATGATCATCTTGTAGTGTCACTAGTATAACATGGCAAGAAGATCACAACAATGTCGTTACAATGTTCAACCTCAACTCAACTCCGCTTGCTAAGATTTCACAACTGAGTAGACTTTGACCTAGTCGGTAAAAGTTCCCTTTTGTGCCAACGTGGTAAGCTCCAGTGGTAAGCATGATCACGGGCTAGAACGTGGCATATGGTGAAGCTACAGGAGTGGTCGTCTAAGCTACCGGAGATGACACAATCGACAATTGAACGGTGATGGGGAAAATGAAAAACTCGAGATCTCGGTGTTTGGTGAAGGAAAATCGAATCAACCTTGAGGATAGCTATATTGGAGGGTAGAACACATTTTGATGCAGAAGAATCAAAGAGAATCTCACTGGATAGATAGGAATGCGAGGTGTCCTAGGCGGCTGTAGCTAGACATCGGCGACGACAATTTGGGTAGGTTTCCGGGGGAAAGTGAATGGAGCACCGTGTAGAACGTGACGAGACGAGTCTTTCAGTGGTGATGGCACTGGCTAAAGCTCACCGATAGCGACGAAATTCGGCGAGGAAGACCTTTGGCAATGCTCGGCTTCTCGGGTTCAATTCAACAAGATGGCAACAGAATTGGGGATGGAGCTCTGGGGTTTTGGAAGAGGAGATTGAGGCGAGTATTTTGATGAAGATGGCTTGTGTTTTTATAGTGCAAGGAGGAAGATGTTTGAATCGAAGATACATTGGGTTGCACTCGATTTGGAGTCTGGAGCTGGAAGATGAACAACGCACATAGTATTGTTCATCCGACAGGTGGCCTAGTACTGTTTGGATATTTTGGGATTTCAAGGAATTTCAAAATTCCAGAAATTGGGATGAATTAAATTAAGCTTCAATAAACAGCAAATAAACTCCAAAAAATCTAAAAAAATACAGATAACATTTCTTACAACATAAAAACCTAAATAAACAGGTTTTGAATTAATTGATGTTTATTTTATTTATATTAAATCTTTTTATTTTCAGAAAATTCTAATTAAGCTCTAATTAATTCAAAAAAAATCTAAATGATTATTTTTATTTTAGAAGCTTAAAAAAAACACTGAAAACCAAGATGTTACAACCTGCCCGAGCGATCACCTATTGCTGCTATTGGCAAAAGGAAGGCGGCCTGGAATAGGAATAACAAACAAAGAGAACGACCCGACCTCTCACAGCACTCACAAGCCATCATGCATTCGCTTCTCCGAATTGTCCTTCTCATTGACTGAAAAATATACTCCGTAATACAATTGTCCCTCTCATCAAAGGGATGGATCATTTCATGGATGTGCGCCACATTCAATGGTTTATGACTTAGGTCAGTCACATCTTCCACAAAAGGATGGCAAATTATTGAATACCCCAGAATAAACTCCACACTTTTTGCGATATAAAAATATTCCGTCGTTGATTTTTTTGACAAAAATAGAAGTTACAGACAAGATGCCGTCATGGTTGATATGACATAATCAGGTCTTCGAATTGGCAGAGAATGTGAATATTAATCCAACTTGAAGAGCAACTAGTAGCACAAACAAAGCAGCTAGAATGTTGAAACTGTTGCCTCGCGTTCTCCTCGAATCATTCGCCTGTCCAGAGTGACTATCTTTAAGGCTGGGTCCGGCAGGCGCACGCGACAAAGCTCCAGGCACCACATCCCAAAATGATTCTAGTGTGGCAGAAGCCGCTGCACTTTCTGGTTCTATGATTGAAGAGCTTTCCACATCTGTTTCCAGTGATATCACTTCCTTGCAGCGCTCCATTGCATCCTGCAGGTATCACACAAAACGGTGTCAAGCCAAAACATATCATCTGTTCTAGCAGAATTGAAGATATGTGAGACAAGCAATCATGAGCCACCAAACTAACCACTGAACAATATATGGGATATATAAGCATCGAACTGCGCATGTTCTAGAAAAACTGAAATATTTTGGAATTTGGACTCAAGAATCGAGATCCCTGGTGCACTCAAATAATAGCTAGGAGAGGTACCTCTGTTGTCTCTGATTGCTGCAAGTAGTCACAAACATAGGAGCCAGACAACCAAGGAATTAGAATTCTTCTAGGGAATGAGAAACTATAAGGTTTTCTGTTTGCAAAAAAGAAGAGGATGTAATCAGTTGCATATAAAAACATAGCAGGAATCCTGTGAAGAAATAACAAACTAAGTCAGCGACATATTTGTTGTTCTGTTATAATCAGAGCAAACAATGAACATGTAAGTTTAATATGATTATGGATACACTAATGTCAACATATTCCATGACACCAAATAACGGACCTGACTAATTAGAAAATGTAACATATGGTGGGTGCTAATTCTCTACAAAATATAAGTGTGCCCTGCAAGATATGAAATACCTCAACTCATGAAAAATAACTTGGGTGGCCTTCTGAGACGATGAATTCTCCAAATCATTAATGGTAGATTCATCATCTGCCTCATCGAGGATGATATCCAATCTGCTTCTTAGGCTTGTGATGATGTCCACCTTAACAGGGAGTAGGACAGGTAGAGAGGCAGCACAAAAAAAATTATTAGTTTGCTAACCATTAAAAAATGAATAATTCGAACAGCTAATGTAAAATGATGGTTGAAACTAGAAATAAACCAATGCAGGACAGGTTTATCATGTTAAATCTTTCGAGATTCAATTATAAAAGGGGAAATAATACTACAGTGCCAAGTAACTCAGAAATAATTTTTCAGTATCCATCAAAGCTCCATCACTCAAAACAAATATATACATTTCTACACAACAGACATGAACCACGATAACTATGTACAGCACATAGTTAAACAAAAGGATCCTTTTCTTGAACTTCAGCAAACTCATGCGGAATCAGATTCTTGAAATCCCAATCCAGTGCCAAAATGCGAACCAAAACGGCTGCTCACATTTTTACCACTAATACATGAACACTTCCTCTGATATTGAAATTCAGTCACAGAACTGGTGAGTGGTGACTCCATAGATAGTAAGCCCCATCATTGAAAACAAGGGTCGATGATAAACAACGGATATCTCATAACTACCTTTAGATCGGATATAGCTTCTGAAATAGATTCTTTTGGGCCTAAGTATGCCAAGGCGCTGACAGATCCAGCAAAGAGAAGCAGCCCAGCAACTCCCTCTAAACTGCATTCTTTAGTGCAAGCACTTACTATTAGGCTCTCGTAATGGTACCAAGAGAAGTCAATCATCAAATGTAATAGGAAACAGCATTAGCTGAGGCACCTTCGGCAGGCAAATCGTTCTTGAAAGGTACAAGAAAGTCGACTTTGTGTGGACCCTTTGACGTGATATTCATATCATCCGAAAACTAGTGGAAAATATATAGAGAAAATAATAACTGTAAGTGGGAGTAAAATACAAACAAGATTAGACAACTTTAAACTACTTGGAATTCACTGCCAGTATTCTTTTAGATTAATACACATTATCCCAATTCGTAGCATTTCTGCACTTCTCCAACTGAAATAAGGCTAAACAGTGGTAATTTACCAGATCTCCATCAATTAAAGCTTTGGCATTCTGCACTTCCTTTGTGAGATGACTGATTGCCTTTGAAATAACTTTCTCAAAAGGCTCAGCTTGAACAACTGTCAACCTATGCCAACATGCATTGTAACTTGTAAGTAATCAGTCCACAATGTGACAGAAGAAATCTCATTACAAGGAAAACAAACATTGACCGATGCGCGGATTTGCTACAGCACACATGACCCATATAAACTGATACACAGAGTTGATTTTTTTTCAGGTATCTTTAATATTCAATAATTTAGTTTACTTCAAATGATGCACCTCTAGCTTTGGGGCACAAATGAGACGATAAGTGCTATATTTAGCTACTAGGCAGCATTAGAAAAGTCGTACCTTATCTCAAAATTATATGTGCATCTGAAAGTTTGAAGAGAAGCTAATAATTTGCTATATTTGAAGTCACACGGCCTTAAACTTCCTGATGCAATCTCACATATACGACAGGCCCACCTGTAACACATCACAATTCATATGTTATGCCTTGTCCGTGTATTAACTGTAATTGATCCTTCCATACAAGAGTTGAAATCGAAATGCAGTTGAGCATGACAGATTTCAAAGGACAATACCATTTCGTGACATAAACAAAATTAGGACAATCACAATAAACAGAACAACAAAAACACTGGATTACATTGAATTTTCATCCATGTCAGAACTGATTGAATTTTCATTCATGTCAGAACTGATTGTTGAAATCCAAGCTCGCCAGGTGACTGAAGTTTGACACAAGTGCTAAGCAGATCAAACATATTTGGAGAAGGGAACCAAAGTGATATATGAGAAAGAATACAGCACCTGCTTGGGCTGTACGAGATATGAATGAGCAGCCTCTCATCAAAGCCACTGCCATAACAAGGAATTGCCTGAGAAGCCACTCTAATAACCTGGAAAATAACATGAGTAAATTATCTGTACAAGTCCATGTCCTGGTACAAGGAATTATCTGAATATCAAGAAGCCATCGTAATATGCCTAAAAGATCATAATTGCAAACTCTGGTAAAACAAACTAAAAAGACACAAGCATGAGGTGCACCCAGCCCAAAACCCATACAATCAACCGAACAAGAAGTTGGCACCTGTGCTGAAACTGCAGGGGAAGTCGCCTTGAAGGAGGCTTCAGAAGCCCATATGTAAATACCTATGACACTCATTCCTCCTAGGAGCATCTTCGACACCTGCGGATGGAGATAAGATTCGACTGGATTTTCAAAAAAAAAATCTAGTTACTCTTAAGCTAAAAGGTCAGAACTAGGGCGCTCATAGTATGAATTCGACTCGGAATCAAAATTTGGCTAAAACTTGATAGGTAATTCATCACAAGACTCGACTCTCATTTGGCAGAAGATTCCCAAATGCAACACTAAGGCCTAAAAAGTTTCAGGAGAGTACTGAGGGGGGAAGTCTAATTTTGTGGCGAACTCTGTAACTTAGTCTGCATCTAGAAAAAAAAAATCCAAATTAGCCTAGTTTGATGAATGCCATTGCAATCCTAACAGTTGCAGATACTACTAGTAGTACTGATTGTTAGGGGTTGTACGTACGCACACAATGAGGAGTGGACATTTGATTGCAGTAGTATGATCTAGTTTTACCTGTCGCGCGTGCTCGGCGACCCAGTCGACATCGAACTCGAGCGACGGCGCCGCGTCGGAAGAAGGTGCGCCTCCACCTTTACCGCCGCCCTTAGCCTTGGCCTTGGGGCCAGAGGGGGCGCGGAGGGAGCAAGCGGGCGCGCCGGAGTCGGTGGGCGGCGTGGGGAGCAGGGAGTAGACGAGGGCGCGGTCGGAGGAGGCACTGAGCTTGCCGACCACGAGACCCACCTGCACGCACGCACGATCAAATCAAACATCCATGGCTGGCTGGCTGCCTGAGATGAGACGGGAAGAGCTCAAGTGACCTGGGCTGGAGGGGCGGAGGAGGAGAGGTTGTCCTCGAAGGCCTTGAGGTGGGCCTGGTCGCCGACCACCGCCTTCACCATCGTCTCCTCTCCTTGGCGGCGGCAGGCGATCTGGTCTGGTTCAGTGCTTCCTTCCCTTACCTTTTTCCGACTTCTAAAAACTATTTTTCTATTTTTTTTCTAAGATAACAAATTTTTAAATAAAATATTTTTTTAAAATAAGATCTATAAATTAATTATAATACATATTATAGTGACTTTATTTATATCGATTAAAATTACGTATGAGTTTCTATTACTCCGTACTATCTCTCACGAACAATCCAAAAACCATAAGTCATAGCCAAAATTCATAAGTCAAAACTAAAAAGAACATGTCCGTTATTTATGTAAGAAATAAGTCTATTTTTGGTCTCTTAACTTATGTTTCGGGTCTAATTTACACTATTAACTATGAAACCATTTATTTTACATCCCTGAGCTGTCGAAATCGGATCAAATCATCTCTTACCATAAACTACTCTGGTTTTGAATGACGTGGCGCTCATGTGATGGTGGTTTTGGCAGATAAACGAAAGCTCCGGCTTCTTTAATTGATGGATTAATAAATAAACACCTTTGCTTCCAATGTCTCCGTCCGGCAATTAAGTTTGAGGTTTATGCTTTTATATTCCTTTGCTTTTCAAGGCAACTATACGCGGTTGTAAGGATTTTGAGGTTTATTCTCGTGTGAGGTATCCTGAGATAGCTTTGAGGTAATTATATGAGGTCGTAACTAAGGATGATTGGCTCTATTCTTTGGAGTTTTTGTCTTTTGGTTTTTAGTTTTTTTCGAATGTGGAGCTAAACGGGACGTCTTTTTAAAATAGAATCTTCAAACGGTTTCTTAAACCTAAAAATGTGTGCGTCGTTCGCATCGACACCTTCACCATCCACTATCATATTAAAAAATATAGACAAAGACTATCATATTTAGTCAAAAATCATCAACCATAACAAAAAATAGGACCTTTATCTATTTTGTCCTGTTAGATAACTTTTTGAGGTTTGCTATGGAGTAAGGCATCCTATGTGTGGTAAGTAATTTTGAGGTTTTTGTTGTCTACCTACAATACAATGCCTCTTTTTAGCTTATGGTTTCTCTAAATAAATAAATAGAACAGCTTCTTCATCGCCATTTCAAAGCGCCTTGTCAGGACATCCTTTTCAAAGCGGCTTCTCTGTTGGCCCCCTCTCTATTGGCCCTCTCCTGGTCAGCACAAGCAGGCAGAGCAGTGAAGTGGGTGGGCCCTATTCAATTCTGTTGTGGCTTTTGGTTGAAATAGCACTGTAGCGACTGCAAGAAGTCGTGGCTGAATGTAGGGGTCTTCAATTCGGTTGTTAGCTTTTAGTTGAGCTGATTTGAAAAACAAAAAAAATGGTAGAAATTGAAAAGGATTACATGAACATGAAAGAAAAAGTATATAAAATGAAAGAAAAAAAAGGAAAACAGGAAACAAAATTGCCATGCTTAGACAAAGAGATGGATAGAACTTATGACATAGGAGAACAGGGGAGGGGCTGCGATGGTACTGGACGTCGACTGTGATGGCAACGACGAGGGCGGCCCTGACGACATGGGCGAGGGTCAAAACGGAACAGATGGACCATGGGAAAACAATGCAAGGTAGTGTCGCGGACAACGGTGAGCAGCGACGAGGGCAGAGAAGGAACGACGGTGACGGTGGGTTACAGTCTTGGGGAAGTAGCGTGAGCATAAGCTTCGCGACGATGTGGGGAGTACTCTGGTGCAAGGAATTGACAAATAACTCATTGAGGGCGACGAATCGACAGCAAGAGTTGTTTTGGCCGGCGACGGGGAGAAGAAGCTTGATTTCCAATGATGTGATGCGAGAAAATCCAATTATTTTGAGATGAAGGCTCAAGGTGCTCAGGAACACAAGATGACATGAAAAGAATTACAAGAGCTTTACTAGAGAGAGAGAGAGAGAGAGATCGAGGTGCCGGAGCAGTGGCTGGGGTGGGGAGCAGCAGGGTAAGGTGTAGCTCGATGCCTAAGATGGAGAAACGACAGCCGAGCACCCCCTTGCCTTTGCCTCGCCTTCCCAACGGTTATTTTTGGAGGGTATCTATGCAACAGTTGTCACCAAGAGACTGCGCCCTAGCCGTTGCCTCAACGCTGCGAGCACCGCCGTTGAGCTCCTCTGCCTCATGCCGCAGTTGCCTATAGCTCTCTCGAGGTCAGGCCAACCCATGTGACCCGTCGGCCGCATCGCCTCAGCCGTCGTTCGCCGTTGCCACCAGCCGCTAGAGCCACTTGTGCTCGCCCTTATCCGTTGTCTCGAAAATAGGTACAATTCCAAAAGAAGCGGCTTCTCAGAAGCTACTTTTAAAGCCAGAAGCTGCGCACGGGTTGGAACAACGCCTCTGTGTATGGTCGCCTGGATCGCATTGCTCACACACACTCTTCACTCGCCACACAACATCATAGGCTCCGTTCAAATCTACTGTGGTTTTTGGCTGAATGACATTGTGACGGTTGTTAATTTTTTCCCTGAGGTATTCAACTAAAAAAAAGTAAATAAAAATAGGAAAAATAAAAAACATCTTTATATCATAGATAATAGAAAGGAAAAAGAAAGAAAGGAAAAAAAAAAGAAAATAAAGTCGCTCGAGGAGCTGCTTGTTTGAGAGTGAGAGAAACACTCCTCCGTCTTCCCCTACTCGCCGCCCCAACCCAACCCAAGCAAGCAGCAATCCCGTCGGTGTCGGTGCTGGGCGACGGCACCGCATAATGGGAGGCCCCCTCGGCGCCATCATTGGCCGCTACCCCTCCTCCTCCGCCGGCGGAGACGACGACGCTGGAGCCGGCATCCTCCGCCACGACCGCAAGTGCCGCGACCTGCCCTTCCTCATCCTCTTCGCCGCCTTCTGGATCGCGATGATTGTCAATTCCAGCTTCGGGTTCAACCAGGGCAACCCGCTCAGGTCACCCCGCGTCCCCCAACTAAAAAAATGAAACTGGCCTTTTTCTCTCTCCTCGCTAGGATTTGCTGGATTTGCCGCTGTCGGTAGTTTCGCTTCAATTAGATAGTTGCACCAAGCTCTCCTCTCCTGTCTTTTCAAAGTTTCATGGGCTTTTGCCTTCCATTGGGGCTGATTTCTTTGCTTAATATCTACCTCCTTTGCCTTTTTTTTTTCTCTTCTTTCACTTAGATCCTTCACTCGCTGTCTAGTGTGTACACCAGAGCACTGAATCTTGGCTCACTCCACTCGTTCCCAAGTCCAAACCCTGCATTTCCTGTTCTTTTCCTCATATGCATTTTTTTCTTCACAGCACAGAGGACTAGTACTTCAGGTCCTTGCATTATTCTGCATTTCTACCTTTTGTTTCCTTTTGCTGTTTGGTACCTCCAACTGAGCAGAAATAGCTGCCGGGAAATGCAACTTCTTGCTGGAGCTTTCTTCCATTGGATGCAACCTAGTCTCACTAACTAATTCTAGAACTAGAGGGTTAGCTCATAAGGTGAATTCTTGTTTACACCACCTCATCCAATTTAGGAGCCTACATTCAGTATAAAGTGAGCCTTTTCGTTGCTAGAAAGCAAATCTGTATTGCGGTCCTTGAAAATGGTATGTTGCTCACATTGCCCTCCTTATATTCTTGGTATGTTGCTCACATTGCCCTCCTTATATTCTTGTTCAGAATTGATGCTTGTCGTAACTAAAACCCATTTAAACAGCTGCGGAGATTTGCTGTTGTGCTTCGGTGTTCTTACTGTTATGAATATTATGTGTATATTCATGAGATCCAAAGGGCAATATATACAGAGAGTACAAGGTGATATGCCATAAACAAATAAGAAAACACACAGGCATATAAAGAAACAAAGAATTCCTATCCTATTCTAACACTCCCTCAAGCTCACGATGGATTACATGCACTTAGTTTGAAGAGAAAATACAAATGTTGTACCCTAGTCTATGGTTTCGTGAAGAAGTCATCAATCTATAACTCTGAGCGCACAAACTGTAAAGCAAGGACTCCCTTCTATACCTGTGAGCGAATGTATGAAGCATCCACACTAATGTGCTTGGTGAGCTTATGCTTCACTGGGTCACGGGCAATACTGATAGCACCTGTATTGTCAGACAAAAGAGTCGTAGGTCCGATCACAGATACTCCAAAATCTGCAAAGAGCCACCTCAACTAAGTAATCTCTGTTGTCACTGTTGCTATAGCTCTCAACTCAGCCCCTGCACTTGAACGGGAAATTGCAGTCTGCTTCTTTGTCTTTTAGGCAATCAGGAAGGAGTCAAGAAAAACACAGTAAGCAGAAAGAGAACAACGATTAGAAGGATCACTATCCTAGATCGCATCGGAGTGCGCTTAAAGCTGTAGTGAGTTGGAACTAGAGAAAAACAAATGACGAGAGATTGTTTCACGTAAGTAGCGAAGAACACAAAGAAGGTGATTGTAGTGAAGATGAGTAGGATGAGCCATGATCTGACTCAAGATATAAACAACATGAGCAACATTAGGACGAGTACTCACAAGATATACCAAACTCCCAACAAGATGACGATGTCGAGTAGAATCCTCAGGAAGATCACCATCAGTAGCACGAAGCTGAAGGGAGAGCTCCATGGGAGTCTTAGCAGTGTGAGTATCAATCAAACCAGACTGATCAAGAAAATCCTAGACATTCTTCTATTGGGAGAGGTAGTAACCCTCAGGCGTGAAAGAAACCTTAATCCCAAGGAAATACGTAAGCGAACCAATATCAGTTATCAGAAACTGCTCATTGAGATATTTCTTCACATATGTGATGAATGAGGAATCATCACCAGTGATGAGCATAACATCCACATATAGAAGAAGCAGTGTCCTACTATGAGGTAAGATATGAACAAAATGAGTAGGATTGTGGGCACTGACAGTGAAACCGACAGCGGTAATCACTGAGGTACAACGTGCAAACTAGGCACGAGGAGCCTGTTTGAGGCCATAAAGAGCACGACGAAGATGACAGACATGGCCATCTAGAATAGAATATCTAGGTGGTGGTTGCATGTAAATCTCCTCATGCAAAACACCATTAAGGCTTTCTTAACATCCAGTTGAGAGATAGACCACTGATGAACAGAAGCAACCGCAACAAAAGTGCGAACAGTGGTCATATGGGCAATAGGGGAAAAAGTCTAATCGTAATCACGATCATCCTCCTGTTGGAAACCACGAGCTACAAGATGAGTCTTGTAGCATTCGATAATACCATCAGATCTAGTCCTAATCTTGTGCACTTACTTGCATGTGATAGGACGAGTATGCACAGGTGTCGGTACAATATCCCAAGGCTTCGTACGTCTAAGAGCATCAAGCTCCTCTGCCATAGCAAGCTGCCACTCAGAATGAGAAGCAGCCTCACGATAAGAGCTAGGCTCAGTGATAGCGAGAGCATAAGTTGTCGAAGAAAAACTAAGACGATTCAGAGGCCGAAGGGATGTCCGGTCACGAAGGGCGTAACGGGAAGCATCATCAGAGGAATCAGACGTCGGTGTCCGCAAGATACCAGGAGAGGAGTCTGGTGAAGGATGAGGAAGTCTGGAAGAGAAACCAGATGGTGGTGTTGTAGGAACAAGAGGTGGTGCTGCAGGAGACAGCATAGGAGGTGGAGGTATAGAAGGAACTACTAGAGACAGACTAGGGAAAGGCTGTGATAGGGGAGAAATGGGTGAAGTCAGAGAGAGACAACTAGGAGATCGTCTCAACGGTGGAAGTAGGACGAGGAGCCGAATTTCGATAGAAGAAAGGTCGAGATTTGTCCAATGGCTAGCCTACTAGTTTGGCTTTAAGTTGAATTGCAAGGGAGCGTAAGAGCTTACCGGGAGACGGGGCGGAGAGGGAGATCAACGGTGGCAACGGGTCCGGTCGGCGTTGGAGAAGATGAGCGCGTCCCGGCAGCTCTGGGGCACGGCAAGGCAATCCAAAGAGCGCATTAGAACGAGGTCAAGGCGAACAAGAATGGCACGATGTCCAAGGTCGAAGCTCACCCGAGCGAAGGGAACAGAGGGGCGAGGTCGGCGGCGGCGTGGCACATGGCAGCAAGGTCAATGGCTTCAGCCTTCTTGAGGGCAAACGGGCATGGATAGGTGAGTACGAGGTAGATGAAGATGAGACAAACACAAAGAGCATGATGGTGTCGTCGGAGACTCACCGGACGACGAGGAATGAAACGACGAAGCTTATGGTCGAACTTGGGGAAAAAGGGAAATTGTTCCTCTCCGAGGGCGAGGGGTTAGGGCTGAAAAAACTGAACTGTACTGGTCAACTTGGTTTGACCGGTTTTCGGGATTCGGTGCAATATGCAATTTTTGGGTTTTCTGGGAGTTTGGTTTTTTCAGTAAAAACCGGCTAAAAACTGTAAAAACCGAGAAGCCCAATACCACCCCTCATTCCCTTTGGGCTTTGGCCTGCTGTTGGTGCTGGCCTGGCCATTAAACATACAGTGGCTGCATGCTTCCTTAATTACCCATTAAACATACAGGCTACAACACGCTTCTAATTTCTCATGCCTCATTGCCTCATGTGCAGATGTGGGCATGTGGCGCTTCCTCTTTTGGTCCTTTTCATTCATTCAGTCAATCAAGCAATCATGGAGATTAGAGAAGCCAATCGTTCCGGTAATATGTATCATTCGCGTCAACTTTGGTAAATATGGTATTTACCGACACTATATCGAAATAGATTGGGATTTACCATACCGAACTGTATTTTGTGAAGATACCGTATTTACCGAACTAACAATACCGTATTTACCGTATGTACCGTATTTACCATATGTACCATATTTACCGAAAAATCCGAATGAACAGTCCTACGAAGGAGGCATGGGAGTTTAGGGAAAGCAACGAGTGAGTGAGCGCGAAAGTTTTGACATGCGAGTTGTGGCTTAAATAGGGGTGAGCCGAGAGGGAGAGCGCGGGTGCTATGGCGTGGCTTCGGAAGCACGGGAGATAGTGCGCGAGAGGGAGAGAGGGCAAGTTGGCGACATGACAAGGTTGCGGCGACAGGATGATGTCGCGGCACGCAAGGCTCGAGACTGCGGAGCCCTTAATGTCTGCTTCACGCGAACACACGCGAGGAAGAGCTCAGGTGCGCATGAGGGAGAAAGAGAGGAGGAAGATGCACAGTAATGGGTTGACGAGTGGGACCGGGGCCCACATGGCTGTGACGGTGAGAGAGGGCGAGACGGCGGGCTGGGCACATGTGCGTGCGAGCGCTGGGCTGGCTCGACTAGGCCACGACCCGGATAGAAAGAGGGAATGGGTTGGTGCGACATGTGGGCTAGCGGGGAAGAAAAGGGAAGATGGGCTAGGCCGGTGGGAAGGATTTGGTCCGAAGGCGAGGAGGGAAATAATTGAAGTTTAAACTTTAATTCCGGTTTTCAATTTGTGTTTGAATTTCTAATTCGAATTCAAAAGGGGTTTGCACACAATTTTAGGAAAAAAATCATTAGCAATCAAACTTTTAGAAATTTTGAAATTGTCTTTTTGGGCCAAGGAAATTATTTAAAAAATATTAAAATGAAATCAAGGCTTTGGGGAAAATCTTAAAATGCACCAAATTTTTAAAAAATCCATGAAAAGTATGCATGATTTATTGTGAAGCAAAATTGGGCTGTTACACATTCGGGGTCCAGGGATTGGAGTTTGGTCCTTTATGCTCACCTTGATTTCAATGCCCCACCTTATCAGTGTTACTCCCTGCGTCCACTTTGATCCCCAGTGGAACCTGTTATTAGTTGAATTTCATGTTATGATATGCAGTAGCATCTCTGGTTTGCCATTGAGATCCCCATTCACAATAGTAAAGATTCCATCTTTGGCACAAAAGCTATAGCCCTTGTCAGCCCCCTGATATCATGCTTCTTGAAGACATCTCCTCAGTATTCCTCCCTAAGAGGAATTGCATTACATATTCTTTTCATCGGGCTGATAACTATGACTTTTTTTCTGCTTTGATCATGCAGGCTGACGTACGGACTAGACTACAAAGGAAACATATGTGGCAGCAGAGATGGTGATCCAGATTTGCGTGAGCTGGATGTTCGATATTGGATGAACCCCAACCAGGTCTACCAAAGCGGGCTAAAAAGCAGCCAAATTAATCTACCTGACGTTAAGGCCATCTGCCTGATGGAATGCCCCCTTCCTGCGGAAGATGGGTTGAACTTTGTCTGTGATTATCCCGAAGGTGACATACGCCTCTCTGTCGATGATTGGATTGACAGGGACTATGATTACTTCGAGTATCTCACACCAGAGATGAGGAACAGTTCTCTTCAGTTGCAGGGTCCATGTTACCCTGTCATATTTCCAAGTGTAAATGGTAAGTCTGACATGAATATCTAGTCCTCAATATTTAGCAACATCCTGCCAATTTTAGAGAAAACGTACAGTCACTAACTTGCTCTCTCTGTCACTTCAGTGTACTGGAGCTGCCAGTTTATAGCGCGGGCATCCAACGTTTCTTTGAAGCATTGGCACCACATGGGTGGTGTCAGCATTGATGAAAACATGCTAATAGACAAAACAGTTCATAATGCAATCAACACTAAATCTGCTGTCTTAAAGGTTTGTAATGTACTTGGAACTACTTGCACTGTCTGTCCATTTCTCTGGTTCAAAGGACAGTTTAAAAACAAATATACTCTGCTTATCCCACATGTCTGCCCATATGTTAAATTAAAAGCATAATTTTGTTCTATGGTGGTAAACATTTTTTCTGCAAGTTAGTACACAACATAAGATGTTTCTTTGATTCTTATCATCCGGACAGCTAGCAGCTCATGAGATGAATATTCAGGCCATTAACTGTTATTTGTTAGACTGGATTTGTGAGATATTCACATGCTTGCTTGTCGACATGTAGATTCTTAGAACTAAGAACTTATTGTTTTCTTAAAAAGAAAGTGGTATATGCTTTTTTTTTCACATTTTTGCAGAGATATGTTGCAGATATTGGGAAGTCCTGGCCTGTGTTAATCGTTTGTGGAGGATTACTCCCTCTTTTCTTATCGGTGATCTGGTTACTAATGATTCGTTATTTTGTTGCTGGGATGCCATGGATAACAGTGATCCTGTTCAATGCCCTTGTAATATCTGTTACGATGTTTTTTTATATAAAAGGTAAGATGTTCTTCCCTACTTCAAAGTAATAAGTACTTCTATGGACACAGTAACATCATATTTCTTCTATCTATTCAATATACTCAGCTGGCTGGATTGGCAATGATCCCTTAACTGTTGTAATCGGTGAAAGTGATCCATATGTCAGCATAAGTGGACGGGTATGTTATGTACCTCTTCTTGATATCATTTTTAGCGATATCCTGCTAAGCTTCTTGTCATCTCACAATTCATCTTTTCATCAGGAAGTAAATCACCTTCATGCTGCTGCAGTATTAATGACAATAATAATGGTCATTGCTTTTCTGACTTCAATAGCTATTGTTCGGCGTATACTGATAGCGACATCCGTGCTGAAGGTATGTACGGTGCTGAATCCACTTGCTTGACACGAACACTATTTCCCTCGATGAGTTGTGATGAGGTTACTGTTGGGATACGAGTAGGCTACACTATCGTATATTAAAAATTTCTACCGCGTAAACTAGGAAGTAAGGCGAGCAAGAGATCAGAAATCGTTATTACTAGACACATAGTGTAGCGGAAGTAGATTTGAAGCAGCCAATTCAACGAACAGCTCGTCGGTGTAGTGGTAGTAGTCGATCGTCCTCCGGCCAACCGTCTCCTCGCGGTCATCCGGATTAGCGCCGCAGTTGCAGCAGCGCCTCTACTGAGGTCGACACGTCCAAGGATGAAACACCGTGCGTTGGTGTGCTAGCACCAGCGCGCACGACAAGGGTTATGAGAGGCGACGGCTAGGGTTTCGACGGGTGTGTTTCGGGATGCCTCCTTCAGCCTCCGCACATCTGCTTATATAGCCTCCAATTGGATCCTTATCCGATACGAGTAGAGATCGTATCCCACTCGGAGATTATCATCCGAACTCTTATTGTTTCAGTCCATTAAGTGTGTGACTCTATAGGTTCATGTATATTTGGCCATGGGCCGAAAACTCCTTTTCGGTCCATAAGTCGGTAGCGGTTCCTAGCAGGACATAACGACTCTCAAACATACATAAAGATTATATCGGACGAACCTATATAGTATTTATGTATTGATCCCTTTGCCTCACGATACTATATCGAACTCAAGGTGAGAAGCGTGCTATCCTATGATGGCTCGATCCTTCACTCGAATCTGCATGGATTACTCAGTTATGATTGACTCATCAACCACATTCAGCATAGCCATGCACTTCCTTAATCCAACCACATCGAGGGTCCAGAGATATCTTTCCTGCTATATAGGAGGGGCAAATTTCATCTTGATCGCTTATATTCCTCCGCATGTTTCATAACAAACCCGAAAGCTACCTTTATAACTAGCCAGTTACGGAGTAGTGTTTGGTAACCCCTAAGTAAACTATTACACATATAGAAAACAATGACGATCTCAGGTCTAAGGATCCTACATACGCTATGTATGAGACCAACTGATGACACTTAAGAATATAACAATTCCAGCTGTTGCGCTTCGACTACTCTGCAGTCGTTAGACCACGCTAAGTCGATTTACGACCACTTCACAGATGGCTACGACCACGTGAAAGTTATGACCATACACAGAGTAGTTACACTACTTGTGTTTGCTCCGACCACACTACGTACTCGTAACTTCTGTTGACGAGAGTCACGACCACATTCACACTGCGCTGCACGTTCTCGTAGCCGAGCTACGACCACTCCGGTTTACGAGAACTCGAGACTTGATCACAGTAGTCGTAACTCGATTACGACCAAGTTGAAGACTCGATCGCCATGGTCGTAAAGCGTTTACGACCAAGTCTTCAGCTTCACAAACACCTCTGATTTCCTGGAGCCAAAACCGCTCCTTCTCTTTTTTGTTTTTCTCCCTCTCATTTGATCACACTGATCGCTTCCTTCCCCTCTCGTTACATTGCTCTGCCTTTTGTACCCAACTCTATGACTAAGACACAGAGGCAACTACTACTCCGAGATGGACTCGAAATCTGACTCGTACACGACTCGAACACATAATACAACAAAACTGACTTGAATACGACTAAACAAGATTACTAACTCTAAGACCCGCAATGTCTCATGTTGGGTCAATCCAAAATCATGTTCTCTAACATGTGCCCACATTGATTTAATATCCCATATCCATAGTTCGTGAAATATGATCATCAATCAATACATGTGCTGATCTGTGAATCATAATTGTCCCACATAATGATATAAGATCAGTGATAATTTAGAATAACATCAAAACATGAATAAAGAGCTCCACAAACAAGTCACATACTTGTTGATCAACACGAAAGACAGTTATTTAAGGGACAATAAAATATTATTTAAAAAATCATAAACATAGAAGTAATACAATTATCTTCATGATTGCCTCTAGGGTATATCACTAACAATCTCACACTTGCACTAGTGTCAATCAGGGAAGTATCTAATACACATAGCTCTTTTATGTGCCTTATGCTTTGGCTGCGGAAGAGGCTTTGTCAACGGATCAGCAATATTTAAATCTATGTGTACTTTGCATATCTTAACATCACCTCTATTAACAATCTCGCGAATGAGGTGAAAACGCCGAAGTATGTGCTTAGATTTTTTATGCGATCTAAGCTCCTTAGCTTGCGCAATGGCTCCACTATTATCATAATAGAGATTCATTGGACTAGAGGCACTGGAGACCACACCCAGCTCAGAGATGGACTTCTTTATCCAAACAACCTCCTTTACAGCTTTGGAAGCCGCAATATACTCCGCCTCCGTTGTAGAATCGGCAATCGTCTCTTGCTTGAAACTTTTTCAGCTCACTACTCCATTAAGACAACACAAATCCAAACTACGATCAAAAATCATCTTTATCGGTTTGGAAGCTAGCATCAGTATAACCATTTACGCTAGCTCTTCCTCATCTCCATAAACAAGGAACACATCCCTTGTCTTTCTCAAGTATTTCAGGGTGTTCTTTACAGCTATCCAGTGACCTTCACCTGGATTTGACTGATATCTGCTCGTAACACTTAGAGCATATGAACCATCTAGACGTGTACAAAGCATGCCATACATGATAGACCCAATGGCAGAAGCATATAGAGTCTTACTCATCCGGTCTCGCTCATCTGGTGTCGAAGGACACTGAATCTTGCTAAGACTAATACCATGTGACATAGGCAAAAACCATTTTTGGAATCTTGCATGTTGAACCGGTTCAACACTTTGTCAATATACGTATCTTGACTTAATCCAATTAGCCTTTTAATTCTATCTCTATAGATCTTTATGCCCAAAATGTATGTTGCCTCTCCTATGTTTTTCATAGAAAAACTATTTTTTTAATGAAGACTTGACAGATTCAAGTATAGGAATATCATCTCCGATCAATAATATGTCAACATATAGGATTGGAAAAACAAGTGCACTCTTCTTAGCCTTTTTGTAAACATAAGACTCTTCTTCATTCTTGATGAAGCTAAAACACTTTGACTACCTCATCAAAACGAATGTTCCAACTCCGAGTGGCTTGCTTCATTCCATAGATAGATATCTGAAGCTTGCATATCTTGCTAGCATTTGGGGATCGACAAAACCATCAGGTTGTGTTATGTACACTATGTATGAGATCAACTGATGACACTTAAGAATATAACAATTCCCGCAGTGCCTCATGGTGGGTCAATCCAATATCATGTTCTCTAACACGTGTTCACATTATTAATTTGATATATCATATCCATGATCTGTGAAATATGATAATCAATCAATACATGTGCTGATCTGTGAATCATAATTATCCCACATAATGATATAAGATCAGAGATAATTTAGAATAACATCAAAACATGAATAAAAAGTTTCACGAACAAGTTACATACTTGTTGATCAATGCGAGAGATTCAAGGGACAAAATAACATATTATTCAAAAGATCATAAACATAGAAGTGATACAATCATCTCTATGATTGCCTCTAGCGCATATCACTAACAGATTACAGCTTACATTTGCACTAGCATGGGGGTGTTAATGCCACATCCAGTATTAGCTTTTATGCCTTGCTTATTTTAGTTGTATTTTTTGAGTATTCATCAGGGTAAATTGAATATAGGTTGCTGCAAAGGTCATTGGTGAAGTCCAGGCACTAATTATTTTTCCAATTGTGCCATACTTCATCCTTGCTATCTTCTATATGTTCTGGTTTTCTGCCACGCTTCATCTTTTCAGCTCGGGTCAAGTTCTACGGAATGATTGCAATGCTAATTGCTGTTCATTCGATCTCAAGCTGGGAAAAGTAAATTGTGACAACTGTTGTGGGTACAGTATTCATTACACCCCTCATATTGGCATTGCCATTCTTTTCCACTTATTTGGCTGTTACTGGGCAACACAATTCTTCATCGCATGCTCTTCAGCTGTAATTGCTGGATCAGTTGCTTCATACTACTGGGCACGTGGTGAAATATCGGTAAGCACCTCAGAAACATTACCCTGGTAAATAATTATAGCTATAGAATAGATGCCAAGCTTCCAAGGACTTTCATCACCCCAACCCAGTTATTTTTTTAACATTAGAAAGGTACTGTTTTAATTGGACTGATTTTTGGTGTAATATTGTTTTGCAGCATGATATACAGTTTCTTACTGTGGTCTCTTCCCTGAAGCGCTTACTGCGCTATAGTCTTGGATCTGTGGCTCTGGGTTCACTGATTGTATCCATCGTAGAGTGGGTGCGATTTATACTTGAATCACTTCGCCGTAGGTTGAAATTAGTTGATTCAACCCGTGAAAGCTGCTTCGGGAAGACAATGTCATCCTCATCTCAGTGCTGCTTAGGCTGCATAGATTGGACAATCAAATCAGTGAATCGGAATGCTTATATCATGGTAAGTATCAACATTTCTGGTTCTTACTTTCTTACTGTTTGTTTCATTTCCTAATCTGCTTGTTATCTTCTCGATGGCATATGTGCTTGTTTTTTAGTTTCCCTTGTTAGGACTTTTACCTGTGTACCTTGCCGTCTGTTCTGCCCCTGATTAGCATATGGCATAATCTGGTGATAGGTACAGTTTGAGCAGCAAACCCCAGATTAGTCTATTAGTCTAAGGGACTTTTTGTAACGGTATCATGAGAAATGCTTCTTATATCGTTCTGGTTGTGACAGTGGCACTGATGCAAAGTTTCTTAACGTTGCAATTTGCTATTGCAGATTGCCATTACAGGGAAAGGATTCTGCGAAGCTTCTGTGCTCGCAACTGGCTTAATAATGAACAACATATTGCGCATTGGAAAAGTTAATGTCATTGGGGATATCATCCTCTTCCTGGGAAAGCTCTGTGTTAGCCTGTTCTGTGCACTCTTTGCTTTCCTTATGCTGGACACACACAAGTACAAATCTGCTCACAACAAGATATCATCTCCACTGGTCCCTGTATTGGTAAGTGAGCGAGCCTGAACCAAATATGTGTAATTCTGATCCAGGTCACGGGTACCGCCCTCGTCTGTACATGAATCTAACCAATGGCATTTGGATGACAACGTTGCAGCTATCATGGGCGCTGGGTTACATAGTCGCAAAGCTTTTCTTCGCAGTTGTGGAGATGTCGATCGACACCATAATCCTGTCATTCTGTCAGGATGCAGAGGAGCATCAGGGAAATGCTCAGTATGCACCCCCTCTCCTGATGGAGACACTGGACGACCAAAGCGAACTGCAGAGGCTAACAGAGGGGCCCTGAAGCCTTCCTAGCTTTGCTCTTTGGTTTTCTCGTAGTACCAGGGTTAGAGGTAAAATGGGAAAAACAGTAGTTGGCATGAATGCCGCCTGTTGGTTGGCTTTGAAGATGAATGCCGTAACATGTGTGTACCATGGCGACATGCCTAGCGAAGATTGAAGTATGGAATTTCTAGTCCTCTAGATAGCTTGTGTGTTGGTCATCTTGGTTCATGGTATCAGAAGCTACATACTGATGTAAATAACGCGGTACGAGCGTATTTTCAGTTTTAATTCCAGCCAAACCAAACATATATTCAACATATTTCTAGCATAACATGAATGATATAAATTGCAACATGAATGACATAAGTTGCATCGGCTCATGGCTCCCTCCTCTGTCCTTCCCTGCCCGAGGCACCACCACCCGTCTCTCTGCTATCCGCACGGGCTCCTGATAGAGTAAACTAAATCCGAACGATAGTCTAATCCCTAGATCAAACCATGAACATCTAAATTACTTGCAGAAGTGAACAATAGTCTAATCCGAGCAAGGCTGGAATATGAAGCAATCTTTGCATTTTCTTTTTAGTTTGTGTGGCACATGCTCTCCTTTCATTTTTTTCCCCTGATATGTTAATCTGTTGACTTCTGCAAGATGATCTACAGTAACTATTCTACCGGTAAAAGGGTCATATTCAGCAAGGCTGTGATAAGAGGATATAGTTGCAGGATACACCTAAGTGCTCTGTGATTAAGCAATCTTCAAAGCTCAGTGATTTGCATGACCAAATGCTCTCTCTATCTTGCTGATTCATGTGCTAAACGTTCAGTGGATGGTTTAGAATAGCCAGCTTAAATTACTTGATATTCAGAAGCTTAGAAGTTTAGGTTGGACTTATACCACTTTTTAAATTTGCAGTCATCTTATTATCTCCATTGACATTCAGTTGTTGTTTCTGAGAACTCTTTATTTTGTCAGCTTTTAGTTATGTTTCTTGTTCTCTAGATTGCACAAAATAATTATGTAATTCAGAATATGATTTTTTCCTACCATAGTTCTTTAGTTAATGATTCATCCTTTTCAACACAAGGTCTATGAATTAGGATGGAATTGGAATGATTTCGATGAGTTGGCACAAGGGACATTAGCTAGCCATCTTCTGGAATATGGTTGTCAACTGATTGGAGGATATTACATGCACCCTGGTACAATTCTTGTTCTTTGAAAATCATTTGGATGATGGATTTTCACTACAGTTATGATTCAAGTTCCTTTTATGTTCTGCTTCTGGTATTGTAAAGAGCAGGAGATGCATATCGAGAATTCTCTTTTGAGCAGCTGCTGGATTTGTCTCTTCCATATGCTGAAGGGCCTCTTCTTTTCCTCCGAAGCTGGCGGCTTTTGGCTTTTGCTACAGTACCTAACTTTCAAATGGAGTATTTTCTCAAAATGGGGTCTACAAGTTAAACGATGTATACGTTAAAAGCACAACATCTGTACCATCTAAAATTGCAAGTGAGTATCTCTCCCTCCGTAATCTGTACCGTAAACAGCCAAAATTTAAAATTTTCAGCTAAAAGCCATAAGCCGCAGCCGTTGCCAAACATGCCCGAAGTCAGTTACAAAGGAGAAGTTTGTGTTGGGAAGGCAGAGGGTAGTGGTGGTCTTCTCAGCTACAGTACTTGTGCAGAACAGCTTCTGTATGAAGTTGGAGATCCTACAAACTACATCACGCCTGATCTGGTTAGGCCAAATGGAAATACCAGTTCCAGGTAGCTTCTTGTCTGACCAATGGTTTTATTTTTGTGGAGCAGGTTGTAAATTTCCGTGATGTGCAGTTTCACCAAATATCAAAAGACAAGATCCACGGAAAAAGGAGCAAAACCATCTAATCCTTGTCAGCTTGAGATACTCCTCCAATTGTTTTGTCATGAACCGGGGTAGAGAGAGAGACTAGACGGAAAAGGCTTTGATATATTTCTGCTTGATTCCAATAGCATACGGTAGCCCTCTTATATAGATGGGCTCTCCCTAACAGATCGAATCTAATTCCAATCCTATCTCTAACAGATATAGTAACTAATATCATATCTCTAATTATATCTCTAACACAAAGAATGTAATCTCTAACTCAAATAGAAACCAATCTCTAATTCCTAATAATAAAACGACTAGGCCTTGGGACCAAGGCCCACATCCCTGACATTACACCCCTCTCGGACATGCAGCTCGTCCTCGAGCTGCTAGGTGGTGGTCATGGCGCCAATGGAAGACTTCCGACGCCGGTGTAGAAGATGAACAGTGGTGGGGTCCTGCAACTGATGAAGATGGCCGGCCAGATCCAAGCGGAATAAGGCTAAACGATGCTCGCAAAATTATATATATATATATATATATATATATATATATATATATATTGATTTTTGATTTTTAATTTTTTATTTTGATTTTTTCCTTAACTTATTCGGTCGATTTTATAACCGACCGACACCCCAATCGCATCGGCTTCTTGGCGCGATCGAGGATAGCGGTGTCCGATGCGGATCGACGGCGATGGCGGCTCCGGCGGGCAGCCGGCTGGCCGTCGGCGGCGAAAGCGATGGGATTGCGGCGTGCGGCGGCTGCGGCGGCGGTGGAGCGGGGACGGAGGAGCGGCGGCAGGAGCGCGGCGGCGCGGCAAAGGTGGCCCAAGGGGCGGATCCGAGCGGTGGTCTTGAGCGGCGGGCGGCGCGGGCGGCTGCGGCGCGGCAGGCGGCGAGGCGGCCGGCGCAGCTGCGAGCGACTTTGGGAAGAGGCACCATGAGCAGCTGCGGCGGCGGCAAGCGGAGTGGACCGGCGGCCGGCGGTTGTAACGTGGCGGAGGTGTCTAGCGGTGACGACGAACAGCGGCGCCGGCGGGTAGCAGAGATCGCGTGCGGCTTGGCCGTAGGGGAGGTCTCGCGGCGTCCGTGGCCTCCGTTGGCGGTGGTCTTCTACACGGCCGGAGATGGCCCGGCGGCGATATCGCAGCAGCAGATGGCGGTTAGGCGGCGAGGCGGCGGCCATTGCGCGATCGACGGAAGCGGTGAAGTAGCAACAAGCGGGCGCGCGACCGCGGATTGGCTCGCGGATTGGCCGATTATGGAGTGGGCGACAGTGCGGCGGCAACGCGGATGAGCGCGGATCGGGTGGCGGTGGTTGCGGCACGGCGAGATGGCCCGGCTGCGACGATGGCTGCAGCGAGCCAATGAGCGAGCGGCGCGGCTTCGGGCGGAGGCGGAACAGGCGGATGCGCCCATGCGCAGATGGAGGCGACCGTCGAGGGTCATGGCGCTACCGCGCCGTCGGTAGCGACGGCAGTGGATGGTGCTGACCGGGGATGGCGGCGCCAATGGTGACGAGGGTGAGGTCGGCCTCATCCTCCTCGTCGTTTGCAGCCGGCAAGTCGATGGGGGCGAGATCAACCTGGTCCTCCTTGTTGCTAACAGCCCGCAGATCGATGTCTGTCGTCTCCTCTGCTCTGCGAGCGGCCTCTTGCTGCGCCTTCTCCCGCTCCTTCGAGATCTTCTCAAAGAAGGCATACAAGTTGAGGTAGTCGTCCGCCCACCCTTTGTTGTAGCTGGCCATCTTATCAGCGCTAGCTTTGATTATGGCCATCGACTCGGCAAGAGAACGAGTCGTCGTAACCATGATAGCAGAAGTCGTGGGAAAGGATCGACTGCTCTGATACCAAGTTGTCATGAACCGGGGTAGAGAGAGAGAGACTAGACGGGAAAGGCTTTGATATATTTCTGCTTGATTCCAATAGCATGCGGTAGCCCTCTTATATAGATGGGCTCCCCCTAACAGATCGAATCTAATTCCAATCCTATCTCTAACAGATATAGTAACTAATATCATATCTCTAATTATATCTCTAACACAAGGAATCTAATCTCTAACTCAAATAGAAACCAATCTCTAATTCCTAATAATAAACCGACTAGGCCTTGGGACCAAGGCCCACATCCATGACATGTTTCCTACTGTATGTTTTCCTTTAAGAATACCAATGGTACTAATTTCAAGTGTCTTTTAGTTTTCTCCCAACTTAAAAGCATCTAAACCGTAGCAATGGCATGTAGCATAGCTGGAGCATTTACTCTGTTCCATGCTATGCTGCTGGAGGTAGCCTAAGTCTTCAATATAGGTGAAGTATTTGAATTTGTTGTGTGGCTGAAATTTTCTGGTGTGTTAACAATTGAAAATATCTTCAATAGCATAACTTGTTGTTATGTTTAGAACTTTCTACTTGATACAAGCCTCTAGTTACTATATCAATTTTCTTTCAGCTAATTTTGTACCATGATGCGAGAAATTGCTCTTCCCAGACTTTGAACACTCTACTTTCCTTTTCTTTGTTCCAGTTTGAAAAATGCCATATAGTTAAATAGACATGAGCTTTTATTCCTTTCAGCAAAAATATATAACTGCATCATAGTATCTACTACCAATAAGTTTTATTTTTCATAGTAACGTATGCTCACAGTCTATGTCTGGGAGAGCTTTCAGTCAGTCTCAGGCAGATGGCCCGCAGGGAAGCTTTGAACGGAAAATCACTCAACTGGTGGACGGTCCGCGGCGAAGTTTGGACGTTTTTGGCACCTTTCTTACAATCAATTCTCAGAATAGCTCCCGCCCAAAATAATTTCCCGATCTGGCCCTCTGCCGACCGCACGACTCGCCAGGGGGCGACACGTGGCAGTCGTGCGGCCGGCGAGCGCACGACACTGGAGTCGTGCGGTCCCCGACCGCATGACTCGATGGAGTCGTGCGGTCACCGACCGCACCACTCGGTTGCTACAGTGCCGCGGCTCGAGTCGTGCGGTCGGGGACCGCACGACTCGATGTCGTCGGCGCGCCGGCCGCACGATCGCTACGTGTCGCCCTCTGGCGAGTCGTGCGGTCGGTAGGGGGCCAGATCGGGAAATTATTTCGAACGGGGGCTATTTCGGGAATTGATTGTAGAAAAAGTGCCAAAAGCGTCCAAATTTCGTCCGCGGCTCCGGGACAAAAAAAGAAAATCAGCACGACAACCTGACATAAAAACAAAGCACAACTTTCCAACCGAGGCTCTAAACACTACTACAGAAAACCGTATTACAAACGATTCAGAAACGTCATTACAAATGATTTTGTAAGCCGTCTGAATTTATAGGTCAGTAGTGATACGAAGTCGACGGCTTTCGAACCGTCTACGTTAGAACAATTATTTATTCCAGTCTTTATCTTAAAGGTGTTTATTTAGGACATGAGGAGAGTGATGGAAGTGGTTAGATCTATCCTAACTTGTGCCTACACTACCACATAAATGTCATCATAGACGATTCTAAATTATCATCATAGACGGTTTCTAAACCGTCTGATTTTATGTGTATGTGATAACAGACGTTACCACAGACGATTTCAATACCGTCTGTAAAGGTCGACTATCATAGACGACTGCGACAAAAACCCATCTGTCATATATAATACATCATAGACGGTTTCTGTACCACCTATAAAGGTTGACTATCACAGACGGCTGCCAATGCTCTATTTTTCGACTAGTCTCAGAAAATGCTAACTATGCCTTCTGAAAACAAGCAAATACACAGATATCACAGACATATAACACAATACATAGATATATCAAATGCCCATAACTATTTAACATAAGATCTGAAATAATGTATTGTCTAAAGCATTGGAAAGTAGATTCAATAAACTTTCCAATGATATATAGCACGAGGCGGACAGTATTTGGGATGGACATCGACCCCAGGACTCGCTGCCACTATCGAACCATCGGCGAGGAGCTAGTGGTTAGGGCACTGCCAATGCTCCACATCAGTTGATGTCAATAGCTTTAATTAGCCTACCATATAAGAAAAATATGATGTGGAAGCATATTTAAGAAGAGAAGTGAGGGCAATGTCTTATGCAAGACATCACCTTTTTTTAGAGCACCAAGACAAATGAACACCAGAAGAAACACCACTAGGATGAATCGGATGTCCATAGCACACGTTTTGTGAACCTATCTGGATTTTACGCACCCGTTCGGATCTTCGATCTGGTCTTTTATGAAGCACGTTTTGTAGGCTACAAGATTGAAAGATAGAGTGGATCACAATGCATACAACAATAATGATATTGAAAAAATAAAACACATAGACACTATCCATTAGGATAGTTATATCTAAACACCTATTTAATACATACTCTTTTCATGGATATTGCAACGGTAACTACCCATTGCAAATACCCTTAAGAATCTAGCTAGTGCAGTTGCTCATATACTGGTAAGTTTGGTAATTAATCAGGTTGGAAATTAAGGACGAAGGAATAACCGGTCGATCGATTAGTGGCCTATTTTTTTTTTCACTTATGGCTTTTAATGAAATTCTTGAATTTTGGTACATTTACTGATCTGATTACGAAGAGATCGATACTCACTTGCGATTTTGACTGGTACAGATGTTAAGCTTTTAACGTGTACTACGTTTAACTTGTAGGCCTCGTCTTGAAAAAATACTCCGTTTAAAAGTTAGGTACTGTAGCGGCTGCCAAAAGTCGATCGGCTTGCACCCTGCTAAACACCCCCTAGGTGGTTCATCAACTAATTCAGGTATTGAGACTTGTAGCTTGTTGTATCCGGTAGAATTGAAAACAAGCACACGGAACGTTCCAAATAGATAATACCTTTCGTTGCAGACGATTACGCATAAAAAAAACAAAAGAAAATTCAGTGTCTGACCTGACCATGTACTGATGAATGGGTGGAGAAATTTGGGCAGTGTCCCATTGTATTAGTTGGATCAATCAAGTTATGATTGGTTCCATTAATTCATCCTCGCGTTGACTTTTTACGTCTTTGTTAGGCAAGCAAATTCATTTACACTGTCATCATCAGTGAAATAATAATGGATAAACCAGATTCCAACCTGTGGTTGGTGGTTGGTGGGAACTAAACTATGGTCATCAACTTTTCGGTCCAACCGAGCGGGGCCTAATAGTCATAAGCCACCTAACCTGTGGTTGGTGGGAACTAAACTATGGTCATCAACTAGAGAGGCGAGGGCAAGTTCTTTCACCTGTGCTGTGCAAGTTAATTCGGATGTTGAAGAATTTTGTGTTTGTGTCTCCCTCTCTGAGCTAGTTAATTCGCAACGCCTGTTTCTTCCGGGATTTTTTGTGTTTATGATGATTAAAGGTGGTGTTCCAATCATCATTACTGATTCGGTTGTATGTCCACTCGATGTATATAAGGTGCCATGAGAAGCGTAATGGAACGGAACAGCATTAGTTAGCAATAGCAAATAAGTCAACGGTCAACGAAACACGCACAATCGGATGGGATGCGGTCACCGGCCGGCGTTCGTACACGAGGTCACCAGCTGTGAATCTGTGGAATTTTCAGACGACGGCTCTCGTTTGGTTGTCGCCTCCGTCCGTTCAGACAAAGAGGAATTTGATTTTCAGGCGTCCATTCTTTGTCAGACCTCCAGTATATTCTCATGTTGCCTTCGACCCAACAAGTGTCGAAGAATTTACTTTCGTTTCGTTTGCTGCTTCTCGTCGCCTTTCTCGCGTTCAGATATCAGCTTCTGTCACTCTCTGACGGAGTACTACGGTCTGGTCATTTTTTTCGGTCTTTATGGCCGGCGATATAATATAACGCCACACCTTCGTTAACCTGCAAAAAATACATCAGCTTCTTCTTCAGCTCGGCGTTTCCTTCATTTCCTCATCCTCTCTCTCTCTCTCTCTCTCTCTCTCGTATCAATCGCTGTTGCATAAGGGTCTGTCTGCACCAAATCAAATCCTCCGAGAAGGCCTCAACTCAATCAATCAATCAATCGCTGCCTGGTACTCCCTACTTTACCTGTCTTATTACATCTTGTTTAATCACTCGCTATGTTCCTTCTTACCTTGGTGCACTCAAAATTCTTCTTCTTCTTCTTCTATCCATTCTTCTTCTATCCATTCTTCTTCTTCTTCTTCTTCTTCTTCTTCTTCTTCTTCTTCGGTACTAGTAGTAGTAGTTGTTGTTATTAATGAAGAGTGGTTTACTTGGTACGGGAACGGGAGGGGAGAGAGAGAGATCATTTCTTTCTTGTCGATTAGTTCAGAGCGCAAGGCCTCATCACATCTTTCTTCTTCTTTTGCAGCCAGAGTTCAGTGCGCGTACTGCTCCGGGGCCGGGAAGATTAATGTGCTAAAGAGTCTGTCTGCACCAAGTAAACCAGCGGCATATGCATAGGAGCTAAGCGAGGATAGAAACGAAAGATATATAATTATATGACATGACCATCACTTGCTGTTGCTTCGGCGCTTCCAACAAACAAGGGGCCGGCAATCTTTACTCCCGTTCTGTAGGTGGTAAGATTAACTCCCTTTATAAATACATGTTTAAGATCAAAGTCCATCGTAAATATAAACAGAAGCCTGAAGTTCCCATAAAAATGTCTACATGATTTGATTTGACTGAAAATGATCTTCACATAAACTTCTGAATGCAAAACTCACTGCACATTTCCCTTGGATTTTGCAACCAAAACTCACCTGATTTTGACACCAATATCAAGTGACTCCACTTTCTTTCAGGGTTTTCATCTGAGAAGAACATCAAACTTTTCTCTTACGCCGAGCTGAGGTCGGCAACAAACAATTTCAACCGAAGCAACAAAATTGGCCAAGGTGGCTTTGGGACTGTCTACAAGGTAACTACTTTTCTCTTACGCATACTTTCCCTGTATAGCTAGTAACCTGATATTTTTTTTGTGTGATTTCAGGCTTTAGTTAAGCATAGCTAGCCCTTGATCATCAGCATTCTGTGTTTCAGGGGACGGTTAGAAACGGGCGAGATGTTGCAGTAAAAGTACTCTCTGCCTGCTCCAGGCAGGGTATCAAGGAGTTCCTGACAGAGATCGATGTCATCGCAAATGTGAAGCATCCGAACCTCGTCGAATTAGTTGGATGCTGCGTAGAAGGAAACAATCGAATTCTGGTGTATGAGTACCTGGAGAACAGCAGTCTCGACCGCGCGCTATTAGGTAACAACAATCAAATTACTTCTACTGCTACTACTGAATTTTCATCGCAATCAGTACGCAGTCCTTGTCCTGGTTAATGATTCATTATTTTTCATTATGCAGGTTCTAACAGCGAGGCTGGTAAGTTCAGTTGGAGCATAAGAAGTGCGATATGCGTTGGGATTGCCAAGGGCCTCGCGTTCCTGCACGAAGAGCTTGCATCGCCCATCGTGCACAGAGACATCAAGGCCAGCAACATCCTCCTCGACAGGAGCTACAGCCCTAAGATCGGGGACTTCGGCCTCGCCAAGCTCTTCCCCGATGATATCACGCACATCAGCACCCGCGTCGCCGGAACAACGTACGTAAAGCAGCAGATGTTTCTCTCTCAGTTTACATATCAAATTCTGCCGTTGTTATCTGTCAGAATGTCTCTCTTTCAGTTTATAAAGCAGCAGATGTTTCTCTTTCAGAATCAAATTCTGCCGTTGTTATCTGTCGTATAATTTGACTGCAAATTCATGCATTGCGTTGCAGGGGTTACCTTGCGCCTGAGTACGCGTGGTACGGGCAGCTGACGAAGAAGGCGGACATATACAGCTTCGGGGTGCTGGTGCTGGAGACTGTGAGTGGCAGGAGCAGCTCGAGGAGCCTCCTGTCTGAAGACAAGGTCCTTCTGGAGAAGACGTGGGAGCTGTACGAGGCGGGCAGGCTCAGGGAGATGATCGACCCGGCCCTGCGGCGGGAAGAAGATGGAGAAGGGAGGATCCACCCTGAGGCTGAGGCTGAGGCTGAGGTTGAGCTTGAGGAGGAGGCGATCCAGTGCATGAAGGTTGCCCTGCTGTGCACGCAGGCGGCGGCGCTGCGGCGGCCGTCGATGCAGCAGGTGGCGGAGATGCTGTCGAGGAGGAGGAGCATCCGGGTGAATGAGAGGGAGCTGACGGCGCCCGGGTACGTCCACGACTACAAGAGCACGTTCCTCGACGTCGTCAAGCCCACCACCTCCCCCAGCGCGAGGTCTCAGGCCGGCTCCTCCACTGACAACTACTACACCATCACCATGCCAACGGTGTCGGAGATAAGCCCACGGTGAAGGCGACGCCACGGCATGGCATGGCGTAGATGAAACAGGCAACCCAACATCGATCGATCGGAACTGACATTGGTTGGTTGCTAGTAGCAGCGGTGAACTGACATTGATCACACAGCTGAGCTGAGAGAGAATTCCGCATTTCTATTTGATTTGATTGTAGCAAGGGCTTTGTGTTTTCGATCTGCAGTTTGCTGCTGCAGGCCTTTTGAAAATTATTAGGTTCGACACAACATTTAACTGTGCAAATCATACTAATAATAGAATTCCTTATAGCTGGGAGGTTTGAAGCCCGCTCAGTCCATCCATGTCGCTGCTTTTGTAAAAAAGGCCTTCTAGGTTTCTTACAATTTCATTCAGGTCCTAAGAAATGTCGTCGTCCGATCGCGCCACCGCCGATCTGCCCCACCGCACTCAAGATCGGCCTCTACCGACGCTAGCTCGGCGTCACCTGCCTCCGGCCTCCCCACTGTGTCGCTAAGACAGGGCCTCCACCGGTCGCCGGTACTACCTCACCGAGCTCAAGACCGACCTTTAGCGTCGCTCAACTTCTAGTGCCATCCTTCCCCTCTACTCTACTCCCATCTTCTCTATACGTCGGCCTCCTATGTTGGCTAGAACCCCTATGCCAGCCTCCTCAGGCACCAACTTTCGGCTCGCCTCCGTTCGCCCCAGCCCAGTTCCTGCCTTCTCCAGCCCGGCCACAATCGAATCTGGCCTTCTAGGTTGCAGGCTGCAGATCGAATCGGCTACTTTCTATTTGTGTTTTCGATCTGCAGCTTTTGCGGAAAGGCCTTATAGCTGAGAGGTTTGAAGCCCGCTCAGCCCATCCACGTCGCTGCTTTTGCGGAAAGGCCTTCTAGGTTTCTTACAATTTCGTTTAGGTCCTAAGAAATGCTGCTCGTCCGATCGCGCTACCGGCCAGATCTGTCCATCCGCCTATGCGGTCGATCCCCAATTCCTTTGGCCGTTCAGCGGGTCCCCTTCTCAGATCCCTAATTAAGCACACTGTAGGATTGAGTATGCCAAAGTCAAAGAGGGTGTAGGATCGGGCCGTGGTGGCGTCAGGAGTGGCCGACGTTGGCATGAGCGGCCAGAGGCGGGGGTGGAACAGGGCGGCGACGCCAGTGTAGAGGAGAGGGGAAATTGAGGCACGTGTGAGCAGTAGCCGCCGATGCATATGGCTTTGTTTCTTGGATCCCTTAGTTCTACCCTCCCTTTTACCTTCTCTTTATGTCTTCACCTACTATCCCTCTCCTCATCTAATCAACTGAATGGCCTTGGGCCATTCTAGGCTTTCTTTCCTTATTTCTTCTCTCTCTCCTTATTTTCTTTCTATTTGGCCAAATGGCCTTGCTGGCCATCTCCTAGCTTCCCTCTCCTTATCTCTTCTTTCTCTTTCTCCACTTCTTCTTTTCTCTCTCTCTCTTCCGAATGCTTTCCCCTTTTTCTTTCATGACCCCTTGATGCTCTTGGTTCACTCGGTTGAACCCTCTATTTCTCTAGCATAGCTCGGTGCCGCCACCTATTCCCCTGGCGCCACCCCTCCTCTACGCCAGCCAGCCTCCCGCGTTGGCCTCTTCTAGCGCTAGCCTCCTGCGCTGACCAACGCCCTTGCACCTCTCTCTGGCATCGCCCCCTACCTACACTCAACACTGGCCTCTACCGATGCTAGCTCGGCGCCGCCCGCCTCCGGCCTCCCCTACCTGTGTCTCTCGGCACCGACCTCCACTGGTCGCTGGTACTACGTACCCTTTACCTGAGCTCAGCACCAGCCTTTAGCGCCGCTCAGCTTCTAGTGCCACCCTTCCCCTCTACTCTACTCCCATCTTCTCTATACGTCGGCCTCCTATGTTGGCTAGCCTCCTCAGGCACCAACTTGGTTCTGGCCTCCCCTTTCGGCTCGCCTCCGTTCGCCCACCAGTTCCTCGCTTTTCTCCAAATTTACCACAATCGAATCTAGCCTTGGGCCCTCTAGATCCATTGTTGTCCACTGGGAATCAGGCTCCCCGTTTACTAACAGTTGTCCCCTCTGTTACTTTTAATTCATGATCTATCTCTTTCTTTAACTTATGATTTGAGTTGATTTTTGTACGTGAATGGGTGAAGGTGGTGATGGCTTTGCTACTTCGGCTTGCTACGGTGGGGGTCGAGGGCTTCCCGCACGTCGGGGAGTGCGATGGCTATTAGGTGCACGTGGCTTGGCTAATGGTGGCATGCCATCACCATGGTGGTTTCACCTATGGTATACTCCTTTTCTACTTATTGTCTCTAGTTTACTTGTCGTGGAGGCTTGGTGTTGTGCTGTGATGGACAAAAATGGATTAGTGAGGGTGACCTACTCAGCTTTCGAGTTGAAAATGGAAAAGGGACGACAAGGGCAGTGGTGGCAGTGATGTTCTCCACGTTTTCTCGGTCTGCTTGGCATGGTTCTGATGGCCGTTGGTGGTCTTAGGCCGTTGTGGTCACGGTCCTTGCTCCTTCAGTATTCCCCACTCCTTTTAGGCTCCTCCTCTCTGCTCACACTCTGTGGTGTGTAATGCTTTGGCTCTCTCTCTGTCTTTGGCTTATGGTGGCTTCGGTTTCTCTGTGGGTTTGCTTGGCTTTGGTTTGGACAGGAGAATGGAAGTGGGAAATGGGAATGAATGGCAATGGAGTGTTTAGCGCTCTCCGTTGTTTTGGTTTTAACCCCTGGCTCCCCTATTGGCTTCTTGGCCTTGTTGGTTGCTTGACCCGTGGCTAGGACATGTCTTTGTGTGGGTGTGACTGATTATTGACTCATCTTGAAGAATGGTAAAATGGTAGAAAGGTTTAGATAAAGATTGGAATTTACCGTCGGATCATGAAATCCTACGGCTGTGAGAGGTGCCGACATGCCTCGGATGCTCTAGTATCTCAATAAGCGAAATGCCAAATTTGATAATTAAACTTGAGTTTTGACGGCAACTCGACTTTCATTTATTTATTTTGTACAATCTTTTTGGTCTTCTATTATTGTTTTCTTCGCAATTAAAATAATATCAGTTACACTTGTTTAGCAGATATTTGTGTAATTGCAATTGCAAATGTAATTATTCATATTCTGGAGACGATTATTTTGATTGGGATCGAAATTTGTAGTGTGATGAAATTTTAATATAATTGATGTAATTTGAATTGTAATTGTTGGGGATCAAGAATTGTAAAAAGATATAATTTCGATTGTTATATTGATGTAATATGGACTATTAATATTTTTATTTGATTCAGGGAATGATTTTAATTATTGCTTGACTGATAGAATTATTTGTCGTAAATGGACTACACATTTTTTTAATTGACATGAGTTAATTGAGATCGTGTTGTGATGAATTCATATCCAAAATTTTTAATTTGAGATGGCTAGTAAATTTTAATTAGACTCATCCTTTGGAAAGTTTTAATTAATTAGGTCTGTTCTGCATAAAAATAATCCTTGCATAATGGCTTTAATCAATTGCTTAATTAATTACAATTAATCGTATCGTGTTATGCCTGGTTCGAAGGAAAAGCACGTGGATTAGTATAACATGGAAAAATAACTTCAGCTTTGCGGGGCGTACCGTATCGGGCCCGTGGCGAGCTGTGGCGGGCCATCGGGCCCACCCCACCGACCGTCGAAAGCCTCGTCGTCTTCCTCCCTCCCTCCGTCTCCGATTCAACCAATTTCACTCGATCCGTTTTAGTTTCACCTCACCGCCCCGACCTGAAGCCGCCGCCGCCGCCTCCTCCTCCCCTCCCTACGGGCTCCTGACCACCAACCCTCTAGGCCGCCCCCCCCCATTCCTCGTCTGCATCTCACGGACTGCCGCGGCGGCTGCTGGCGCTGCTGCTAGGGTTTCTCCGCGCCGGTGAGTGGCCTCAATGTTTGTGCGTGGGAGCAGGAAGAACCCATGTTAGGCTGCGTCGACGAGATCCGGCTACTGATGGCGTGCGTGGTGCGGGCGTGAGATCGCAAGATTCGCGCTACGACTCCCCGCCGCCGCCGCCGCTGCAATGGCACTCAACACCAAGCGCGCCTACAAGCTCCGTATCCTCCGTGTTCCTCCTCCTTTCTTTTCTTTTTCCCCTCGTGTGTTCATGGGGTTTTGTGATGCCATGCTTCTTTCTAGGTAAGGATGGTCTCTTGTGGCCACTGAACATGCAACGTGCCTTAACTAAAACCCTTCCGCAGAGGAGTTCGTCGCGCATTCTTCCAATGTCAACTGCCTCAAGATCGGGAGGAAGACCTCCCGGGTCCTCCTCACCGGGGGAGAGGATCACAAGGTTAATCTCTGGGCTATTGGCAAGCCCAACTCCATACTGGTATGCCTCCGCTTCTCTTCTCTTCTCTTGCGCCAAGTCAAGTCTACTGCCCTGCCCGCTACATCGAATGCTAGATTTCCTACTTAAGCAGGCAGCCAGGCACAACATAAAAACCACAGTGCTGTGTTATTTGTCCTATGCAAGATTAACATTACCTTTGAGCGCGTGTAGGCAGGCGTTGGTTTTAATGGAGTTGCTATGCATAATATATTTCATCTGATAAGATGTTCTAATTGATTCATTGCTTATTTATTCCCGCTTGCTGGTCATGCAGAGCTTGTCCGGACATACAAGTCCTGTTGAGTCCGTTAATTTCGATTCTGCCGAGGTATTGGTGGCTGCAGGAGCAGCCAGTGGAACAATTAAGTTGTGGGATTTGGAGGAAGCAAAGAGTATGTGCATGCTGTCATCAGTCCTACTGTTTAGTGTGACGTAGAGCATATGTGCACGCTTTCATCACTATGTCGTTTAGTCTGGTGAACTGGAATTTTTCCCATGCAGTTGTCCGCACGCTTACTGGCCACAGGTCCAATTGTATGTCAGTCGATTTCCATCCGTTTGGGGAATTCTTTGCTTCTGGATCTCTGGACACCAATTTGAAGGTATGGGACATAAGAAGGAAAGGATGTATCCACACCTACAAGGGTCACACACGAGGGGTCAATGCTATTAGATTCACGCCTGATGGCCGGTGGGTTGTATCCGGTGGCGAAGATAATGCTGTCAAGGTAACATGAGTGTTTTCTCAATTATTACTTGTATATTTTAAATTCTTGCTATGTCCATGCACTTTGCTTTACTTTACTTTCTAGTCCCTTAATTGTTCTCATAGTCCTTGTGGTTGGTACAATTTACACCGATATTTAGTATTGATTTTACTGGAGCTTAACATCCAGCATATTCCTTATCTATATTTCCCCATCATTGAAAATTGTGAGTCAATAACTGCCTTGTGGGCTTTTAATTTATGAAATTTGTAATCAAACTTGTCTTCCCAGATCTGGGATTTGACAGCTGGAAAGCTATTGCAAGATTTTAAGTGCCATGAGGGTCAGATTCAATGTATAGATTTCCATCCCCATGAATTCCTTCTGGCAACAGGTTAGCTTCTGATATTTAAACCTGTTCTACAACTATTATAATTACTTCCTAGTTCCATCATCCCCTAGTTCCTTCATACTTTTTGTCATATATTTTTAGTATACTTTTTCGGAACGAGAATTCACATGTGCTGATCAATTGACTACATTAAGGATGTACAAACTCTTCCAAAATAAGCAAACACTTTTAGTGGTTTAATCGAAATTACCATGACTGCCATCTTTGCAATTAATATGTGTTATAATCAGCTAGGTGGTAATCACCGTAGTATAGTAATCGACTGCCAATTATTTCATGGACCTCATCCTATTATGTGAAAGGCTCATCTGCCTCGTACTTCTCCTACTGGTATTCCTGGTAACCCAAATACGTTTAGAAACTAGAAATATATTTAATCTCAATTTCTTCTTGGGATATATGGCCTGCTTTCACATATTGTAACCTGGAATGTTCATTCCATGACATGTTTAAGAAGAGGTGTTTGGAGTTTGTAGGTTCTGATCTCTGTTTAGCATCCTTCATATAGTATGCAATATGCTTAAATATCCGCTTGCATCTTAAATTTCTGTAATTTTTCAACCCCGTGAATTTGCTGATAGAATGTATAGTTCCAGTTTCACACAAACAGGTTATGTTCTTTTAAATATTATGATAATCATATGATGGAGATATATTGCTCATACTAGTTTTTGTTCAGTTTTCCTAACGTTTTATTGAAAAAAAGAGTCTTCTTGATAAGTTAGCCTCGCTTCTTTTGCATCATGTCTGCAATTTAAAGTTTCGTTAATGTGCTAAAGTTCCATATTGTGCTACTCATGACTTTGCTCAGGTTCAGCTGATAAAACTGTCAAGTTCTGGGATTTGGAGACTTTTGAAATGATCGGATCTACTGTACCAGAGGTATACTATCGTGCTGGTTTTTTATTCAACCAAAAAATACATTCTCCCTGTCAAACCTGTGCTTTGTTATTGACTAGTTAGAGACCCGTGCGTTGCAACAAAGTCATAAAAATGGTGAGACGGAATTTACTACCTGACCAACTTCACACATCAAACATTGGAGAGCAAGCGACAGAGAGAGAAGGGTGGCCAGAATGCGCGAGGAGATGGGGAAAGTGGAGTGGGTGGGCGGTTGTATCCTGAGAGAGAGAGAGAGGAGGGGAGAGACGAATGGTCCGGATCAAATCGGATGGTTGTAGAGAGGAGAGGAGAACGCACTGACGATCACCAACTCCTCTTTATATAATAGTAGAGATTTTGATCTTATGAAGAGGATAGTGTAGCTAAAAAATTGAGTGCTCACTGCTCATTACATAACTAAAGCACATGAGATTTTATTTGGAAAGCTTACTGCAGAGTTCAATCTGCACTGTCAAGGGCCACGGATGGATAAACGGGGGACCATGTGGAGGTCCTCCTAGGAACTTGCAAAGAGAAATATAAGGGAATTGTTACAATTAACATTGTTTAGTTCTTATGTTCTTATTTATTATTTTTTAATTATGACTCCATGTTTGTAGTCTAGTTTCATAATCATAACTGGCACCACAAAGCACAGCTATGTGTCATAGTTCTATGGAATAATCTAGTTCTGTCTTGGGACTGTTTCAGATGTAGCCTTGCATTCTGCTGATTATGCACTATTATATTTTATTGCTTTAGTTTTATGATTACATAAAAGGGAAAATAAGAGAGAGTGCCATGATAAATTTGATAGCGAATCCCCTGGTTTACTAAACTCACCATCTTGTGTAGCATCACCTTGATTATCACGGCATTTTCACTTGGTCGTTATCTGTATGATTAGGATAGGGTAGATACCCTATTGTGAAGAATCATTCATAAGTTTTTCCCCTCTTTTGCTAGTTGCTACTGTTGGTTTAGTAAAGTATTACAACCATTTAGAAGTTTTGTCAATAACTTTCTGCTTCCTGCTATCAGGGGACAGGCGTTCGATCTATGACATTCAATCCTGATGGTAGATCTCTCCTGTGTGGGTTCCATGAAAGCTTAAAGGTGGGAAATGCACCTATTTTTTCCATGTCAAAATGTTTCTATTTGTCTCTTCAACTTTTGGGCATTAACTACTCTTATATTAAGCAGGTTTTCTCTTGGGAACCAATAATATGCCATGATGCTGTTGATGTGGGATGGTCTAGGCTGTCTGATCTGAATGTTCATGAGGGAAAACTTATTGGGTGTTCCTTTAACCAAAGTTGTGTTGGGGTATGGGTAGTTGATCTATCGGTATGTAATCTAACTACTTTTTCGTGGTAAATTCCATCACTGATGATATTCTACAGTGTGATCTTTGTTAAAAGTTTTAGTTTCCTGAAATTCAAATGATATACTATTAATCAAGCGAGCAATTGACATTTGACAGCGCGTTGAGCCATATGCAACTGTAAATTGTGCAAAACTAAATGGCCAATCTGGATTGAAGGCTGCATCAGGAGGCAATATGCCATTACAAAATGGAAGCAGTTCAAAGGCTAATATAGGGAGATTATCAGTTGTACAAAATTCAGAGAACGATTTAAAGCCTTCATTGGGAAGACTTTCTGTTTCTCAAAATTCAGATTCTGCACCAAAGGAGATAAAACCTGTGGCTTGTATGTTTCGCATTTCTTTGTAGTTCTTTTGTACATTAATCTGTAATTAATGTTTCAAACACCTAGTGCCTGAAACTGCTCCTTGTTCATTCTTATGCATGTTGAAGCCAGTGGATTGGTCCCAAGCACTCCTCGAAAAACTGGAATCGGTTCTCGCACCAAAACAGTTGCAACTTCGGCCCTTGTGTCTAGTGGCACCACTTTGAAGAGAAATTTACTGAAGAATGACAACCCTTCTAGCCTTCAGACCTTCAATAAAGCTGATGTGGTGCCTGTAATTGTCCCCAGAAGTAGCTCAGGAGAAGACAGTGTTGATTCTAGAAGTGACGCTGGTGATGTAATACCTGTTTTTCCTAAGGCGAGCAGAAAGGTAGAGCCTGCAGCTGATCCTGTGAAGGGAAGTGCTGATGTGGCACCTGCTGTTGTTCCCAGAACCAGCACAAGAATGGAAATGCCCTCTGATTCTAGGAAAGAACCTACAGCAGGAAGAGTGTTTCCATACAGGATCCAGTCAAGATATGCCGAATTACGGAAGTTAACTAATGCCAAAGTTGATTCAGATAGAGCTGACAATGGAACCAAACAAGAACCTGATGACTTTTCATGTCAAATTCTCCTTCCTCGGAGGAGTGGTATCACTCAAACAATAAGTTCTGAAGAAGAGAACAGTGAAGATGTGAAACAGGTTACAGCTGAGAGGTCGAGATTCACGAGACCATCAGAATCAAATCCAAATTACTGCAATGAAAATTGTATGATTTACACCCTTCAGCCACCCTGTTTTTATGTGTTCTATATTTCTATTCAAATACTAAATACTATTAACTTTCTCATATTAATTTTCCTTTTGATTTCTATCTTTTAAGTCTTAACCATGCTTAGTCTTTTGGAAATTTATTTAACATGCTCTAGATATACTTCCATGGCATGGATTATAAAGTTTATGTACTGATTCTTTTTTGTTTGACATGCTGTTTCTTTAAATTATAATTGAGTTTTTTTGTATATTCCACTTGCAGAGAATTATCATGTTGAGTTACAACTTGCCATTGTGCCAATGCTTTAATTTATATGCTACTAAATTGTAATACCTTTGGTCATGTGATACTGTTTTGTAGATGGTGCTAGAGTACGCAAGCCAAAGGATAATTGCTATATTGAAGTTTCAAGAGCAGGTATATCTCCTCCTGGTGGAGAATAGAGACAATTCTATGCTGCATATTTGAACATGTTATCATGATGTAGGAATAATGCGGTCTACAGTTTCTAATTGGGATAGCTGGGATCAGTTTCCAAGTCATGAAGGCCCCACAACAAGTGCTTCTTCTGTCACAATGGCTCCTACTGGCCAGCCATATTCATCTGTATGTCTTTATGACTAATTATAAACTTCTATAACGAGTCTGTTCTTGTTCAGTTGTCTTTATGGTTTGTTAATCTGTTTTGTTAAATTCATGGGAAATATTTGGATGCCTATATTAGGCATGTGCCCCACATTTACAAATGTGCATGGTGCAATATGGACTCAGTGGGGTTATCACCTTAATGCAATATGGTCTTTCAGCTTGTTGAATATATGGTGCAGAATTATTTAAGCAAGACATATCCTGTTGCTGAAGTGTTTTAAGCATTTATCTTGTGAAGGGTATTAGTGTCTTTTCCCATTTCTAAGGTTTAGGGTTGTGTGTTGACTCTGTACTATATAAGCCCCTTTGGGCTGCGCAATACACAAGCAAGTATTCCAACTTACATGGTATCAAAGCCCAGGTTTTAGAACCTAGCTCCAACCACCGTGTGCCGCTGGCTGCGGCCACTGCCCCCCGGGAGGAGTGTGCTCCACTCCCGGGGGCGGCCACCTTCCGGCCGTCGTCGCGTGCCGCCATCGCCCGCACCCGCTTGCGCACTCCTTTGCGGTGTCGCCACCAGAAGGCCTCCCCATCGCCATCAATTCCGGATACGGCGGCCGCCTCGCCCGCCGAACCGGGGCCTCGCGTCGGATCCGCCAAGCTTGCCCACGCTGGCCGCCGCCAGATCCACTGCCTCGCCGCGCTGTTGCGGATCCAACCGTCCCACTCCGGATCCGGCCTTCTCCGCGATCTCAATCCACGCCGCCTAGTCGGATTCGGCCACCACCGGCCTGGACGTGACGGTCCGCCTCCCTCGACGCCGCCTCACTGGATCTCGGAGGAGGCACTCGGCCATCGCCCTCACATGTGGCCGCCGCCTCCTCAGCCACTGGATCCCAGCGCTTCCATGCGGCGGCCACCCCAACGTCGCCTAAGCCGCCGATCATCCTTCGCCTGGATCCGGCCGCCTCCGACCTCCTTCGCGCTCCATGTTGTCGGATTGCGCTAGATCCGCCGCTTTGCCCAGACGCGCGCTCCGCGCCATCGGTGGCCGCGCCGATCCGCCGCCCGCCCCCCGCGAGATCTAGCCGCCACTCTGCTGCCGCCTTTCGGCCGCAGGCCGGATTCCACCGCCCCCCCCGGATCAGTATCGCCGCCTCGGATCCGGCGACAGCTGCCTCAAATCCATCCGCCGCCTCGGATCCAGCTCCCCCCGGTCGCCCGAGCCACGCCTCGATGCCTTCCGGCCTCCTCTTGCCCAGATCCAAGCGCAGCGCCTCCGGCTCTACTCCTTGCGCACGTGTGCCTATCCATCGCCGCCTCTCCTAGCAGGCCTCGAATCCGCCGCCACCGGTGTCTGCCACCGCCTCCGGCTGACGTCGCGTGCACCTTTGCTCCGCGCCGCCGTCGGGCATTCCTTTGGCCGCCGCCTCCGGCAGAGAGAGAGACGGGAGGGTGGAGAGGGAGTGAGGGGGTGGAGAGATAGGAGGGTGGAGTGAGTGAGGGGTGAAGAGAGAGGGAGAGGGGAGAGGAAGGGAATTTGAAGGGATGGTACTTTTGTTACTGCTAGTATCTGTTCTTGAGTCTTTTTCGTTTTGCGTCTTCCATTGTGTTGATCCCAGTCCGTTGCCTTCTCTTTATCAGTTCGTGAATACCGTGCGAGTCCACAAATTCCTTGTCAGTCAGCCGACTGTTTTGCTAGCCACGGTCCATCCTCTCAGATGACTGTGGTCATCTCCTTTCTTTTGCATAGCCGCAGCCCCTGCTCTTCTCCTTGAACCGCCGCAGATCGTAGAAGTGTTTATGATGTTGCCGCTTCTCTTTGAGCCGCCGCCCCGAGCTTCTAAGGCCGCCGCACTTCTTCTACACCGTGCCTCTGTTGCGCTTCTTGTGCACTGCTCCGCCAACATCTAGGGCTTCGATCTGTGCCGCTATGCTTTTATCTCCCTCTTCGACTTGATTTGACAGCTCTCTCTACTTGTGTCACCTACGTTCTCTTCATCATGTTACCGCGGTCGACTTTGTTCCCGCTTACCTCTATCTTCTCGGTCCCTGCACTTTGCGCTTTATGGGTTACTGCACGATTTTGTATGGGAAACGATCTTTCCGACACAATTTTTCAAGAGCCACACGACATGACATCTTCAAGATTTGGACTTCGGATTTTTCTTATTTTAGTGTCAACCCTTCTAAATGCAATTCTATTGCATATGCCTTGCATTTGAGGGGAGTGTTAAGAGTATTAGTGTCTTTTCCTATTGTCTAGGGTTTAGGATTGTGTGTTGAGTCTATACTATATAAGCCCCTTTGGGTTATGCAATACACAAGCAAGCATTCCAACTTACATATCTGACCTCCATATTAGTTGAATTAGCACACACTGTGCACAGGTTCTGGTGTCCTGCAGGCTTGTCTTGTCTGCTTCGTGTGTATGGATGAGTCATTTGTTTGTTCTTTCAACTATTTGACCATTTGCTAATGATCTGATGATCTGATGTGGTTTGCTGCTTTGGCAATGGAACTTTGGTGGATCCAGTGCGATTCCATGTTGGTCATAAATTCTAGCCCAATCCGCAAAACCAGGCATGGAAGGGATTTGGGAGATGTTCTTCTGGAGCTTAGAGCCTAATTGAGTCCGTTGTATAACCTTTAAATTGAGTGAAAACAAATTTGACGGTACTGCCAACCTTACTGTACAACCAATGCTTACTCCACATGAATCACCTTATCTTTGGAGTTATGTGGAATACTACAATTTGATTTTTTTTCCCTGGGTTTACTTGTGTGTTTGATCATTCCTTTTTTACTCTCAGGGAGGACGTGGCCAAGCTGCGGAAACTCCAAACATAACAAATGACGAGGACACGCTTTCTGTTCTAATGGAACAGCATGAGCTATTTCTTGGCTCAATACGGCCTCGGCTTACAAAATTGCAGGTCAGTACAACACTTGACCTTTTAATTGCATAGAAGAAAACAAGCTCTAACCTCAATTTTTTTTCTTTTTTCCCTGTAAAACTTAACCTCAAATATTCCAGCGGCTGATATTTTTACATCAGATTGACAATTATTATCTGCGAATTATGTCAGGATAATTTGCCATTAACGTATGGTTTATTTAATGCTCTATAATATGGTCAAATTTGCTTGGTTTGATAGCTAGCAGCTGCATATTGCTTTCTTTGTCATTTTATTGCTTGACAGATCAACTCCTCAGACCTCAGCTTTATGAAACTCATATCTGTTCTAAGTGAATGACACACATTTGTTCCTGCTCTGTTGACAGCTTGACATATGACAGACAAATTTTTTATGTCTCACTATAGCATGACTATTTATTACATCCCTGAAAGTTTTCTAAAGCCTGAAGTGCACCTGCTGACAGTCTGTATCTTCTGTTTTGCATGATTTCAAGATTGTTCGTCAAATGTGGGAAAGAAAATATGTCAGGGGTGTCATTACCACTATGGAGAAGATGTCTGATCATGCTGTCAGTATACACCATTTTTTTATGAGAACAGTATTTTACAGCGTTACCCTCCTGCATATGTAGTAATTGTTAGCAAATAGATGACAAGAGATAATTTTGAGATTTGCAATGATCGTCTAGGTCTCTGCTGATGTAGTAAGTGTTTTGGTGGAGAGAAGTGAAGCAATCACATTAGATTTATGTGCTTGTCTCCTGCCGATCCTCACTGACCTTTTGGGGAGTAAAACTGACAGGTAGTTGTGAGAACTTTGTACCATCCCAATGGGTTCCATCTGTTGGTACCATGTACTATTTTAATATTTCAACTTACATGTTATCTTACATGTTGAATTTGTTTCAGGCATTTGGTCATTTCCTTGGAAATGCTGGTAAAGCTTATCAGAACTTTTGGGCCAGTAATTCATTCAACTGTATCGGCTGGTCCATCATCAGTTGGTGTTGATCTTCAAGCAGAGGAAAGGTAATACTGTTTCCATCAATTGCTTTCCTAGCGTTGCATGTACCAATATATGTGATGTGATTTTACCTCCTTTGTTGGTCACAGGTGGGAGCGCTGTAACTTATGTTTCATTGAGTTGGAAAAGGTCAAAATCATGCTGCCATCTCTTACAAGGTACTTGATGATATGAATGCCGCATTGAGAGTGGTACTTGACCTATGTTGCCACCTTAGTATTTCAGTATGTAGTAAACGATCTAATCTGGTAGTCAATCTTCACTGTTAAAATTGACAGCTTAATGGCAAAATATTGTTGCCTGGTTGCTCTGGTTCATGAGTGCTTGATGAAACAATTAAAATCATTCTTGTTGGCTGTGGAATCTTATGAGCCTCTAAAAGGACAAGCAAAACTAGGTGATTTGTGTTCTTGCATTGTCCAATTGCTTATGTGTACAGATTTGGGGCACAACGGGTCACCACCGAGAATGGCTATCGATGAATTTTGTGCATATCATGATAAAGATGAACTGAATGAATTCCACAGCCTTTAGTCTTTCTGCATTGTGTCAAGCTTCTACCTTTCAGCATTTTGATAGCATTCTCTTTTTGTTCGTTTACATTGTACAGAAGAAAAGGGGCAATCACAAATACAGCAAACGAGCTCAACCTTGCTCTCCAGGAAGTTATGGGCTGACTGACCAAACATGAAAGCACATGTGTACAACTAAACAGGGTGCGCTGTGTTTTGGCGCTCGCTCATGGCTTCATGCTGGACATCGGTTGCTATGGAGCATTCTCAACTATTTGTGTTGTCATCAGGCTCCAGGGCGAAACACTGCAGTCAGATCGCTATCGATTTATATCGTGTCTTTTTGTACACATGCTAACCACCCTGACAACCTTGTGATTTGGGTTGAGAAGAGATTGCTTTGGATGCATTGCACAGTGTTTTGACAGACCGTGAAGATACCGTTTGCGCTTGGTTTAATGAGGCTGCAGCATTTATATCAGAATTGCTGACCACTGACTCCCCCTTGTAGTAGGCTGCCTGGAGCCTGTGTGGTGTACCGTTATTGTGTGAATGTGCATGTGAGGTGATAGTTGAAAAGCTTTCTTTTAACAGTTTGTTGTTTTGGGTTGTGCTGAGGTTTGGCTGATTGAAGGACCAGACTGTTTAGAGTGTAAGCAGCCTTTGTACATCTCTCTTGAAGAAGTGAGATTCATATTGTTGTTCAATCAATGCGCATCTGTTGTGCCTGTTGTTGAGTAAGCATATATGTTCACATGAAGAAACTTACTGCTGTTGTCCTTGCCACTGTATGTGGATGAACGATGGGTGTGAGAAGTTATACTATTTTTGTTAGATGAGATATCTTTGTTAGAATCTGGATTGTGATGGACAAGGCGCGCTGAGTTAGCAGGTTGGCTTCCTCATGGATGGCGTGGACCCAATGCGATGTTTCACAAACCAAACCAAATACGAATTAGCACAAGACAAAAGAAAGGGGGTCTAATCTGAATTAGAGTCTGCTCACAAACACGTTTCTTTATATATGTCAGAACCAATCATAAGCTACTACTTCGGAATGCCCGTCCCTCATGCCACGTCCCAGCAGCAGCGCCGGCGGCGGGGATTTGCGTATGGTCGGCTGAGGGCTTTTCCTCTGGTTTTTTCGATATTACGTACAGGTCCTTGGTTCTCGCAAACAGGTCTCTGGAATTTTTTTTGGGTCCCTAGAAATTTTTTTTAGCCCATCCGTTTTGCAGTATGGCCCCCCACGTTTTCGGAAATTGCGCCCGCGTCCCCGTTTTTTTACGTACAGGTCCTCCGTTTTTTCAAAAAGAACCTTCAGCTTCTCCGAATATACGTTTCTGCCCCCGGTTTTTTTTAAACAACTCCTCGCAAATTCTCGCATCTTTTATTTCGACACGTACGCCATTTTTTCCCGTACAGGTCCTCGGTTTTTCCAAAAAAAACCTTTAGCTTTTCCGAAAATACGTTTTTGACCCCGATTTTTTTTAAACAACTCCTTGCAAATTCTCACATCTTTTATTTTGACACGTACGGTAGCTAGCGCGGCGTTGCGCCGCGCCTATGCTGCTAGTATGCTACTACAGCTGAAGAAGAGGAGATGGATTGGCCCCTCCCTCCCTCTTAGCAACTAGCAAGCAGATTATTCTTTGCATAATAGATCATATGTATTATCCTGAACAAACTCAACACATATGAAGAAGGCCATACAAGGAAGAGGAGGAAATAGCTGGATGGATCGGTCAGTGGTATATCAGCCTGTTCTTTACGGCTTCTAAAAGCGACTTTTGACTTTTGCTACAATATCTAACTTTAAATGGATTATTTTTTCAATACGGGATCTATAAGTTAATTGTAGTGCACGTTAAAAGCCTAACATCTGTATCAACCAAAATCGCAAGTGAGTATTTCTCTCATAATCTCTGCATAAATGACCAAAATTCAAAATTTCACCAAAAGCTATAAGCATGACGAGAAAGAACATGCCCTTTATAGGCTAGCTGCAGGTTGATGATGAGGTTGGGATGCATGACTTGGCGGTGCACTTCTTGTGGACGGAGAGGGTGCACTTCTTGGGGCACAGCACCCAGCCCTCTTCATGTGGCAATCCTTGGTCGAGAAGCAACCCTCGTGTCTTCTTCCTGCTGCCATTGCCGACTGCCTCCTTCCCGCCCTCCTTCTCTCCTCCTCCTCCCGGAGATGGCAACGATCCCGATGACGATGAGGAGGAGGAGCCATCCACGACGCCCTTGTTCCGGGCGACCACGACGATGTCTACCTTCTTCTCCTCCCCCTCCCTATAAGGAGAGGCAGCAGCAGCTGGGGCGACGCCGTGGGGCTGCTCCTGCACGAGGGAGGCCTCGGCGACGGCGTGGAGGAGTGACACCATGATGGCCATGGTGACAACACTAGTACTGCTCAAGCTTATCTTTTAGTTTAATTTGCAGTGTGAGATCAGCCGATCGATAAAGCTAGCAAGGGTTGCCTTGCTTGCTTGTTCGCTGGCTAGTTGGTGGTGCCATGCCTGGTTTTGGTTTGGTGGGAAACACGAGGGGCATGCCATGCGGTGATGGTTTCGTGAGCCGTATGAAATTATGAGTTAGTAATGGCATGACTTCATCACAAACAGCTTTCAAACCGTCTGTGATGCTAATATCATAGATGGTTTGTAGTTGAAACCGTCTGTGATATCTATTATTACAGACAATTCTATTTAAAAACCATCTATGATAGTATGCATTACAGATGGTTCTAATTAAGAACTGTCTGTAATAAGCCTCTCCTGATGTAAAAATAAGTCTCTTTTAGTTCATCAACATTCGCTGATTACGTTGTTTGCGTTAATTGTATTATAAAACAGCGTAATCAAAGAGTGCAGATAAACCAAAGCAGGTCTATTTATGAGAACAAGATTAACCTTGCCATCCACCAATCATCACATATTCACATGCATGCAAAAACTAAGGCATCAATAAATAATTTTTACATGCAAGAACTAAGACATCAACAAGAGGGGAGGGGATTGGATGGGGGGATGAACAAAGTACTGGCGCCGATGAAAGAGAGGAGGCGGCAGCGTCACCGTTATGTCACGACTGTGACACTGCACAAGACACTTACGACAAGAGTGCCTTGTGCAGTGAATCGTGGTGTCACAACTGGAGGTGGAGGAGCTCAGGGGAGGCGGCCGGCACTTCAATCGACAGTTTGAGGGGAGCCAGCAGGCAGATCGGTTTTGAGTGTTTGAGGGAGACATGTGGGGAGGCATACATAAGGGCATTTGGCCAGTTAACGGAACCGAGAGGTCACGACGTCGCTTCAGTTTGAATAGAGGGGGCGGCAAAATCGAACGACAAAATATCACAGACGGTTTAAATACAAACCATCTGTGATGAGGTAATATCACAGACGGTTTGCAAGATGAACCATCTGTGGTATTACCTCTTCACAGACGGATTTTAGCACTGGTAGCAACACAGACAGTTTCTAAACTAAAACCGTCTGTGATTGTATTTAATACCGACGTTTTGGTTAACCGTCTGTGATGAAGCATTTAGTATTAGCCTTTTTGTAGTACTGATTTCTATAGAAATTCTTGTAAGTATAGGACTGTTTTGTAAAATGATGTAAGTTCAATTGACCCCAAAGATTATGTGTGGTTCGGCCACTAATAGTACAAGTATACGGGCCCATCTAAAACTTACCCCCCTCCCCACTCTCACTCTCTCATTCACTCTCCCCTCTCTCAGTCTCTTCTCCATAGATGGTGATGGCGGGTAGAGGCACATACCCATCTTTACAAATACATCAATACAACAATCACTCAAATAGTATACATCCAAAAATACTATGAATAGCACATATCTCAAAGCATGCTTAATGGTGATGATTTGGCATGTATTTACAATCAGTTGTAGATTTCACTTTCTGGTTGAGTAAAATTTTCTCTGGGAGATGGTCTTGAGCCTCACCCATCAAGGCCATTCCCTATATTTTGTGCCACGTGTCTATCACCAATCTCAAAGCAACTCTTGTTCCCCTTCTCTTTCCCAAAGCAATCCCTGCCTGACCACTAAGGTCGTCATTGCACTGTTACAAATGGAGAAGGAAGTCTTATCCGTAGCCAGGCACAAAGCCGCCTATCCAAACGCAGCCGTCGTGAGATTGATGAGGACACCGTCGCTGCTGACGGCTACCGCTCTCGTTGGGGAGGTGACAGAGTAAGGGAGGACACGGTGATGATGTTGTTTCTGTGAGGAGCTTGATGAGGATGCCGTCGCTGGTGCTGTTCTCGTCGGAGTGGACCCGTGCAAGCGGTAGCGTGAGGAGACGACTAGTGATGGTGTACGAAGGCGGTAGTAAAGGAGGAGTCATGGTGCCGAAGGCTATCGGCCATGATGGACATGATGGTAGAGCTAGATTTGGGTTAGCAGGGTGGCAGTGTCGTGGCGATGAGGTGCCACAGGGTGCAGGAGATCCGATGGTTGTGGGCGCAGACCTTGCCCTAGAGCTACCCAATCGGCGAGCTCGGGCTCGGCCTCATTGGTGATGAGAGAGGAGAGAGGGAGGGTGAATGGAAAGGAGAGGGGAGGAGGTAAAATGGAGGAAGGTATGAGAAGCTTTGAGATTGGTTATTGGCATGCAACACAAATCTGGGGTAGGGCCTTGACGGGTGAGGCTTACGGTCTTGCCCCACAGAAAATTTTCCCCCTAGGGGTACACTACTTTGGTGGATTCTGATCAACCAAATTAATTAGTTAGGCAGAGTATGTTTGGAATATAGGAGATGCTTGAGAAATTAAATTTTTTTGCAAGAATATGAGAAATGTAAATGAGGCCATAGAATGGTAAATTTTAAATCGTGTTAAGTTGCCCTAACCCTATACCACAATGTGAATGTTGTTTCCTAGGAAAGGAATACCAATGGATAGAGTTGGAGTTGGAACCCTGGATCAAATGTTGTTTCCTAGGAAAGGAATATCAACGTTTGGTTCGCCTTCCCGCCAATAATTCCAAGCGAAAAAGACAGAAATTATTTATTTATTCCCCAATTCCAATGGCCTAGCACTAGCCCAATCCATTCTCCTGCTCCCCTCGCACTCTATCCTACGCTTCTGACATCATCCCACCAGAGAGAAAACAATGGAAGAAGAAGCTCGATTGCATCCTAATCCATGGCGGGCTCGTCGGCCAGCAAAACAATCTTCCTCGACGGTAGCGTCTTCACTAGATGGTTGGTACCTTCTCCATGTTCCTCTTCCTTGCATCTCTATGGCTCTTGCTCACCAAAACGAGAAGGCATGCTTTTGTAGCAAGGCCTACAATAGGAACATCCCTATCGTCCTCATCGATATGCAGCCTCAACTCTAAGATCCGCATGGGCCTCTGTGCGCTACTGCATGTGTTTCCATGATCTCCTCTCCTCTGCTCTGTTGCTGCCTTTCTTTTTCTACTACCTTTTTCTGATTTGCTCTGCCACATCTCACTCAGAGGCGTAGGTCGTGGAGAAGGTCATCGTGATTAGCAAGACAAAGAGGAAGAGGTCCGTGTCCTCTACTGGCAAGGGTAGGAGCGCCAAGACCAGAGGCGGCGGCGGCAAGCCGGTCCCCACAGACTGCCTTCTTCCTCCTCATGTATGTGACCCTTTCCCTCTTCTTCTTCTTACTTTTTGCCCCCATATTCCATGTCCTACCATGCCATGTGTCGATCTTGCTTGCTCGTGTTTGTGCTTGTCAAGTAAGTCCCTCGTCTATCGCGCTGTAGGGCCAACTTCAGCAAGGAAGGAATACAAGGCCGCCCATCTCAACAACAAGAACGTTGCTGCCGGCCGTGTGTTGCATTTTCCTTGTTTGTTACCAAATCCTTCCTTGTCAAAAGTGATGAATCTGTGATTCTTTCCTCTATTCTACTGTTGCTGCAAAGACAGTGAATGCTCTCTTTGTTAAGATATCGCCTCCTTATCTCTAACTTGGTTTTGAAGATATGTTTCAGTTACTGCAGTTCGTCCAGCTATTGTCTGTTCTCTTATCTCTTTGTTTTTGCCAGATGTTGTAATCATGATCAAATCGGTACTTGTAAATCTACACTTACCCAACAATTACCAGCTATTTACTGCAGTTCGTCCACGCTTTCGTCCGCGCATTTTGTCATAGTCAAGTTGAACCGTGACAATTACCTGCTGTGGAAGGCTCGATTCATCCTATACCTTCGGAGCCAAGGTATTTTTGGGTATGTGGATGGATCTGCTAAGGCTCCGGTGCGATTCCTCACCGAGATGACACAAGACGGCGCTGCTCAGGTTCCAAAACCTGAGTATTTTGCATGATTTTGGAAGGACCAGCTAGTTTTGAGCGCTCTGTTGTCATCACTGACAGAAGAGATCCTCTCCCACCCCATGTGCTGTTCCACGCCTTTGCCTGCCAGGTTTGGACATCGCTGGAAACTATGTTTGCGTCACGCACTAGAGTTAACTTGCAAACATAACTAGTTCCAAAAGGTGAAGAGCCTTGCTGATACAACGCTCATTTTTTTCTGAAAAGAGGGGAAGAATTCGTGTTGTATAGATCTTACCCAACGGCGAGAAATTAGACCAAAAACTAAAAATAACAAAATTCTCCTTTTGAGAAAGTCGATCGTCTTTTTTAAGAAAAGGTTCGTGGTGGCATGCTGGCTGGGGAATGTTAACAGCCATTTTAACAGGTACGGGTCGGCAGCATGAAGAGAGAAAAAGGGGGTCCAAACAGAAAGCAGCGCAGGACCAGGTGGATGGATAGAACAGGTCACCACCAGTGTGTGAGGTAGATGAGTGAGTAGCGGTGGCTGCGAAGGAGGCGGAGGAGGAGGAGGAGGAATGGGAGGCGACGACGGCCACCACCAACGCCAGTCCCAGTACCAGGCTCTCCTCGCCGCCGTGCACACCATGACTGGGCAGGGGCAGCAGAACCCCAACCAAACCCTCCCCTTTCCCCTCCCCTTCCCCGCCGGTCAGTCCTCCTCCTCCCCCTCGTTTCTTAATTGGACAAACACAAGTAGAACGGATGCCATTTCCTTGCTGGATTTAGCAGGGTTCCAAATTCGATCCTTTATCGATCGATCGATCTACTATTATGTCGTGCCCTGCCCGTGAAATCTCTGGCTCGTTCTTTTGCGCCATTTAATCTTGGGCTACCATGGTATGGTGCGGCATTTCCTTAATTTTGCTACTCCACTAGCGATTTGGAGAACAAGATACCTGCTTTACTCCACTAACCATACGAGGATCATCGATGCATCGTGCTACTACATCTTCACGCTATGTATGGCTAAGCCCGCCTTCCGTTGGTCTACTCTAGTTTTCTTTCTTGATACCTGCAGGAGCAGGAGCAGGAGCTGATGCCTCCACACACAATGCTGCTCCCCAGTCTCCGACTCCAAGGGGTTTCGCCGATTGGAGCGCATCCAGCAGCGCCTTCACGTCCCTTGCTGCGCAGGCCACCGGCAACGCCTTCCATTACAGCCTCTCCCCGTGCTCTGCTTTCTGGACCCATTACATGCTTAACAACAATGCATATTGCTCTTATCCTCCTGCACCTCATCAGGAGCACGCCCACCCTTTGTGCCATAATCACAACCGGGCTAAAGATCCAGGTACATGTTGCTGGCCTCAGGGAGCATGCAAACCTACTCTCGTTCCTTCTTTTATTATGAACGGGCAACAATGCATCATACCCACTAATATGCATACCCACTAATATGCATGCTTTTGAACTTGGAAAAAGACAGAAATCGGACGTTTTTCTCCTTTCAAAAAAACTAAAAAAAACAAGTATAGCTTAGAGCCATAAGCATAGCTTGTTCGAACTACGAAGTTTGATTGTGCTTATTGCATATGGTATCTTACCATCGTTTATGTACCTCTGACCTTGAAACAAGTAAGTTGGCGAGGCATTTATAAGTCAGTACATTGTTTATGGTTGGATTATATACATAGTGGGTCTCAGGTTTCTACTTGTGCATCCCTCTGAGGCGTTAACTAATAACCAGGCTATCTCATTTGTAAATGTGGTGCAGCTAATAGTGGGTTGCTATGTTCTTTCACAAGATTGCCTCAGTTTTTTTTTTTAATATCCTATATAAACTACAGGTCCTGCATCCAGCTTCGGGGTTGAGTCTTTTACTACAACATCCCTGGCACCAAACATTTGTGCTTACATGCCTCCCATAGAAGGACCCATTTCTGCCAAGCAAACTGAGATTTCAGAGGTATAGATATGAACCCTTCAAGATTTGGAGAAACTTTCAAGATTGCGTGACCCTGCCTAATGCATACTACAACAATGATGCCCACTACCCAGGATTTGCCTAGAGCAGTTAAAAGCAGTGATGTAAGGGCAACCAGGAACAACGGTGAACTTAAATGCGAGACAGTTGACACTTTTCCAGAGTCGAAGCAAGGTCATGAAAGTTGTGCTACTGTGAGTAACACACTTAACATCCTTTCCATATCTGATTTACCATACATATTTCTCTCTTGCATTGAATCTACATTGATGGGTACAATAAAAAGAAGCAATGTTACAGACCAAGATTAGTAGGTGCACACGGCGTGGACAGTACTAGCGCGACGTGAACAATACCGCGTCGGATGATATGCAGCCGAATTTGGGTTTATTTTCTTTTATATCTATTCCATGTTTATAGGTAAGTTTCTTATTATTAGGACTAGTTTCCTTAATAAGAGGTATGTTTCTTAGAGGTTAAGTTTAGCCATCCCTATAAAAAGGAACAACATTGTATCGGTATCATTAAGCAAAGAAATAAACAAAGTTCTCTAGTCTCCTCTCTTCTTCAACAAGCCTCCGAGCCTTGGTAGTGGCATGGCCGGCCGATCAATAGTGAGTGCCCTACCCTCGGTCCTCGGACCCGTACCACAATATTTGGTATCAGAGCCACTCATCATGGCTTCCGATGCTGAATTATCTTCTTGGACATGTTGATGACTAGCAACGAGAAAATAGAGTCCTTACTCGATAATATGATAGCCAACTTAGAGAAGGCCATGGAGTTGGTGAACAACCTGAAGGAACAGGAAAAGGTGTCGCGTGCCATTGCAATGGCTGCGATGCGACCACCTTCCTCGGCGCTATCGTTGGTAATGGCCATGTCACCAATGACGACTCCTCTTCAGGCTTCACCTTTGGTGCCTTTGCCAAGGAGGATGGTTGTCGTTGTTCAGCGACGGTCATCTCCACGTGATTGGCCGACACCGTGCCAGCGACATTGTCACATCCCTCTCATAACCGTTGCATCTGGGGGCAAGAAGGATTCTGCTGTCTCGTGCTGGTTGACTTTGCCATTGGCGACTACTGCGACATCAACCGACGCAGGAAGGTTGCTATCCTCATTGTTACTCACGAGGCTTCACGGATCTTCTTCCATACGACACGGCATCATCATCGTGCCCTTTCGTCGACATAAAGTTATGAAGGACTTCAACCATGGCCGTCACCTGATAGCTTGAGGACGAGCTGTCTCGCCGTGAGGGGTGTAATATTACGGACCAAGATTAGTAGGCACACAACGCGTGGATAGTACCAACAGGTCGTGAACGATCTGCGTCGGATGAACAAGATCTTGAATAGTACCGCGTTGGGGTATTGTAGCGCGGTTGAATTTGGGTTTATTTCTATTTATATTTATTCCATATATTCGGGATAAGTTTTCTATAATTAGGATTAGTTTTCTTAATAAGAGATAGATTTCTTAGACATCAAGTTTAGCCATCTTTATAAAAAGGAACAGCATTGTATCGTTTTAATTAAGCAAAGAAATAAACAAAGTTCTCTAGTCTCCCTCTCTTCTTCAACAGGCCTCAGAGCCGTGGCGGCGGCATGGTCGGCCGATTAAGGGCAAGTGCCCTACCTTCGGTCCTCGGACCCATACCTCAATAAACAATGTCACAAGTATTCATTTTCTGTATTTCCACTTAGTTGATTCCACTGTAGTCATTGAACAAAATGGCAAATTAAGGATGCCAAATCCATAGTAGTTCAGGACTTCGAGTAGCCTGTAAAGATGCATAGTCAGAACACTGATACAGTAAATGGACATATATTTCTATCATAATTAACAAGTTATTTTGCTTTGCGTGTGCATGGGGTGTGCATGTATGTCAGAAACTCAACTCTGGAGAATACCAAGTCATTTTGCGCAAGGAATTGACAAAGAGTGATGTTGGAAATGTCGGAAGAATTGTGCTACCCAAGGTATGTTCTATCGTTTGAAAGTTTTCTATCCATCGTTCTGTGAGGATTATAGTGCAGTCTGAACTACACTTTGTAATGTAACCGTCTGAATTTATTTCAGAAGGATGCAGAGGCTAGTTTTCCACCATTGTCCGAAAGGGATCCCATGATACTGCAGATGGACGACATGGTGCTCCCAGTTACGTGGAAGTTTAAGTACAGGTACTTTTTCAGTCGTATTATGACATCTTTCACATGCAATTTCTGAAAAATAAAACAAAAAACAAATATGGTTCTGAATTACACTGGCTTGGCAAGAGGTCGGAAAGTCTTTCTCGAGGAAAAGCTGGGAGGTTGTAGGCATTATATGCATTGATTTCCTTTTTTTGGCGGTTAGAGTTCCACTTTATTATGTTCCTTAATTTGAAGATTGTAAAAGCAGTTCACACAGCATGCAGCAGCTGCTTGATTGCTAGTTCCGGGTTGGTCACATGATAAGCAGTCACAGCATGGAGAAATTGATACATTTGCTTGTCGCTTAACTCAAGTGCTTACTCTAGCAATTACTACAACTGATGCACACTGATACAATGCTATTTCAGGTACTGGCCAAACAACAAAAGCAGAATGTACATTCTGGATGCTACAGGTATGCTTCAACGTGGAAGTGGTTACAGTTTTACGAATATTTCCTGAGTATTATGATGTTGACAGATTGAACTGTCCTATTCTCTTCGTTAGGTGAATTTGTGAAGACACATGGTCTTCAGGCAGGGGATGCCCTCGTCATCTACAAGAACTCTGCGCCTGGCAAATTTGTATGTGAAAATTTCTTTTTTAATTGTTCCGTTCATAAATAATAAACTAATGTTCTATATCTGAGTTGAGCAATTATAGCTTGTAAATTGTAGTTATAGCTTTTGACATAACTCATTGAAGATACCTAAGCATAAACAAAACTTCCTTCAAAAAAAACCCCCTAATTTCACAAACATAGGAATCATCCATCATGCTTATCCTGTAGTACTCACACCAAATTCCCAGTTTCGTACATTTTCGTTTCCTGAAAACTATGTTAATATCTCGTTTCGTATCTTGTTTTACCTTTGTGTTATCTATAGATTATCCGAGGGGAGAAGGCCATTCAGCTGACAACAAATCCCTAGATGCATTTGGATGTAATTGCAACGTTTTCAGTGAATTCATTTGAAGCGAAGAATGTGGGATTACCAAAGTTCACAATCCAAGAGGACGTGGAGGTATCGATTTTCATATTACCGGGCTACCATCACATGGTATCCAAAAAGAAATGCATAACACTCTGACCTCTTAGCTCCGAGTGAACGAAAAAAGATTAGGACAATATTGGAATGCTGGCAAAGAGCTTCTACAGCCCTACATCTGGGTTGAGAAAAGTACTTAGCAGTGTTTTTAAAACTCAAGTTGTATTTGGGGGCTTTAGTTCTACTTTCGGAACAACATTTGCAAGTTTTGTAAATGTTATTTTTTTATCTATAAGATAAAGGAAGTGACCTGGGATTTATGCAGATTTGGCTTTCAACACGGTGTTTCAGTTTTGATAAAAAAAAACAGAGAGATGGTTACTATCTCTTCTTCTTGACGAGAGACATGGGTACTACCACTTGGTAGCAAAGATGGTTTCTGAAAATTGCTTAGTATATATGTGCAATTTTGAGAAATCTAATGTTTAGGCATCACACCTTAGGGCTTGTTTGGATAAGCAGAGATTAGATACAATTTGGAATGGAAATGGAAGAGGAGGAATTTCGCTCTCATAATGACCTTGACTCAAAAATGATATTTGTTTTAATGTAAAAATGGTTAAGTCAGATTTGAAAACTAGCTAAAATAGTATATTTGAAAAATTAGTTTTATGCTAAAAAACATAAGATCCTTACTTGGATAAGCCTTGTATGTGTATATATACACCCCTATACTTGCATTCTTCTATAGAGACTTGTTAAGTAGTTTTGTACTCATTGTTGCTTAATATGTGGTTTTTAGATGATGGAATCGATGATCCAGTGTATAGATACATCCATGACTTCGGCTATGACATAGAAAATGAAGTTCAGGGCTAGGTTTAACCCCAGTTGATTGCATATGGTAGATCATAGAGGCTCTTTTGGTTTACCTACTTACCGCTGCTTGTTATAAACAATCTCATTTGGTCTACCGATTCGCTATGTAAAACTTGATCATAAGATCTATTTATGACTGTCTATGTCATATTAAGTACTCCTTTTATTATTACACATGTATAGATATGATATTTACCGATGTTATATTGTGTGAGCTAAAATACACAGGAGATTCAGATTGTCAAATCCAGGTTGCTACAATCCCCTCTCCTCGTCCCCGCCCCTCTTTGAGGCCCATCAATTTTCCATGTGGATCCCGCCGAATTCCAACTTCCTAACCCACCCAAAAAAGAAAAAGAAAAAGAAAAGAAAAAAGTGTGAGGCTATGTTGCCCAGATACCCCGATACGGATACGCGATTCGTCATTTTCCTAAAAATACCGATACGACGATACATGTGTGTGTGTGTGTGTGTATATATATATAATAAAGATAAAAACAAGAAATTAATGAATTATTATAAGGAATTGAGAAACCGAGAATACCTTAATATTGATGTAGGCATGTAGCAACTTGCTTGGTACTTCAGTTCTCCCTCCTGGCTGTTAGACTAATATAATGAACCATCTGCGAAGAATAACAGAATATATAAGTACATGTACACAAATAATGAAATAAATAGTAGAATCATAAGTCATGAATCATGACTGATAGTTAGGTAGTAAAGTAAGTATTCGATAGACCACTTAGTAAATAAACTTAGTACATAATTTGATATGTCCAAAAGACCACAACCAGTTCAAGTGTTCAAGTTTAATAGACCATAAGTCCATAAGACCATAACTATTACATAATAAGATAGCTAGATAAAAGACATGATAGAAGACAAATGTGTAGTGTAATTGTTGCTTCCATCCTGTGGAGTTATCTCTGATTGGACCGGAGGTCCAACATCTGATGGAGACAAGTCCAGCGCCCCAAGATCTTCTAAGACACTCTCAAGGTCCGGTTCATCCATTGAGAGGTCAACATGTTGAAGGAATTGAGCACCGCCATCAAAGAATTCGATGCTATCTCCCCCCAACATCTCACATTTTTGATGGGCCAGTGTAATACTCTTCAGATTTTCTTGAAAGAAGGCGCAAATTGTGGTGCGCAAATACGAGATCCTCAGCATGTCCAGGGTTAAGCCTACAACAATGCAATTGCAATGAAATCCAACGCTTATATAAGAAATGGTAAATTAGAAAAGATGATGAGTGTAGAACTATTCATCATTGAACTGTGGATCAAACCGTAGGTACTCCAGTTTCTTTCAGTGCAAGAAGATGATGTTGTCTGCCTAAGTAATTTCAATGCCAATTTTCTCAAATCTGGGGCAAAATTACCATAAATTCCTCACCATTACTTTGGTTCTAGATGGGCTCTATCCTCAATTGAGTCAAAGTAATTAAATCCACTTCCAAACAAAAAGAAATCTGCAAATTGTTGTTTGATATATCGCAACTCATCACCAACAAAAAGCCTCCTAAAGCATTTATTCCTCATGTCCGAAATCTCAATGTCCATATGAGTAGCTTGGCGATTTGGAGCTTCACCAAGCCAAGTTTCACTATAATACCTAAAAAGGGCGCAAAGAACATGAGATTTGGAACACTGCATATGCTTAGGTTAGTATCCTAAAATTGAAATCTAAAGGCGAGCAATAAAAATTTAAAAGGCAAAGGGCCTTGCTTGGGATTTAGTGAGTGTGCCAAGCAATACAAAGGGGTATTACTTTTTGCCCATCGAAAAACCAATATCTCTTGCACAATATTATAAAAATTAGACTCCTCATGGGATTTTTTCCTTCATGGCGATAAATTGTAGCCTTCACCTTCTCAATCATTGTATCCCACATCTCATAGATCAAATGAAGACATGGTTTGTCGGTGTCAACTACTCGTATCATAGAATAAATAGGCTCAGTCAAATCAAGGATGTATTGCACCTTATCCAACCACACATCATTCAGAATTTTATCTTTGACAAACTGTGCTTGCCCCACATTGTCATCCCTATAGGTACTCCACTTTTCACTTACTACCATCAACACAAGATTTTCTTTGATCAAACGAAACCTTTTGAGCATCACAATAGTAGAAGCAAATCTCGTATCAGCAATGCCAAGGAATTTTAACTTACTGAACTCATTGAACATAGACAACATCATGGAATGATTCATGATGAAATTCTTTATAATATTAGCATCTGCTGCAACCTCACTACTCCAATGGCAATCTTCATAAGCCTCATCATCAATTTTCCTGGGAGCACATATGTTCTTCAAGCCAAGGTTCAAAGTATGGACAACGCATGGGGTCCAAAAAATGTGGGGGTACTTTTGCTCAACAATCAACCCTGCGGCTTTGCAGTTGGCTGCATTACCAGTGATCACTTGGACAACATTCTGCGGTCCAACCTCCTCAATTATAGCTATCATCTTTTCGGCGATGTACTCCTTTTTCTTGACTTCGCCTTAAGTGTTGATTGCTCTTAAAATCATTGATCCATCTTCTGTTACGGCCAAGAAATTTAAGAGTGGACGCCTTTGAGCATCGGACCACCCATCTGATACAACACTTACACCTTTTGAGCTCCACGTTGACTTGATGGGCTGCAACATTCACTCAACATGTGTCTTCTCTTGCACAAGAAGAGTTGTCCTCAACTTGTTGTAACTTGGAGGGGGCATAGCCACCAAAGTTGTGGTTGGCAGCATAGGTAAATGCTTTCCTGAAATAAGGATTTCTTGCTACATTGAAAGGTATGCGTACAAATGAACAAAGGGGTCCAAATTAATTTATAAATGTAATTAACAATCTAACATTGTAAGATAAGGAGATTAGTTAGTGCAGAAAAGATATTAACCTGCGATAAACAACATCCTAGCAATCAAAGCGTCAAGCTGGCTACGACCTTCATGATGAAAGCTTAATTCAATAACTGAAACCCCTTTTCTCTTCCTCACATTCAACCCTTCCTGTAGGCAGTGGAACTTCCCTTGGCAAGCTTCTTGCAATCATTGCCTCCGCTTTAGCAATTTCGTCGTGAAGTTGAGCGAGCACATCGACTATAACTTTTGGACAAAACTTCACACCATAATTTCCTATTTTCAGGAAATGTGCTTTAACTCTTGAGTAGCTCCCATGGACAATATGATCATAGAGCCTACATCTAGATCGTGCATTCCCTCCTGCACCATTCCCAGTCTTCTGTAGCAACTCAACATACCTCCAAAGTGGCTTCTTTTCATTGTCAGTTGGAGGTACCACACGAGCAGCATTTAGGATGCTCCTAGCCGAGGCGGCTTCACTGGATGAGCCAGGACACGCACTAGTACCAGTGCTACACGGCGTACTCGAGCCTCCAATCCACCACCACCAGATGCCATGGATTTGATCTGAACAGCAGGACAACAAATAGCAAATAAACAAGCTAATAACAACAAACAACCTGATCACTGCCCCTACTGAATCATCCAATACATTTAGTCAACAAATAGCAAATAAATAGCAAGACCATATTGGAGCCCACGGGCGGAGGCGCCAGGCAGAGGCGGCGGGCCGAGGCAACGGGCGGAAGCGGCGGCCGACGGGTGTTGAGGCGACGGATGGAGGCGACGGGCGAAGACCACGGACGGAGGCGACGGACCGAGGCTATGGGCGAAGGAGACGGGCTGCGGCGACAGCCGAGGCTATGGGCGGAGGCGGCGGGCGGAGGCGACGGACCGAGGCTATGGGCGGAGGAGACGGGTTGAGGCGACGGGCGAGGCGACGACCAGAGGGGATGAACGGATGCGACGGGAGAAGACAACGGACGAGGTGACGGGTGGAGGCGACGGGCAAGCAGAGGCGACGGGGGAGCCAAGGCGGCGTGGAGACGACGGTCGTGGAGGCTTTTGCGTGGAGGCAGCGGGGTGGGTATGAACGAATGGATTAGATCTGGGCGTTGTGGGTGGGGATATTAGATTAAAAGTATCGGAGAAGTATCGAGAATTATTTTCTATTTGAATAATCATTAAATTAGGATATGTGTAGAATACGTATCGGTGTATATTTGAGTTATATCTGTATTCTGTATAGTATTCCATATCAGTAGTAACTTTTGTGAAGCGCACAACATAGGCGTGAGGTGGGAGAGAGGGGGGATGTGTCGCATCATGCTATGATCAATCCATGAGTTGCATGCATCATCATCATGTGAGAGGCAAGGAGAGAGAGGGAAATCTGCTGCTGCACCGCGCTGCAAATCTGCCTCCGATCGATTCGCTTCCATCGCCCTCCCTCCGATCGATTCGCCGCCGCCGCGCTCCCTCCCTAGGGTTCCGCACCGCAAGGTCTCCTCTCCTGCGAGCTTCGCCTCTAGCTAGGCCTCCCCGCCAATGGCACCCGCCGGCAAGCGGGGCGCCAAGGCGGGCCACAAGTGGACCTCCAGAGACCCGCAGCTCGGCGACCTCGTCCTCGCCAAGGTCAAGGGCTTCCCCCCCTGGCCAGCCAAGGTCCTCCTCCTCCGCCCTGCTAGGGTTTTCTTGCCCCCTTCTTCCTGGGCGCCTCCCCTTCCCCTGCTTGCCTAGAATTCCCCTCCCTTCCTGCTTCTCTCTCTGCCCACCTCTTTGCCCTGATATGCTGCTGCTGATTTCCTTCAATTCCCTCCTCTTGTCTTTGCAGGTGAGCAGGCCCGAGGACTGGAACCAGACGCCGGTTCCACGCAAGGTCTTTGTCGTCTTCTTCGGCACGAAAGAGATGTAAGCCTCACTCCTTGAGTACCCCCTGTAAGTTAACTGCCATTCCTATAACCGATGATGACATCTCGTCGCATAATAAATCAATCTCATGCGCGACACGCGCTTGATAAATGCACCACCTGAAACTGTCATACTAGACAGAATATGCGTGTAGACATGTGCAGCCTCTTGCCTCTTTTTAGTGTTTGATTCATGTTAGGCACGGTGCAAACCTGGATTCGGCGTATGTCACATTTAGCATGCACCTACTCAATTGAGTCGTCTAGATGCAAAAACACACACGATTAAGATCATGCTCAGGAGACACCGACAATTTCTTGTAGAGATTTATTCCCAATTCATTGTCCCAGCTGTCAATTTCGCAGTTGTACAGCTCTCAAACTGCGCAAAGCTCATACCTGTTGGGCCACGTGTGGATAGGTAGGTACATACTTTGTGCTTGTGGTACATTAGCATTTAGCAGTGCCACTGGTGTAGGGAGAACATGCTATTTATTTTTGGCAAGATGGCTTTCACACGTGTACTAATTGAGGTAAGAGGGCAAATTCAGATAAGCAAGTAGGATTTTAGGTTCTGACTATACTCGTTGATCACGAGGTGAAGTGACCATTTGATTTCTGATTTAAATAACGACTTGCACTGCAGAACTTGCAGTTTTCAATTCTGCCTATTTGACCTGGGTGTTTACTTTATCTTACTATTTCTTCTTAGGTGGGCAGATATTCTTTTGTATGTCTATACCACATCAACCCATTAGTGTCAAAATGTAGATCATGTGATTATTGTCTCAGCTCAGATCTAAGGTTGTTTGTTGCTGTGCAAGGTCAGTCTAGGAGGTATAATTCTTTTGTTACGCTGAGATGAAAGTAATACTTATTACCAGGAATTGATTTTGGAAGTCTCCTCACTCTTTGTCTCAAATTACAATTAGAGCAAATTTGCTTGGTACCATCGCAAAGATGCATAATTGGAAAATACCATCGAATGCGAGTCTGAAAAGTGAGGCCTGGGGCCACATGGCAGTGGTACGTCAATGGTAGTTTTCAACTAGAGTGATCTTTGCCATGGCACGGAACAATTCGCCCCCAATTAAGCCTTTTCTTTTATTCGTATGATCTTGAAGTACTCTGGAGACCACTCCTAAGGCCTTTATTTTTTAAAGTAACAAAAAAGAGAATGGTTTTAATTCTTTTGTACGTTGAGCCTGTTGTGGCTTGACAGAGCAAATAGAGCAGTTAATTACTCAATTTGATCTATTCACTTGGTTGCTTTAACTTATAAAGTGTTTGCTACATAGATCATTTCTTTGGTTGTCGTTATATCCTATCATCATATTCCTCTACTTGGTTGCTTTAACTTATAAAGTGCTTGCTACATAGAGCATTTCTTTGGTTGTCGTTATATCCTATCATCATATTCCTCTAGATTCAATGTTGGTTTGTTGCCTTTGCTGTCTTTCATTCCTTCCTTTTCTTTGCTATGTTGAACATATTGTGACAATTATTTGCACGCTTAAGTACTAGCATCACTTGATTGCTAATGAATGAATATCATCCTGCAGTGCTTTCGTAGCTTTGCCAGATCTTCAGCCATTTACTGAAGAGGCGAAGAGTGAGGTGGTAGATCGAGCTCGGGAAAAACGATGCCCGAAAAAATATATCAAAAGTTTTGATGAAGCCGTGGTGGAGATCTGCAAGGCCTACGATGAGCTGCCAAAATCATCTGAAACTGCAAGCTCTGTGTTGCCTGATCACACTCTTGATCAGAGTGAAAAACCTACAGAGCACCTTGTAAAGTCACCTGATGATGGTGAGACCCCAAAATTGGGGCAAATGGAAGGTGATAGGGCTATTGACAGCTTGAATACTTTAGGAAAGGTTCAGGAATTGAGGAGGATGTGAAAGATGGTGGTCATGACAGAAGGATTCTTCTCCAGCAGCTTCTAAAAGGAAAAAACCTTTACAAAAGGATTCCGATCATCCCAAGAAAAAGAAGTCTGTCGCATCCAAGTCAGCTTTCGACATGCACCTTGAACAAGAGCGTTCACCAATCTCTGTGCATGCAGAAAGAGAGACTGAAGAGCCAAAAGATGGAAAAGGGAACCATCCAACTGAAGGTTTAGTTTTGGACCCTACTGTACAGATAGTTTGTGCCCTTGAAGTGCCAAATAAATCTAAAGCTGAGAAGCAGTCAAAGAATGCTGAAAGAAAGGAGAACAAGCGTGTTGATGTTGCTGTTACCGGGAGGACTGCTCCTGGTGTTCTACCTGATATTGCACTGAACAAGAGTGCTGACAAAGAGAGCAGAGGATCGAAAAAGACGAAAATGATGACGAAACAGTCACTTGCCAATGAATCAGAGAAAAGAGACCATAACAAAACAATGCTCAACAAGCCTGACAAGCAGTTGACTGGAAAATCATCTGCAGTCTTTTATTCCAATAAGAAATCTCTGCTTGGTAGTGGGCAGCGAAAGCTGGAGAGTAGCACTGATATGTGTCCAACAAAGAGGCCAAAACTTATGGACAGGGCCAATGAAACAGTTAAGACAGTGGCAAAGAGTGAGGCCAAGTTACCTGTTGATAATGAAAAGGATAGTGCTGTGAAAAATGAGAAATCTACTCGTGTGGATGCTGGAAACAACACAGTTCCTGAGATTGGAACCAGTGATGATAGGGCACGAAAATCAGGTATTCTTTTATCACCCCTATCAAGGCTGCATTCTGAGGGATTGGAGCAGACATCTGGTTCTGCGACTCGACTAAGTGCTGTTGATACTGCTAAAAAGTGCTCCAGCATGAAGGAGGATGGCTCACGTGTTGGTAAGCCATTGGCAAAACCCAGGAGAAGAGCTTGTCGCTTTGATGATGATAAGGAGGAGGAGGAAGAACAACGGACACCTCCTCATAAAACTTCTGCCAAATCAATCTCCACGCATGTAGTCCCAACTGAGAAGATCCAACAGGCAGGGGCTCGGGGGATTTCTTCATATCAAGTTGGCAATGTTTCTATAAAAAAATCTGGTGGGGCAAGTGAAGAGAAGCCTAGAAGTGTTGGGAGGTCACCTGTGAAGCATGAGCAGGTTCATTCTTCACCAAGTCAAGATAAAGTGCATGTTAGACCACAGATCGTGGGGAGAAGATCAACCACAAGCTCGGTTGATGCTTCTGTTGGCTTGGGTAACAAAGTTAACCAGGCAGATCGCAAATCCTCTGGACAATTAATAATGTCAGCATCCTCTGAAGTGAAGAAACCGCAAGGTAGTTCTTCTAAACTATTGCACCAGACATCTGGAAACTCCCATTCTCAAAACCATACTGCCTCAGAAAAGAATGTGCTGCTGTCTAAATCAGAAAATGTTAAGGCTAAACCTAAGCCTAGCACACAGATAGCTATGGCTGTCGAGAATAGGGCAAGTGTCGCTTTGTCAGCTGAACGAATTGGAAAGCTGGATCACTCGAAAGAGGCAAGGTATGCTGCCTTTGCACCAACTAAGTTTCTTTCTTATGCCCTTTTTGTTTTACGTTCAATCGTTCATACAGGTTTAGCTATGCACTTTGTTTATAGTATGCAGTTTCCTCTTATGCAGGTCAAGTTTTGTTGATAAAGCAGCTTTTGCTGAACCTAATCCTGATTCTGTGAAGTCAATGAAGCATCTTATTGCAGCTGCTCAAGCAAGGAGAAACCTTATTGCGGCTGCTCAAGGAAAGTCTGATGGGTCTTCTGCCGACAATGCTGTTCTTGCCTCCATACCATATGGCTTGCCTGGACTAAGTCCTAGTCCTGTTTTTCACATTCCATCTGCTTCTAGAATTGCTATTCCAGAGAGTGACAGCATGCAATTTCCAGACTCCTTTTGTTCTATGACTGAACATGACCAACGAGTTGTTCTGAAAAACCCAGCGGAGACTGAACATGAACATGGAAAGAGTCCAAAACCTAGGCTGTCCAGTGGTTCACTAAGTGGTGGTACAGATGCAGCAATTGCACGTGATGCTCTGGAGGGAATGATAGAGACACTTTCAAGGACAAAGGATAGTATAGGACGTGCTACACGTCATGCAATTGAATGCTCCAAACATGGCATTGCTGGAGAGGTACTCTCTCTCTCTCTCACACACACACACACACACATTTTTTGATCTTGTGCATTCATGCACCGGCATGTCATCAGCATTGCTTTTTCATCATTAGTTGACTTTGTATCCATGTTAATATATTTGTCAATCAGATTGTCGAGCTTCTCATAAGGAAATTAGAGAATGAGCCTAATTTGCATCGCAGAGTTGACCTCCTTTTTCTTATAGACTCCATAACACAGTGTTCTCACTCCCAGAAAGGTAAGTTTCCTTTGTATTATGCCACACCTATTCTCAGAACTATTTATTTTCTTAAGCCTAAATTTTTATTATTTATCTGAATTCTGAAATGTTCAGGTGTTGCTGGGGCTTCATATGTTCCCACTGTTCAAGCTGCATTACCTCGTCTTTTGGGTGCTGCTGCTCCACCTGGAGTTGGTGCTCATGAAAACCGACGCCAGTGCCTCAAAGTAGCAACTTTACTACTAATTTTTATTGTATTTTCCAAACAGCCGATCACCTTTCTGTCCCCTGGCATTGTAGGTTTTAAGATTGTGGCTTGAGAGAAAGATTATGCCGGAAGACATACTCCGAAGGTACATGGATGACATTGAGGTGCCAAATGATGATACTAACACAGGTTTTCTGCTGAGGCGGCCAACCCGAGCTGAACGCTCTGTAGATGATCCTATTAGGGAGATGGAAGGCATGCTTGTTGATGAGTATGGAAGGTATTGCCTGATCTGATCCACTATTTATGTACCTCAGTATAACTGATCTTGTTTTTGTGGCTTGAGTTATAAGTTTTTCTGATGGATTCTGTTACCTATATCTTATATTTAAAATGCGTATGGTTAAAAAGATAAGCATATGACCACTGATGAACTACTTAAAAATGAGGTTTTTCTAAAGTCTTGGATTGCGCTCTAGGTTGCCTTGATATCTTTTCTGGGTAGGTCTGGCACACATTGGACATGTCACATGTGACACAACTGCAACTGACATGAACTAGAGGTGTCTTATCTTTTTCATTTTAAAATGCCAATAAACACGATAGTGGATACATGTTCCGTACAAGATGTGAAAAAAAGGCACTGTGTTTTGTAGTTCTCTGATTTGCTTGTGTGTTTCACCAATTTAGTTATTTTAAACTTAAGAATGCTATGTTTTCAATATGTACAAGTTGGGTACACATGTATCTTTTTGTAGTATCTATACAGTATGACATGTTGTCCTGTTGCTGTTCTGTAAAACCATGTGTGCCCGTATCTGTATCATATCATAGAGTACAGGTGTCATGTTTTAGTATCTTGCAACCTAGAGTTCGCTACGGGAATGTCACATGTTTTCACCACATTAAGCCACTTAAGAGGTATCTAGCTAACTTCATCTGATTCCAATCGATTCAGCTGATTTCTAGCTTAGATAGTTGATTATGGTCAATTCGTTAGCCAATTTGCTGCTTTATCCTGCTACTTCATTTGTTTATATTCATCTTGCGAGTGATTTTCATTACCAGGTCATAGGGTTATGTAGTTTAGATATATCGAGGATAACAGTTGCCATAGCCTGCAACCTACATGAACTCATGTTTTGCTACCTTTTGCATGCTCCCTAGTTTAGAATTATTCTCAAGTTGTTCCATTTCATATGAATGTGAATAAAATGTTTGTTACTTATATGAGTTAATCTTCTTCCTAGTCATGTTTATTCTATATCTGATGCAATCATCCTTTTGGTCTTAGGTTTTTTATCTTGAACTTTATGGAAATAAGATTCATTGTATGAGTAAAGATGTTGTAAATTGCTGAAGATGCAAAGATCCTTAAATCTTCAGCCTGCCTGACTTGACTTACGATTGACTCTTCCTTTTGATGCTATTTTTTGATGGATCGCCTGATGCCCTGATCTCTAGATGTGATGGTATTTGTATGTGATAGCATGTTATGGGTACATATCACAAATTAGTACTTGCATACTAGCAAAATTTTCAAAATATGCTTACGTTGTAAGAAACTCACGCACCACTTATCGATATTGCAAAAGATTGTTGAATTGAATATGAATCTTTTAATCACAGTGAATAGGCTGGTAGGAACTAAGGATACTTGTGTCAACAAAATAAAGTCCCAGCTCACACGTTGGAAATGTTCTTCTTTCTTAAATAATCTTTTAGAGATGTTTGTTTGGCTGTTGAAGTGGAGTTCCTTGAGATTTTAGTCGGCTTATGTGTGTTATCTGTTAAGGATAGAATAGGAAATAAAATATGATTGTTATTTGTTTCTTTATATGTCTTAGCATTTCTTATCTGTACATGGAATATTCTTTTGTATATCCTCTTTGTACTCTCTATATATATTGTCCTTTGGGCTTCATGAATAGATGCACAATATTCATAACATGGTATCAGAGCTAGGGCTCTGACCTATTCTTTCGCTGCTTCGACGTTGCCTATCTTTGCCGCCGCCGCTCTCCGCCATCCGCCGCCGCCACCCAAGCTGTCTCCGCCTATGCTGCCGCCGCCGCCGACGCTTGGTCGTCTCTGCTCGTGCTCCGCCGCCGCCGGATCGTCTCGAGCCGCCACCGTTCGGTCGTCTCGCCGAAGCGCCACCGCCGCCAGATCCGGCCGCCGCCGCCGATCCGACGACGTTTGTCTCCGCTGTTGCTTCTTGCCGCTCGGGTCGTCTCACTTTGACCGCCGCCGCCGCTCGGGTCGTCTCCGCCGGCCGTTGTCACCGAGCCGCCGCCGATCCGACGCCGTCCGTGTCGATCGGTCGTCGCCGTTCTGCCGCCGCCGCCATTGCCGTTGTCTCGGCCGATCGGTTTGATCGCGCTCGATCGCCGCCGCCACCACTCCGTCACCGCCGCTTCCCGGCCGCCGCTTGCGGCGCCGCCGCCGCCGCCGGCGACGTCTTGAGTGAGTCGGCGGTTCTTGTGAAGTGTTTGGCCGAGCGTTCGCCAACTCTTTTGTAGTTTTCAAAAAATTTACGTTGATCTAACTGCGTAGTCCGTGCCGCTGTTAGACTTTGTTGCCTTGTCGCATCGCCGGTCGTCGGCCACCACCTACCGATGGCTTCCATTCCATCTGTTGCGATCCTATTTTCGGGAACAAAGTTTTCGGGAACAAAGCTCCATGTAACGAACTACAGGTTATGGTCTTCCCTTATGGAGATCACGCTTGATGGTCTCCGCCTTTGGGGACATGTTACTCACAGCGTCCTTCTCCGCCACATCCGGCTTGACCTCCTCCCAGGCGGTCTACTTTTGCACCTCTTGAGCAGATGAGGTCTGCTGCGACGCCGATGAGGTTTTTCAGTATGTCATTGACGCTTTCGAGCGCTGGTGTGCTGATGAGGCCCGTGTTCGTGCCATCCTTGTGGTCAGTGTCGACGACTCCATTCAGCCGGATATTGTTGGTCTACGGTCTACTTAGATCTGGGAGTACTTGCGTGAGCGATACCAGCAGAGCAGTGATGCTCAGTTCTTTTCGCTTCAGCGTGAGTTGGAGACGCTTCACCAGGGAGATTCTTCCGTCGACGACTTCTTCCGAGCTCTGGCGACAGCTAGATGAGCTGGCTTCTCCACTGTGCCAGGAGTGCCACAAAGTTCAGAAGGCAGATCATGATCGCTTTCGTCTTTATGATTTCGTCTGCCGTCTTCGCCCAGAGTTTGAGCCTGTCAGAGCTCAACTACTGAGCTGCTCGCCACGACCGACTGTCACCGAGGCTCTTTCGACACTTCGGGCTGAGGAGCTTCGTCTCGGGTTAGCAGCACAGTCCGTTCCTACTGTGCTTGCTGCTCCTTCTTTGACTATACCGACGATTGCTGCTACGACTACGGTTCCTTCCCAGTGCTGCTTCGCTCCCCGCTTACACCAACTGGAGTTCAATGCAACTACTGCAAGAACTTCGGGCATGACTACCAGAGTTGTGCGGTGCGAAAAAAGCGGAATAAGGCGTGTGGACGATCCAAGGGGGACAGGGAGGCCCTTCTTTCACAAGAGGACATACCACCTCATCAGGATCTCAGCGAGGTGACTCTGTTCAGCAGCTCGGTCAGGCTCTACTTCAGCAGCTCTCTCACAGCTCAGCGGGTTCTGCCAGTCCAGTTCAAACATCTCCCCCAGGTACCTCTTAGGTTTTAGATTCTGGTCTCTTTCCACATGACACCGGATTCCACATATCTCACTTCAGTAGGACCTCATGCCCTCCCTATCTCTGTACAGACTGCTGATGGTACTTCCTTGTCTGTTAGCTGTTAGGGCACTCTTTTGTCCACTGATTTTTCTGTTTCAGCTGTTTCCCATGTTCCCCAACTAACCATTCAGCTTCTTTCAGTGGGACAGCTCACTGACCTAGGTTGTAGGGTTGATTTTGACTCACACCTGTTTCATTCAGGATCGACAGACAGGGACGATACTTGGGACTGGCCGGCGCCATAGGTATCGTCAGGGTCTCTACATTCTCGATCGTCTTCATCTTCCGACCACTTCAGCTGCTCCTACCACGTCTTCCTCTACCGCCACTGCTGCCACCGCCCCTGGACTTTTTGTGCAGTAGCATCACCGTTTAGGTCATGTGTGTGGGCCCCGTCTTTCGTCATTAGTTCGTCAGGGTGTCCTTGGACGTGTTACTGTTGACACGTCCATGTTTTGTCGAGGTTGTAAGCTGGGCAAGCAGCTACAACTTCCTTATCATTCTAGTGTCCTTGTCTTCTCGTCCTTTTGATTTAGTTCATTCAGATATATGGGGACCTGCGCCTATTATTTCCGAAGGCGGACATAAATTCTATGTTATTTTCATTGATGATTATTCTCGTTTTACTTGACTTTTCCCTATATCTAATCGTGGTCATTTTCTTGCGATTTATCGTAGCTTTGCCATGATGGTTTGTACTCAGTTTGAGTCCTCTATTCGTACCTTTCGCTGTGATTTTGCTGGCGAGTATTGTTCTAGCGCGTTCAGACAATTTCTTTCTGAGCAGGGAACTCTTTATCAATCATCTTGTCCTAGTGCCCATGCTCAGAATGGGGTTGCTGAACACAAGCATCGTCATCTGATTGAGATTGCTCGCACCCTTCTTCTTGCTTCTCACGTTCCACCACGCCTGAGTGAGATCGCTTCTCTACCACGATATCTCATTAATATGCAGCCTTCCACTCCTCTTAAGGATGTCAGTCCTATAGAGCGCCTCTACTCTAGAGCCCCCAGTACAGTCATCTTCGTGTTTTTGGCTGCACTTGTTTTGTCCTGCTGCCACCTCGTGAGCGCACTAAACTGACAGCCCAATCAGTCGAGTGCGTGTTTCTTGGGTACAGTTCTGAGCATAAGGGTTATCGCTGCTATGATCCTTCTACTCGACGGACTAGGATCTCACGAGAAGTTGTCTTTGACGAATCTCGACCTTTCTTCTATCGAGATTCGGCTTCTCACACTGCTTCCACCATTGAGACGATTTTCTAGTTGTCTCTCCCTGACTCCTCACCCATTTCCCCCCTTTCCTAGCCTTCTGTACCTTCACCTCCTCTGTTGCCTCCTGCAGCACCGCCTCTTGCTCCTATGGCACCACCGTCTCATTTCTCTGGGGTGCACTACTCCAGACGTCCTCGTACCTCACCAGATCCCTCTTCTGGTCTCTTGCCGACACCGCCATCTGATTCATCTGATGATGCTCCTCGTTATGCGCTTCGTGACCGGGCAAACATTCGGTCTCATGATCGTCTTGGTTTTACTTTGATAGCTCATGCTCTCTCTGTCACTAAGTCTAGTTCTTATCGTGAGGCTGCTTCTCATTCTGAGTGGTAGCTCGCTATGGCAGAGGAGCTTGATGTGTTTGCCGTACGGAGACTTGGGATATTGTACTGACACCTGTGCACGCTCGTCCTATCACGTGCAAGTGGGTGTACAAGATTAAGATCAGGTCTGACGGTACTATTGAGCGCTACAAGGCTCGTCTTGTGGCTCGTGGTTTTCAGCAGGAGTATGATCGTGATTACGATGAGACGTTTGCCCCTGTTGCTCATATGACCATTGTTCGCACTCTTATTGCGGTTGCTTCTGTTCGCTGGTGGTCTATCTCTCAGCTGGATGTTAAGAATGCCTTTCTTAATGGCATCTTGCATGAGGAGGTTTATATGCAGCCACTACCTAGGTATTCTGTTCCAGATGACCATGTCTGTCGTCTTGGTCATGCTCTTTATGGTCTATATCAGGCCCCTCCTGCCTGGTTTGCGCGTTTTACCTTAGTGATCACCACTGTCGGTTTCACTATCAGTGCCCATGATCCTGCTCTATTTATCCATATCTCACCTTGAGGTAGGACACTGCTTCTTCTATATGTGGATGATATGCTCATTACTGGTGACGATCCCTCATTCATCGCACATATGAAAAAACAGCTTAGCTCATTACTGGCTTGCTTACATACTTCCTTGGGATTGAGGTTTCTTTCATGCCTGAGGGTTACTATCTCTCTTAGCAGAAGTATGTCCAGGATCTTCTTAATCGATTTGGTCTGACTGATACTCGCACTGCTGAGACTCCTATGGAGCTCTCTCTTCAGCTTTGTGCTACTGATGGTGATCTTCTTGAGGATCCTACTCGGTATCGCCATCTTGTTAGGAGTTTAGTATATCTTGTGAGCACTCGTCCTGATATTGCTCATGCTGTCCATATCTTGAGTCAGTTCATGGCTTGTCCTACTCATCTTCACTACAATCATTTTCTTCGTGTTCTTCGCTACCTGCGTGGGACCATCTCTCGTCGCTTGTTTTTCCCTAGCTAGACCTCACTCCAGCTTCAGGCGTACTCTGATGCGACCTGGGCTAGTGATCCTTTTGATCGTCGTTCTCTTTCTGCTTACTGTGTTTTTCTTGGCTCCTTGATTGCCTGGAAAACAAAGCGAGCGCACCGCAGCTTCCGCTCGAGTGCGAAGTCGAGTTGAGAGCTATGGCAGCTGTGACAACAGAGATTACTTGGTTGAGATGGCTACTTGCAGATTTTGTTGTACCTATGAAGGGACCTATGACTCTTATGACTGACAGTACAGGAGTTATCAGCATTGCCCGTGGTCCAGTGAAGCATGAGCTCACCAAGCACATTGGTGTGGATGCTTCATACACTCGCTCCCAGGTGCAGGAGGGTGTACTTGCTCTTCAGTTTGTATCCTCAGAGTTACAGATTGCTGACTTCTTCACGAAGCCATAGACTAGGGCACAACATTTGTATTTTCTCTCCAAACTCAGTGTGTGTGATCCACCATGAGTTTGAGGGGGGTGTTAATGATAGAATAGAAAATAGAATAGGATTGTTATTTGTTTCCTTATATGCCTTAGCATTCCTTATCTGTACATGGCATAATCCTCTGTATATCCTTCTTGTACTCCCTATATATACTGTCCTTTGGGCCTCATGAATAGATGCACAATATTCATAACTTATCCTCTCTCATCATTGACATTCTTGGCATGTGCTATGTGGTTTCTTGTGTTTTGCACAGCAATGCAACCTTTGAGCTCTCTGGAATTTTATCATCAAATGTCTTTGAAAATGATGAAGATTTCCCTCGAAATAATGGATCATCACCAGTTATATCACTGCCAGTTGAAAGTGGTGTGATAGAAGAAAATGAAGAAACTATTGCTCCAAAATCTGTTGAGGAACGCATCATGTTACTAGAGAGTGTAACTAGTGACGCTGTAATGGAAGATGCTTCAATTTTACCAAGGAACAAGCAACAGATAGGTGGAGCTGTCCACATTGAGCATGATTCAAGACAGGAAACATGTTCAAAGCAGACATCGACTGATCAGAATGAGCTTCCCCCTCTACCTGAGGGCCCTCCACCGCTTCCATCTGATTTACCACCTCCCCCACCTCTACCTGAGGGCCCTCCACCGCTTCCATCGGAATCACCACCTCCCCCACCTCCATTGCCTCCTTCACCACCACCACTGCCGCCACCACTTTCACCATCTTCACCACCTCCACCACCACCACCACCGCTGCCATCTGGACCACCTCCTCAGCCTGCTCCACCACGTCTGCCAACCCAGCCCCTACCACTTCCTTCTATCCCACCGCCTGTTCCATCATCTCCATCATCATTGGGTTATCGGACTCCTGTGCCAGAATATTTCAGGACCCCCAATGTAATATTTTCTTTCCAACTTTAATTTGCAGATCCTTGTGTGTTCTTGGTTAATAATAAAGATCTTGTGATGCAGGGTAACAAACTAACCCAGATGACAGGCATTGGAAATACAACAAACTTCATTCCTAGTGGACCAGTGAATGCACAAGCGCCAGTTAATTTTGCCCCATCAAGGCCAGTAGAGTATGGAAGTAATAATGTATTTATAGTATCGCAAGCTAATGGTAATTACCAGTTTCGACCTGGTGTATCTTTTCAGCAAGGGAATTTCAGTGCTTTTCCATCGGCACAAACACTGCCAGTTCATTCCCACACCCGTCTCCCACAAGTGAACCCCATGGGTCAACAAGCTGTACCACCTCCGTGCAATCCTTATGGTGTACAGTCCTTTCCAAATAGTCAAAGCCAGTATACATCTGACGAACAGTGGCAAATGATATCTGGTAACTTCAGTCCAGATGACCAGCATAATACTTGGTTACCAGGTGGCAGACCATTATCTTGCTCAGAGGGGTCATTCATGCAGGATGGTATGCTTGTCTGTAACCTGTTTTAATGTTATTTTGCACTCAGACTTGATATAATGATGATTAACTTTTCCAATAGGGTATTCGAGGGCTAACATCGACAGATCTTCAATGAATCCTATGAGTCATCAACATCCTGTACTCAACCATTTGCCATCTGGACCACCACTTCCAGGTAAGTCTTCTTAAGAGTTGACAATTGCCACCATTATTTCCTTCTGAAGGACTCTGCATTCAAATGAATCTTCTTAATGAAATTTATAAGATCCACTGACAAGCAGGTCCCTTGAACCCCAATGTGCTGTGATGCGTACTTGTCAATTAATCTTATAAATTTGGTGAAAAACAGTTCCTTTGATGCATAGCAACTATATTTTCCTTTGTTTTTATTTTCTAAAACATTTTCTTTCTATTCTTGTTTTTGGCAGGTCATGTTGTTCCTCAGATGCTGCCAGCCAGACCTGATATCCATGCACTTAATTGTTGGAGGCCTTCTTGATGAAGTTGTATAATTTAGCTCCTTACTTGTGGTACTCTCCTGTCTGTTGATACTTCATAGTGCTCTTTGTATTTTGTCCCTGTGTTATCTTTGGAGATCTTTCCTTTAGATAGACCTTTCTCAATTATTCTTCCTTGTGTACAGGTTTTGACATGGGAAATTGGGGGCGCTGGAAGCCATTTGAATTCGAGATGCAACAAGAGGTTCTTATGTTAGTCTGTTTTGTGATGAAGATGCACTTTTGCCTGAGGAGTAATGATGAGATCTGACGTAGTATTTGGAATGGACATTTTGCATTGTAATTAGTCCCGACAGCAGCATCCAGCAGACTAATCTCTCTTAGTGTAAGCGCATGTTTCTCATGACAGAAGTATTCTCTGTTTTTTTAGATGTTGCTTCTGGTGTGTTTGTTTGAGGACTGCACACGGTGTTTATTGTATCTTACTCAGATGGTGCGTTAGTCATAAGTAGTGGGCATGATAGTAAAATATCGGGACTTATTTATACCACTGCATCTTATTTATGGTATTTTCAGCAGCTCGTTTTACTTGGACTATTGTGCCCACTGTGCAACATTATTTGAAGTTTCAACTAGATAAACACATCTAACTAAACACAGAAAAGCTCAAGCACTGTGCTTACTCTTATTCGTTAAATGCTGTGAGTTTGCTCTTTAGACAAGTTTAGCTTCGCCTTATCCAATTATTGGGTAGCAGACAAGATTAGTTCTCTCTAACTATGTTTGAGTTTGTCAAGAGGGAAAAGGGTGGTAAGTTTTATTTGGACAATGAAATATATGAGGACATTTAAGAGCTCTAGTTTATTTGACTTTCCAAAGATTGGCTGATATTGTTGTATGCTGATAATTTTTTTTTCAACAGAAGTTACCTGGTGTCCCCTTGGGTGTAGCCCCCATGTGCGAAATATTGTGAAAAGTGCATGATGCACCATATCAAATTTTTAGATTCATGGATGCATTATGTGTAATCTTTTGCACACATGCCAAATTTCATGGTCAAATTCGTCCATACTGTATAGCAGGAAAAAAAGGAGAAAAGCACCTTATCATGTGCTGCTTGTCATTTGTGGTTCTCTACATTACGGACAAATTGACCTAGAAATTCTGCACGTATGCATAACATTATACTACATTCAGGGATTTTTTGGAACAGTTACATCATGCTCTTTTCATAATAGGGGTGTGATGCCCATAGGGACACCAAATTTGTATTCTATTTCCAAATAAGTATACACATCCAACATAAACGTCACTGACTAAATTGCAATACCAGTTGCATTGAGGGATGTTGAGGTGAAGCTTGTTATGTTAGATGCAAACACAAAAATATGTGTTTTTGCGATTGGATCATAAATATGTTAAGGAGAAAACATCTCTCATTTGACCTTATGATGCATTTTTTGTATGAATATTTTAAAGGAAATAAAACAGCAGGTTGCACTAAATTATAGGCATGCAAAGTAGGTTCTTAGTTTTGACGGTCCAATGCGTATCTTGGTTTTCTTATGTGATGCATAACTGTGGGTGGCTGGTCTCTCAGAAGAATAAAAAACTGCGGGATAGTGTGAGTTATGAAATTTAGAAACTGTATGGTATATCTTCCTGCTTGAGATCTGATTTTGTCCTGTTGCAATTTTCCGTTGATGTACATGACTAATATTTGAATTTGTGGTTATTCTTCAGTGGATTTTAGAGTATTTTAATCTTTCCACAAGCTGGGTAGTATACTCCGAATGATCTGTAGCATTGCTTGAATGCCGTATAGCATTGCTCCTTCTAGTTTCATGCGTGCAAAGAAGAAAAGGGAGGATTTTTTTTGTCAAATTGCACATGTCTACTCTCAGAATATTTGTTGCTCTTTAATAGTATTTTGGCTCTGCCTATTAATGAATTTGATAGTTTTCTGTATTCTGGGGAATGATGGATGTGAACATGCTTTGACTGTCATTCATGTTTACTGCACTAATCAAGGTCATTCATTTGATCTATTTGTATCATTGGCTGTGCTACCACTGATTTGAAGATTACTTTTTTTCAGGTTGAAATGGTAAGAAATAGCCTGTATAGTTTGATCATATGTCGAATTTAGGTTTTTCAACTTAAAATCTAATTGGTTGCAAGGCTGCCATTTGAGATTTGCGTAGACTGAGACACGCTATATATTTCTTGCCAGCTTATGGCAGCACTGCTTCTAGGTTATCTTCATGTATGTCATGTTCTCTGAAAAATACCTTGTTTGGCTAAACTTTTTGTCGACATATGGCAGGGCTGGAGGATATATGGCTCAATGGAAAGCGAGGGTTTTGGTTTGTTTGATATGTCCGTTGGTGGCTTTGATGAAGTTGAGGGGAGCTTCTGCGGCGATTTAAGTGCTTCATTTGAAGAGTTGAAAATGTAGAATTGTACAAAAAGATATTCCATGTACAGCTGATAACATTATTATGTGTTGTAGGCCCTTGGCGCAAGCTAGGGATGATGATAGATGGGATTTGTGAACCCTTTTTGGTTGGATAATTGCAAAAAGAAAGAAAAGAAAAGGCTCATCGGTTGTACATGCAACGCTCATCGGTTGTAGGATTCATCTCGGATTCCCATTCTTGTGTTGCTCTGTCGGTCGGTTCATCTCTAGTAGGATTCCTCTCCGGAGAAGAGAGCTCCCGTTTACTGGTAACAAGCACAGCTGGAGCAGGAGTTGGAATATTCTCCAGCAGTGTCAGATAAAACACTCAGCTCTCTCTGAGATTTTGCTCTCCTCTGTGCAGAGTTCTGAAACTCTCAGAAGTTTTCAGACGACGAACAGTGTAACCGAAAATTCAGAGAATGCACATGTCTGTTTTGCGCTGCAAATTGGCCGCAGCTTTCCGAGTTTTCTTGCTCATTTATTCAGCACTAAACGCGAGTTAGTTACATGCCTACTAATGCGCCATGATCCAACAGATCCGAAGACCTGGTTTCACGGACTCAACTCAACACACACAAAGCACGGTTCAGAGAAAACAGTTGTGGCTGCTATATATGCTTCACTGCAGCAACATGATCAACAGTTGGGGCTACCATAAATCGGTTCACATAGCCAATAGAGTAAGCCAAATCTGGTCAGGTATGCACCAAATACCTGAAACTCCCTACTACACTTCAGTAGTACTTAGCATTAGCAGGGGTGTTAGAGCTCACCTTGCTCAGCTTAAGATGAGCTTCCACTGGAATATGAACCAAGTTACAATTGTGCATTCCTGTCTTCTCAAGAATCTTCAAGGCATATGCAGACTGACATAGTGTTATGCCTTCCTTGGATTGATGTACCTCAATCCCCAAATAATAACTCAGCTTTCCAAGGTCACTCATATTGAATAAAGTCTTCATCTCCTCTTTAAATCTACTGATTTCTTGTGGCTGAGCACCTGTGATGATCAAATCATCCACATATACTCCCACTAGTACTCTTGTTTCTCCACTACCCCTTGTGTAAACTGCATGCTCAAGAGGCTCTTCCTGAAGTCGAGTGAGGTTAGGATCTTGTCCAATTTTGTATTCCAAGCTCTTGGCACTTGACGTAATCCATACAAAGCCTTCTTCAATCGCAAGACTTTCAACTCATGTTTCTTGTTTACAAATCTGGGTGGCTGGGTTACATAAACCTCTTCCTCTAAGTCTCCATTTAGAAAGGCTGACTTTACATCGAGGTGGTGGAACTCCCAAGCTTCATGGGTAGCAACAGCTATGAGCAATCTCACAGTCTCCATTTGAGCAACCGGTGCAAAGACCTCCTCGAAGTCCACCCCTTCCTTTTGCACATAACTTTTTGCCACAAGACGTGCTTTGTACTTCAGTATGTTCCCTTGTGAATCTTTTTTAACCTTGTAGACCCATTTAAGCCCAATAGGTCTATGTCTTGCAGGGAGATTAGTGAGTGTCCAAGTGTCATTTTTTTGATGGACTTGATCTCCTCCTTCATTACTTGCTCTAGTAGCTCTGCTTCTCAACTTCTCCCAACTTGCTGGCTCCTCGGCAGCCAAGGGGCAGAGATCACTAAATGACTCAGTCAATTCATGAGCCGATGTATTGCCATAGAGATCAGCCAATTATCGATACCTCAGTGGGCCTTCATATGAACCTAGAGATGCATTGCTTGGAGGAGACACCCATTCTACATTAGGCACTGCTCCTCTCACTGAAGATTTCGACAATGAGGGTGAAGCATTTTCCTTTGATGAGTCTGGCCTTTCTTTGGAGCCCGAGACCGGTGTAATCTCAGTTTGCTCTTCACCACTCCCCTGATAGAGTAGATCTCCGGTTTGAAGATATGAAGCATACCTCACTATGAAGATATCACCTGAGATGGCCGGATCCTCCTTGGCTGCATCCTCCCTCCAATTCCACTTGGCCTTTTCATCGAATACGACATCTCGTGTTACATGGACTCTCTTGCCGGCTGGGTCATACATCCTGTATGCCTTGGAATTCATGTCATAGCCAATAAGCACCATGGGACTATTTCGGTCTGCAAGCTTCTTGAGTCTAGGCTTCACTTCGTTCACATATCCAACACATCCAAAAACGCGAAGATAGTGTACATTTGGGCTTCTCTTGTGCCGTACCTCAAATGGAGTCTTGCAGTCAACACCTTTTGTCGGTGCTTGGTTAAGGAGAAAAACTATTATAGCAACAGCTTCCCCCCAAAAACATCCCAACATTGCCTTGGCCTTCAGAAGACTCCTCGCCATCGCGACCACGGTCTAGTTGCGGCGCTCAACGATCCCGTTTTGCTGAGGTGAATAGGGAGCCATGAGAAACCGTTTGACACAATGCCCTGCAAAAAATTCACCAAGCTCTGAAGTGGTGAATTCTCCACTGCGATCACTGTGAAAAGCCTTCAGTTTTCTGCCACTTTCTCGTTCAACACCGGCCTGGAATTTCTTGATGGCGTCAGCAACTTCATCTTTGGTGGATAACAATGTGACCCACATATGCCGACTAAGATCATCAACCAGCAGTCGGAAGTATCTCTTCCCTCCTGGAGTTGCGGGCATGATGGGACCACACGAATCGCCATATACCAAGTATAGTACTCTATCTGCTCAGTAGCTCATCTCCTGAGGGAATGGATGCCGACACTGCATGCTCACAACACAACAATCACAAAATTGATCCACCTAATCAATCGAATCACCAACTTACAGAGTGTTTGAAAGTTTAGGTGCCCGTAGCGGCCATGCCACAACCATGCTTCCTCAGTGCACCGCATTGACAAACAAACCGGTTTTGCCAAAGCAAGATTCATAATGTAAAGTTGACTTTTGGTGCGCTTTACCATTGCTTTCTGCCATCGTCGTTGATCACGAATGCCAAGAACTCTAGCTTCAATGGTGATCGTGTAACCCTGTTCGTCTAGTTGCCTAAGACTCACAATGTTGCTGTAGAGTCCCGGTATGTAGTAGATGTCTGAGAGTGCACGATGCTCACCATTGTGACATGTGAAGAACACAGTCCCACGTCCACAAATGTTGACAACCAATCCATCACCAAATTTCACAGAGCCTTTGATGCTGGTATCTAGCTTGGCGAAATTCTCCTTACAGCCAGTCATGTGGTTCATCGCACCCGTATCTAGGTACCACGAATTCGCTGGACATTCTCCCTCTATCCTGACATGTGCCTGGGCTTGAACCTCATTCAGCATCACATCTCCCGTCACCTCCTCAGTAGCCTCCGAGAGGGTGCAGACCTACGCCATGAGAAGCTTGGGCTCCTCATCATATGGCTGTACCGAATTGGCCTACTCTTTGCGCTCCCTCCTTGGTTTGCAGCATTCCTTAGCATAATGCCCCTAATCATTACAATTGTAGCACTTCACCTTTGACTTGTCACGGCGTGGCAGTGAACCGGATCCTTGTCTAGAACCGGTGCCATCCTTGGCCTAACCATGCCCGTGCTTGCGATGCCACCGATTCTCCTTGGAGTCGAATTGGGCGTCGACTCCTCTCCCGCCGCCAGAGGACTGACCTTGTTCTTTCGCCTTGTGCCGTGCTAGCCATTTTGCTTCAGTGATAAGTAGATGGACACCCTCCTTAGCCTCATTGCTGAGACTGAGTCATTCCTCAACGGCCTTGAACCGGCCTATGAGTTCTTCAATAGACAGTGTGCTGAGATCGAGTAGTTGCTCAATGGCAATAGCAATCTGTTCATACCTTTGTGGGACAACCCAAAGAAACTTCTTCACCACCGTCTCTTCTTCAAGATTGTCGCCTAATCCGGTATGCTATTGACAATGGCAGTCAAACGCATCACGAAATTATCCACGGTTTCACCATCCGCCATCTTTATCGCTTCAAACTCCCTGCACAAGTTCTGAATTTTGGCCTCCTGGATGTGCACAACACCCATGCGCATAACCTTGATGCTTTCCCAGGCTTGCTTGGTCGAATCCTTGACAGCCAGCATGGGCAGCATGTCGGGTTGGACGGTCCGGAGAATGGCCGCCAATGCCATTCTGTCCAGATGGACAGATGGTAGTTAGCAGCTACCACTTGCACTCCTGGACATGGGCGAGACAGATCTCGCACCACGCAGCATCACCACAGACTTGATGATGGATCGGCTCTGATACCAAATGTCAAAAAAAGACACTCAGGTCTCTTTGAGATTTTGCTCTGCTCTGTGCAGAATTCTAAAACTATGAGAAGTTACGAACGATGAACAGTATAACAAAAAAAATTCAGAGAATGCACACGCCTGTTTTGGGCTACAAATTGGCTGCAGCTTTTCCCGGATTTTCTTGCTCATTTATTCAACACTAAACGCAAGTTAGTTACATGCAAAACTATGCCTACTAATGCGCCATGATCAAGTAGATCCGGAGACCTGGTTTCATGGACTCAACTCAACACACACAACGCACGGTTCAGAGAAAACACTAAAGCTGAAACACCTACTGAACCGACACTCCGAACACCAGCACCTGAACAATGCCTTAGCACAAAACTTACACAAAGAAAGTAAATGTAGTGACTAGCAACAAGATTACATAACAAGATTAGCAATTTATTTACATGTACTTCCTTCATACTAGTTTCCTGGCAAGATTAGTAGCTTTGCTCATTTCCATTTGCATACATAAAATTGCTACTGCCTTCACCAATCCCCTAAATGTGTGCCATCTCCCTGGATCAGCCAAGATCGACCCAAGATTTGCATCACGGCAACCGATTTGGTCTACGAGGTGCAATACCCTTTGATGGCGATGATCAATCCAGAGCTCGACGACCATACATTGTCCCATACAACGACGGTGGCAATGGCTATTTCTCTGATTGCTTGTCGAACTTTGGATGAGATGCAGCATATCAAAGTGGTAATCGTTTATTAGTTTCATATAATTTGCAGAATTTTCGTTGAGTTTGATAATCTATTTTTTGTTTTCCTAGTATGTAAGATGCAGATTCTTGCCAATCTGAAGCACTTCATCTCCAGGCCGCACATTGCCAATCTGAAACACTTCATCTGAAGTTCTAATCAGAAGGTATGTTGCTGGCGGTGGCAAGCCAATACCGCACAATTAGAAATTTTGACAAGATTGCCACCAGTACATACTTCTTGCTGTGCACTAATGGACTAGCTGCTTGAATTTTTCATTAAAGATTTGGCTTTTTGGAAAAGGTGTAGTTGCAGAATACGGCATATTGTTCATAAAAACAGATTTTTGTTCATCTCTTTCTAATATACTCGTTCATTGGAGTATTATTGGATAGTTAATACTTGTTTGATTTTCTATACTTAGAATTTAAATTCTCTAAGCGTATGTGCAATAATGATCAGTAATTAGCTAGCCATATATAGGATAAACATATGCTTCTTTGTTCTTGTAACTGAAGATGGGGATCTTAGTAGCCTTTTGGAAAAGGATGCTTTTCAGATTAGCCATTTCTTGATTTGTATAAGCAAGCTCATCATGAACATGCAATAGATGCGTAGTCCTTGTTATTTCAAATACACTTGTTTCTTACATACCACTTTTGATTTTGTGGTATTATTAGCTCAAGCGCCCAACAGCTTGGAGGCGAGAGGCATACAAATTTGTGAGCAGCAGTAGTGGTAGCACAACAACCGGTACTGAAGAACATCAAGAACATGCTCCACATCCACTGAGAGGTATCAACTAATCAAATACTCGATTAGCTGCTGGATGATGGACGGCTTGGAAGGTTGGGAGTATGTAATGGATATGTTCCCTATATATATACTAGTAAGATGTTCGTGCGCTGCAACGGAATTCTAAAAGAGGATGAAACATCGTCATAGATCGTTGCAACGGAATTCTAAAACATGGTGAACACATGGTTGTAGACCATACAACAAATATAATTTCTTTCACACATATGTCAACCAAAACATATCTATACAAGCTAAAATCCCAAAAGCAACATAAAATCTCGTAACAATTACTAAATGTTGTAAAATCCCATAAAAAAGCATTACATGTTGTAAAATCCCGGGAGCAGAGCGTAGCGACGTGAGCACGTCGGCCATGGCACGACAATGCGACGCGAGAGGGCAGGGGGCGTGCACGACTTGGAGCAAGCGACGAGATGATCGGCTGCAGGGCATGGTGAGGGCGATGGCGAGGGGACGACGCTGCGACGAGATGGGAGCAGGTGGCGACGTGTGCGCAGCGCAGGGAGGAAGAAAGAAAGAAGGAAGGAGGGATAAGAAGGGAGGCCTGGTGTGTGCAGGCGGGGACGCGATGGGCGACGTGCTGGCGACGCATGCATAGTGGGAGCAGGACCGGGATGACACACGCACAGGGAGACGCGGGGCCGACTATTAGGGCGAGGCGAGTGCTGAGAGGAGACGGGGAAGAAGACGGAGCGAGGAGGGAGAAGAGAGAAGGGAGGAGGTGGACCCGTGCGCAGAGGAAGGACGGGAGGGGGCCAGCGGTAGAGAGGGAAAAGAGAGATGGAGGAAGAGAGAAGAGAGAAAAAGAATTGGGGCCACATGTAAGAGAGAGAAGAAAGAAAATGAAGGAAAAGAAAGAGAGGAAAGAGAGAAAGGCTTAGACATAATTTTGGAATTTGGATTTTTAGTTTAAATTTTAATTCACATTAGGATTTACTAATTTCTAATTTTGCATGATGTTCACAATTTTGAATTCTCAGTTTAGTTATTTAGATGCAAGCTTTTAACATTCCTTTGGCCACTGCTTTTCTTTATCTAGGTAAATTGAATTTCAAATTTTATTTCCATTATTTTATTATTATTATTTTGTTAGGCTTGTTACTTGTATTTTAGAATTATTCCCAGTTATTTACTTGGATACTATTTCTCAATATATTTATTTGCATGTCAAAGACTCAAAAGATTTCAAGCAATTATTCATAAGAATTTGAATGCCAGCAAAACACAAGAAAATTCCATACTTTCAATCACTTGAAATTTAGGTCCGGACTCCAGTCCGGAATATTCCTCTTCCGCATCCTCGGTCTGACTCACCTACCAGCCATCATCTTCTTCATCTTCTTCCTCCTCTTCTGGGCTAGTGGGCTGGGCTGGCTCTCCCCTCCCCTCGTGCTTTCCACCACCACCTCCTCTCTCTCCTTTCGATTTTGCCGTGAGGTTGAGATTGGGATTGATCGCGCATCGGATCGATCAATCCATCCTTCGTTGTCTTCTTCCCTCCCGTGGCCACCGTAAGTCTCTCTCGTCGCCGGCGATCCTCCTCCTCTTCTTTATCTGTTGCTTTATTTTTGATTCGGGAAGCGCCCGGTCGCTTTGCTTCTTGTTTCGGTTTGATTAAGAATATTGATCATGTGGGTGGGCGCATACGGATTCCTCCTCCTCCTCCCTGATCCTCTGCGAGCGATTCCAAATGCTGTTGATTCTTGTCCTTTTTTTTTTTTGAAGAGTCATATTGTTGTCGGTTTAGAGACGGTGATTTTGGTTGGGGTCCGCTCCGCTCCGTAATCAATCAATCTGTTAGGTTCCAATGCTACTTATTTAGATACTACCTTGCATTTCTTCTTCTTCTTCTTGTCCATCTGATGTACTTGGTTGCTTGCTTCAGGTCACAAGAACGAGTTTACTAGTTTCCTTCCCATGCCTGCCCTCTTCCCTTCCTCCTCTTTTATCCAAATGTGGCTGCCATCTCTTATCTTTCTTTGCTGCCTGATTACTTACCATGACTCTTGTGCGCTCCTCCTTCTTGTGCGCTCCTCCTTCTGCCTAGTACATCACTTTTAACAGGCGATGAATTGTGGCCTGCTAATTCTCTTACTAGCACTAGTGCTAACTTAACTTTCTCTTTTAAGAATTCTCCCCATTATCTCTTTAGTTGATTTGGAGATGTTTTCGCAGAATTGTTCTAGTTGTATCAACACATCTATGGTGCCATCATTTCTGCACCTTAACTTCAGGTTGTTCATCATTTGCTCTAGGAAACATTTTAAAGTCTGTTTGGATAGTATATTCCTCACTTAGGGTCTAACATTGGGAGTTCAAACCAAAATAGCACTCTGGAGGAATCTTGTGCTGCAACTTGTTGTTTGGTCAAACATTACATATAGACCGGTTGGAGGTCTGAAAGGGATGATTCTGGTACTTAATTGGTCAACGTGCTACTGTCACTGGAATCACAAAATGCTGCCATGCTCTCAACTTCAGTCCTGTAAATGCAACTTCAGTGGCCTTCTGCATTACCTTTTCTTCCATCCGTCGGGAGAACACCGGCTAGGTTTGAGACAAGTCCAGTCAAAACTTTGGATGATCTCATGAGTCAATGCATAGTTATAATTGTTAGTTGACCTGCACGTGTAAGAAATGATCAGTAAAGCATGCTGTTGAATTCTATATTGCTGTCGGTGGATGCTAAGTTTGTATAAAAACGAAAGGGTCCTTTCCTTCTTTTTTTTTTGAAGGATTGCACATACTTTCAAGGTTCTAATGTGTTTCTTACCCTACCTGTATTGCAGGACTGGTGCAAAATGTTAAGTGGACATGGAACTGCTAGTGGAACTAGCGATGGTGTTGTGAATAGGAGGCCTCGCCGCCTGTTTGGGAGATCATCAGAGAGGAAGAGCCCACTCAATGTCCAGTTTGTGTGTGCCAAAACATCTGCTATTTTTTGTCCCTTTTTTCTGAGAAGCAATGGCATCTTTTTGTTGGTATACTCTGTGATGTTTGCCTTCCTACAATTTTTTTAGGAACGTCAAGTAGCTCGTCTTGAATCAAGACAGCAGCAACAGAGGTATAGTTATGTTCTTTTCTATGTTGACCTGTGTATGCATGTTGAATTATGTCTTAGTACCAACTACCAAGCAATAAATTATTTTTTTCCTTCCTGAATCGACCTGATCTTCCTTCCTTCCTATTGTTGTTTTACAATAAAATACAGCAACATCTTTTGGCAAGAATTTTGTCTTCCAGCTGGGAGTTTTTAATGGCATGCTGCCCTTTGTCAGAACATTTTCTTTTTATGTTTTGCTTCTGGCAATTATTTAGATTTTTCCTTTGTTCAGTGAAGAACTGTGATTATAACATTTTTCCTTTTCAGGTGTATTATCTTCACAGTTCTTCCCCTTAATTTCTGCCGCGATTTCCAACCGTCCTTGCACGTGGAAAATGGAAATAACCATCCCTCATCTGAACTTGCATCTCCAGAAGATAGCCTTTGCCCATCATCCTCATCACCATCCTCGCCACCAATTATTCTCCTCCATCTTAATGCTCCAGATGAACCTCAAAAAATATGTCCAGATAATCCATCAAGGCTACTGACGGAGAAATCCACAGCATCCAATATGTCCAATTCAGATTTCTTAGTCAATAGCTTTACCAAGGCTAGTGTGAATGCAACACATTCGGCAAGAAGGAAGAGTAAAAGGAAAAGCAAGAAGCACAGGCAACGTTGTAGAAAGCCAACAGATGGATCTGAAACTAAATGTAGAGAGAGCAACAATTCTGCCCCCTCAATTGATATGGTTGATTGTGAAGGTTTGACACTTTCACCTAAGCATGTTGGTGACATAGTGTTTGAGGACACTTCTTCTCCCAGTTCTTCAGTGAAAGAAGCCTCTGAAGAGGCTCCTGACAGTGAAAATGATAATGAGTACCATGTCTGTTCAGTTACTTCAGTTTCAGGTGCGTCTTACTGTGATGAGACAGAACTGTCTAGACCAACAACATCTTGCCTAGAATTGTTTGGACAATGTAACAGCAGTAACTTCAGGTATTTGGATAATACTCCAAAATCCATGTTTATGGACTCATCTCAAGAGACTTGTTATGCCAGCAGAAGTGGGAACTGTAGTGATGATAGCAAGACTATGTTAATTTTCAGAAATGAATGTGGACCCAATCCATGTGAAACAACAGAGTTTTGCGGTTCCAGTGATGGATTTGATGAGAATTGGCTAGAAAAGTCCAATCACGGTAGTGGCCTTTGTTCTCAAAATTGTGTTGGTACGTGCAATGGGGTCCAAGCAGTCCATTTGTGCAGTGATGCTAGCAGCGACAGTGATTTCCATCTAGTAATTTCGAGAAAGAGAGCTAGAAAAGAAAAGAAAATGTCACTATGGAAGACATTTAATGGGGAGCGTGCATCCACTGTTACACATGGCCGAAACGAAAAATATGCCGGTCGCTCTTCTAGGCAGATGGTTAATGAACTCAACACTAAGGATTTCTTCCATAGACAAAGTCATGTTGGCAGCATACATCCTCCTCAGCATGGAGTTGCGTTAAAACACTCCACCAAGAATTTCGTCCATAAGCCCAGTAATGTTTGTGTAGAGCCCCAGAATGGAAGTCCATTGAAGGAATCCAAATTAGGAACAAGCCGCAATCGTTTTACAAGTCCAAAAGAAAACAGCAGTGGAAAATCAAATAGTGATTTTAACAAAAAGCAGAACATTGATTTAAACAAAAAGGTATCCAACGCTGGGCACAGCAGAGAATCAAATTGTTGTGAGATGAGATCAAATTCAGCTTCTGAACCTACAACTCCAAAGTCTGCAAAGGGCAATTGTACTTCAGAATCTGTTAAATCAACATATTATACTGTAGGGGCTCTTCCCATGCAGAAAAGAGGACTGCAAGCTTCGGTTCGAGTCTATTATACCAATGACACCAGTTCTGGACTACCATCACCTGGTATGATTTCATCTTTAGATCCTTTGCATCACTTTCTTTTTCTTTTTAATGCTGAGACCTTATGAAGTTAGAGAATACTACATGGAGCAGACTTTCTAACACAGAACATGATTTATACTCTCGCATTTTTCAGATTCTAAGTACACTCGAACCGACCTAGTCGTCAGATCTGGTGCAGTTCCATCTGTTGAAGGAAATCACAGTTTCAGAAAGTGTTGCAGCCCTAAAATGCATCTAATTGAGATGATCAAAGTTGTTAATGATGCGTATGAAGTGCAGGTTGCTGTAGATGTCCACCTGGCTGCTGGTTATCCAATTACTGATCTCGAAACATTTATATATTCTGCAACTCCAGTCATTGGTCATGTACCTTGGATGAAAACCAGCAATTGTTCACGGGACGGATTAGTCAGTAACTCAGTTTGTCAGCAGCACATCTCTAATGTTTCCCTGAGGAGCATATGGGAATGGTACGAAGAGCCAGGGTGCTATGGGCTGGAAGTAAGAGCTCTTAATGATCTCAGTTCTAAAACATCACGCTGCAACAGTTCAGAGTTCTATGCATACTTTGTACCTTATCTGTCTGCTATTCAGTTGTTTGGGCGGTCTACGAAGAATATGGGTAACAGTTTTGGTGTAGAAGAGGAAGATTTGTTGGAGGCATCAAATACTGCAAGCTTTTTGAGTTCTCACCCAGTACCTGCAAAGCTGAATCAACCATTTGAGCAAAGTAACACATGCTTTTCAGAATCATCTCTCTCTGAAAAAGATCATGGAGAACTCATTTTTGAGTACTTTGAAACAGAGCAGCCTTCTTTTCGACCACCATTGTTTGAAAAGTAAGTTGTCATATTTACAGATCTAAATATGATATCTCAAATCTTGTGAGTTCACCACTAGTTTCACTGTTTACTTAAGTTCCTGGTACTGGCAGTTGTAAAATATTTCATGTTTCTTCAATCTGGTGTCCCCTGTCTCAAAAATGCTTGCCTGGGTTCATGACTGCAAAGTATCAACATCTATTACTTTGTTAGAAACAGACAAGGATGTTTAATAATTCCTGTTATGAACAGTGTAATACAGGCAAGGAAACTTAGTATTTCTGTTATGACCAGTGTAATATATAAACTATTATAGAGTTTGTGAACAATGGTGCTTTTTTGCATTCAAGTGACCCAGAGGCAGTTGTTTTCTCTGAAACACGGCGTACATGTTGTGGTGATGCAAATTGATGCAGCTGATCAGGATGTTTCTGACCTAAACCAATACAACTTATTTTGTGCCCAAGTGAGTAGCTTAGAGTAGCAAATGAATCATTCATAAATATGTTGCTGACATGCGCTATACATCTTATGTATAACATGTCATATTTTTATTTTGGTGCAGTCTTTCTCATGTGACCAATATCTATTTTGTGCCAAGATAAATAAAAAAAAATCTAGAGACTTCATTGGTAATTGGGATTATTGTTTATCTGTCCTGTTTTTTCTGTCTCCTTTTTTCTGTATTCATCTTGCTGCAATGTAATGTAGGATCAAGGAGCTTGTTAGTGGCGTAAATGTATCCGGCCACCGAATTCTTGGGGACCCTGAAAAACTACAAAATGTGAAATTGTGTGATCTTCATCCGGCTTCCTGGTTTGTTCCTGATCTTGATGTTTTTCCCCAGTGCCTCCTGAACTTCTAGTGTTATCAGTGATAAACATTTGATTTGTTATTTGCCACTTGTTGATAGTATCATATGTTCCATTTCTAGGTTCTGTGTTGCCTGGTATCCTGTTTATCGTGTGCCTCATGGGAACCTCCGTGCAGCATTTTTGACCTACCATTCACTGGGCAAATTGGTTCCACAAAAATGTTCCCCAGATTTGACTGGTCAGCATACCCGAATAGTTTCCCCAGTTGTTGGTCTGGAGAGTTACAATGACAAGGTATCATTTCATTTTTTTAATGAGGGTAGCAAGTTTTTGCATTACTAGGGACACAACTGCATTATTAATTGCCTGGCAATTTTGTTTCTAGTGATTGGTTGGTTTCCAGCAATATGGCCATGGTTACCCATCAGACCCTTACTTGAGTCTATGCTCTGTGCTTTTGATCATGAGCTCATACTGTCTTGGTACTAAGGGGATCCATTGCGGTGAGCAAAATATGGCATTAATGCTAAATAAAAGTGTGGTAGAAGCAAAAGCTGGTAAGGACAATGATAATTACTCTTAAATTCTAAGGAAATTTGGTGTGGGTAACTGGGTATTGGGTAAAGATGTTCAAGACTAATGTTGGAAACTTGGAATTCGAGGTATAATGAACTAAATCCAAAAAATTCCTACAGCAATTCCCCTCTTCCAAACAGGCCTGGAATAGAGATGGCTTGAAGGATAGGAATTAGGAATTCCTCAATTCTCAATTTTTGTTTATCCAACAAAATCAGATGCATGGTCTCCTTTTCTATGTACCAAACGTGTTTGAATGTTACAAATGATACTTGAAATCGGACTTATATGTGGCATTTTTTTATTGGAAAAAGATGAGCAACTTTGATTCTTGAGTTCTACATGAGAAAATTGTTATTGATAAATTTTGATGTGTCTGTCATACCTATTCCTAGTTTTTAGTGCAAGAAACCACCCTGTTTATGTTGTTATTTTTTGTTTAAATTTTGATGCCAAAGCCAAACTCCGTTTGACATCCAACCTCTTTTTTTTCTTTTTTCTTTGTAGGGAGAGCGGTGGTTTCAGCCGAGATGTCCAGATTTCAAGCAACTGCCAATAAATGAATCGTCCAAGCCCAGTCATGCTGAAGTTCTGAAGGAGAGGCTGAGGACACTAAAGCGAGGTGCATTGGCCATGGCAAGGGCTGTAATTCCGAAGGGAACTGGGGAATCTGTGAACCACCATCCAGATTACGAGTTCTTCCTGTCTCGGTCTGCCTAGGCGGCTACGCGTTCTGAAGAAATTGTGTTCCGCTCCCAGCTAACTATAGTGCAAAATTTATGCTCAAAAAAGAAAAAATCCAGTGCATGATAGTGCGTTCCACTGGCCAGAGGCCGGCTGTAGTTATCCTAGAAAGGAGAGAAGAGTCTGGAGAGGAGACTATCTATAATATAAACCGATGCAAACCGAGCTGAGTTTTAGATTTGTACTAGAGTGCCAATACCCGGGATGGGGTTTTGTTTGGCAACATTCAGAGATGATACAGGCGGATTCTGCAGGTGTTTTCTTTTTTCTTTCTGTACAGACAAGAAAGAGCAAGATTTGCTACCCTAGGTGTCATGTGTACATTTGTTTTTTTTTTCTGGATGCAGAAGGAACATTAGTTACACAGGGTAGCATGTTATTGTGTATGGCATGCATAATGCACCTTGCTTTGATGCCTGGTGTGTTGATTAATCTGTAATACAGTCCTGTCCAATGTTAGTGGATTCAAGAAGAGTTAAAGAGATGTGAACTGTTGAAGGTCAAGCTGGAGACCTAGTAGTATCATCACATCAGTACAAGGAATGATACGATCAACAGGGAGAGGGAGAGGGAGAGGCAGAGGCTCGTGTGAAGAGACGACTGTTTCCAACGCAGAAGTATCTGCCATAAGAAAGTCGTAAGAAATTCCGACCTGCCTGAAATTGAATGATATCGATCCATTGAAAACCCTGAATATACATGTATACTATGGGTCTGTTCTTTTTTATTTCGAGTTATGACTTTTAGACTATTCGTTAGTGAAAATATAGAGTAATAGAAATTTGTGTACAATTTTGGCCGATATAAATGAAGTCATTATAGTGTGTGTTATAATTAATTTGTAGATCTTGTTTTAAAAGATATTTTATTTATAATTTAGTTAGTATAGAAAAATCCAAAAGATCTTTTAGAAACTGGAAAGAAGAGCCCAAACATCAAACGATCAATCCCTGAACTTTCTGATGTTATGCTCTGGCCCTCTTTATGTATCCAAAGTCTTCGGGATGTTTCATTGGTGTCCTAATTAAAATGTTTAATAAAAAAGGTGTGCCTGAAGGGCATGATGTTTTGATTTTATTTCTTTACCAAGCCATAGGCGTGCGACGTGTCTAAAAGGAATTTTTTGTATAAATATTCTATTTTTTATTCGAAATAACAGAAATTTACCTGTGCGAATATTTTTTTTATAGAAATAGGCTTTAGTCACCTAACCGTCGGGCAACTAGAGTCTATCACCAAACGGGCGTGTGACACGAAAGCTGTCAGTGGGCCATTGGACGACGGGTTGTAGTCATCCAACGCTTCGCGACTGTAGCTTGTCGCCTAGCTGCTGGTCGCTCGGCTATGCAGCGACTACAAACAAGAGGTAGTGTGGATTAATCTATTTGTGATTTTCGTAGATTATGAATGGTAGATAATCTGTTGGATTCACAATAAGAGTTTACGATCGTTGTATATTATTGTTGTGCAAAAAAATTCGTGAAACTTTTTTTAAGAATGATTGAAATAAGAATGATTAGTAAGTACGAAGGTAAGTGATATTGTGATATTATCGGGAATTCGTACACGGAGAAAAACTAGTTTGTTAATGTTGTTCGATGACTTGCTATGAGAATAATTGAATGCGAAAAAAGAGAAAATAAACTTGTCTGAATTAAAATAGGTTTCATAGTATAATTAGGAGTAACATATCGCGTAGGGTTTTATTACATGTATAACATAGAGCATGTGCGACCAACCAACCCAACTCTCATACGACCTACTACATGGACTGGGCTATTTTCCCTTCCTTACGAGCTCGACGTTGAACTCATCGGCGGCTTCTTTTGCCTTGGTCACCATTTTCCTCTTTTTTTGCGCTCCCTCTCGTAAGCCTCGCGCTCACTACGTGTGCACGTCTCGAGATGAGTTTTCATCTCCCAATGTATACGCTTGGTTTGTTCGTGCTTGCGACGCTCCTAATCCTAGATCTTACAGGACCTTTTGACGTTCCACTCCTCGAAGTCGAGGGCCCACTAGTCCTTTGGGTGGATCTTAAGATCGATCCATTTGCAGTAGCCACATAGGGGTTCCGGGGATTGTAGATATATGGGATATGTTGTTAGTGCGTACTTTAAAGGAGAAAATATAGGGGGAACACAGTGCACCTGATCCTTATCAGCTGCCGATAGGTGGCGGTGTCTAAACGGCGGTTGGGATAATCATTGGAGTAGTTTGCGCAACCCCTGTAACGCATACATCTGGCGACTGGAGTTGCAGTCGCCTAACCGATGGGCGATTGCGAGCAGTCAACCGGCGGTTCGGTGACTGTAATCAATTCGCCCAACGGCCAGCAGATTGCTTGCGTGTCGCGCGACCGTTGGGCGATAGGTTCCAGTCGCCCGACGGCTCAGCGATTGGAGCCTATTTCTGTAAAAAAATTTCGCGCGAGTATATTTTTTGTTATTTCAAATAAAAAATAGATTATTCATAAAAAAATTCAAAATTATTTGTTTGGTTGGAGACAAGTGCATGATAAAATAAGCTAGGATTGCACTTTTGTAATTATATTTTTCGGAATTAACTAAAAATATGCTTTGGGAGATAAACAATACTAGCATATTAAAATATTTTCCTTTCTCTCAAATCACAACCATCCGTTCCTGTTCACATCCACCAAATACATTAGAAGTTAAGGAAGGAAATAACAGGAGACCAATCCATAAATCTAAATATTTTGAAACCAACCTAAATTAACTTGGTGATTTTTTTTTAAAAAAATTGAATCAGCTCGGTTGTTGGGATCTATCTGAAAATCTGCTGGTTCGTACGGACTCTACAATTATATTGACAATAGAGCAATAGTGGAGTTCTTTTTTTTGACAATAAAGCAATAGCTGAGTTGGTTGTGATGCAATTATTTTGGAAGACCCGATCCTACTAATCAAGAGGAGAGAATATCCCCCTCGCCCTGCATCCATCCATCCGTCCTCTTCTTCCCCTCGCGACGACGGTGAATTTGGTTGTGAAAACTCTCTCAGGGGAAAGAAAAAGAATTACGCATAATTCTCAGTTACACCTTGAAGAGGAAAAAGGTAATAATAAAATAAATTAACAAAAAAGGAAGCCTAATGGTGGTTTAAGAGAAAATCTTAACAAGAAACGAGATCGATGATTGTGAAAATAATAACTCAGTTCAGATGAATGATAAATACAAAAATTTCAAGTGTCACAACTGCGGTCAATATGGACATTTCATGGATGATTGTAGGAAAAAGAAGAAGCAGAATGAGCAAAAGAATATAAAGAATCAACCAGTTAATCATAAAGACAATTCTTCGCTTGACGATATGTCACCACTACAAAAGAGGCTGTACTGGACGGCTACATCACAGACGGTTCATACAGAACTGTCTATGCTTAAACTATCACAGACGGTTTATACTAGCAACTGTCTGTGATATTTTCATATACGGTTATTAACACAAACCATCTATGATAATTGAGACATCACAGACAAATTGTGTTAATAACCATCTGTGAACTTTCACAGACGGTTCTTAACACGAACCGTCTATGATAAGTGAGACATTACAGACGATTCGTGTTAATAACTATCTGTGAAAGTTGCGGACATCACATACAGTTCATATAAAAAACTGTCTATTATATTGTGGACATGGCAGATGGTTCTTATAACAAACCGTCTGTGATATTACGGACCTCCTGCTAAGGTGTTACGGTATCTTCCTGTAATTCTCCATCTGTGTTTTGTGCTTTGTCGTGTGAACTACAGAAGCTACTGAGACGAGAGACAAATTTAAGGCAAATTTTTTACAAAAGTCTCCAAAAAGAGATTCCCAGATCTTAGTCTTCTGAGTTTCATATGCTTCTTCTTCGACTTTTGTAGTTGAAGGATCAGCCGCTGAGTTCACGAATGCCGTGAAGATTGTCCTTGCCCTCTGCACTTTCTCCTCTAGCTTGGGCAAATCATTAGCACGGTCCATAGTCTTGATGAGGACATTGATGAGGACATCACTTCTTCGGATACACACAACACTCCTCCACTTGATATTCAAGGACCAATCACTAGAGCTCGCGCCCGACAATTGAATTTAGAGGTGAGCTCGTTCCTAAGTACTTCTTTTGGTTCATTTGAGAATCGATTGCTACCTAATGATTTAATTATGATTAGGAACCATGGAGAGGATCAAGAAGTACTTGAAGAAGGGCTACGAGGCGCACAAGTCCAGCAAGGGTGGACGAATCATGTTGGATGTCCAACTCAAATCGACTTCGAATCCAATTCGGAGTCCAGGACCAGGCTGCACTAAAACGGACGCCCAGATCGCATCCGGACTCCGTTTTGGACGTTCCACATATGTATGGAAAGCTGAGAAGATAACCTTTCCAATGGCTCTGGTCTCATATCAAAATTCCTTCTGAGTCAACGGGAATCATCGAAACAAGTGGACGTCCAGAATCTGTCAGGGTGCTGCGACACCGTCTTTTGGGCCGTTCGGCTTTGTATCGTGTTGGAGTCCATTAAGGACGCGTCCAGGGGTTTTGCACGCCCCTTACTCCTTTATATACAGCCGCCACCCCCACCATTAGGGTTGGGTTTTGCTTAGATTAATTCTGTCTTTGAACAGTTTCGCCGTCATCGGTTTGTGAAACCCCAATTTTCGAGTACTTCATCAATATATCTGCAATTTAGTTGTATTCTTCCTTGTTCTTGCTTGTGTTACTCGATTCGCAGGCGAGGATTAGCCTTCTTGGCAAGGTCAACCGGGCAGCGCACGGTTGATAACCTGAAGAGACGTGGTGCTGCGATTGCGGGGTTCGGAACGTGTCGTTCGGAAGCCGGATCGATTTGTGTCGCGCCTCCACCAAATCGAACATATCCAGAACCTGTGGGAAAATCGGGACCCGCTCCCATCAAGTGGTAATCGAGCTTGGTGTTCCTTCAGTTCGCGTTACCCTCCTTGGTTATTTTCGGTTTCGTCCTAGAGTCCATGAAAAAGCCCTACAAAAAAATTGTAGTCATAGGTTGTTTCCTGGCCTAGATCTCGTTTAGCCTTTGCACAAGTTGATTCTAGAGTCCGTAGTGTTGAGTTTGTGTCCTTAGTCGAGTTGTGTTGCTGGTTTAGATCGTGTTTTGTTCGAGTTGTATTCCTTCCGCTATCACCCTTCAAACCCTAGCCGTCACGCATCGCGTTTTCCACCCTCTGTTTTTGTTTTCCCACCCATATCCCACCCTCTGTTAACCCTCTGTTCACCCTCTGCTTTCGTCATCCATCACGTCTCGTGATCACACCGCATCATCCCCCACCTTTCCCGAGCTTCCGCCACCGATTCCACAAATTTCCTCCACCGATCTTCGCTTTGACCTCCACAAAGAACCATAACTTGGAGGTCCATCTTCAAACTGCCATAACTTTCGCATACGGACTCGAAATCAGTTGATTTTTTTTTGAAATTGGGTGAAATTAAATTTTACATCCGAATCTTCCCCACTTCGTCGGGTTTGGCGAATTTATTTTCCCGAAATTCGGCCTGGGAAGTGTAGTACTCGCTCAAAATTGAATCACCGAATTGACAAGACATTCATTATTTTCGTAGGCCACCCTTACATCCGATTGAGTTGCAACTTTGTGTGATTCCTATTTCGTGCTCGCTCTGTGAAAAAATATAAAAATACAAAAAAAAGAAAAATTTTGGCTATAGTAGAGAGGAGAGAGAGTGCTATCCGTGGCCGCAACAAAAAAAAAGAGAAAAAAAAACACCTGACAGAGCACAGTTTAGGTGCCAACAATTTATTTGTTTTGTGCTTATGCTGAATTGAGCTTCTCAGTGCCTAGCCATCTTTGTTGCTGTCGTTGCTTTCATATTCTGTTCGTGACTCCTTGTTCATCATCTCATACTTGATATAGGACACATTTAAACCAGCAACTAGGACCATACTTTGGACATTTATTCAATATTACTATCTGTTATTGATTTGTGTTCCACTGACATATTTGGCCTTCCAAACTCCATATATCTACTTCTGGATAGCACAGTTTTGACCTTGCAATCGTACCCACGCTCGACAAGGTATCACGAACCAGCCACCGGTTGTACCACCCGCTGCTTTGGTAAGCACACTTGTAAGAGCTTGGTAAGCCACTTCCTTTGCGGGTTCCCACTTCCCTTCCTTTGTAGTTGATAGGGATCATCCTTTTGTTTTCCCTGTATTTCCAATAACCATGGCAGGAAACGAAGAGGACGGGACACCGGTCGATTTCAACGAGTGTGTTAGTCGCGGCCAGCTACAAGCTGCGCTCGACAAACAAAACGCTTCACTCATTGATCTCGACGCAAGATTGGACACCATCGTCGCCGCCATTACCCAGTTGAACACCACGGAAGGCATTGAGCGGGTGGAGCGGCGGATGGCTGACCTCACTGGTCGGATGGACACATTGGAGGCACGTCTACCACCTGTCAATGATGGCCATCATCATGATGACGCCACAGAGTATGATGCAGATGGCAACATTGATCGGCGGGCGACACAAGATGCACGACTACGTCGTCGTCTTCAGCACAATCGACATGGTATAGGAGGTAATAACCAGAACCGTCATGGTAACGACGACCCTTTTGCTAAAGTCAAGTTTACCATTCCATATTTTTCTGGTCTTTATGATGCTGAAATATATCTTGATTGGGAGATGACGGTAGAGCAGAAGTTTAACTCTTACTTAGTTCCTGAGCAACATAGAGTTAGACAAGCTACTAGTGAGTTTAAGGACTTTGCTATTATCGGTGGAATGAACTAAGTACCATGCGCTACAACCCGATACATGGGAGCGCTTAAAAGAAGCTATGCGTAATCGCTTTGTTCCTCCCTCATATAAACTTGAATTGAGAAAAAATTGCAGCGCTTAGAACAAGGTGATAGTTCTGCTCAAGACTATTATCTTTGAGCTTCAAAAGGGTATGGTGCGTTGTGGGGTTGTTGAGGACACGGAGGATAAGATTTGTCATTTCTACGGGGTTACGGTGAAATTCGTGGACATTGTTGATTATAAAGAATTTACTCATCAACCGTTGTTCCACCTTGCTATGCTTGCGAAAAAGAATTGCGGGGACGCACGTAATCGGCTAAGGCACGCACCGGACGACCCTTCTACACGCCGACGACTACATCGACGGACCGCCCGGTCTTCTTGAGTTTCGTTCTCCTACACCACCTGTGAACAAGATGGCAGCAGCGCCATCGAAGCCACCTTCCACGACTCGCCTTGCGATTCTACAAAAATTCTTTCTGTGGTCCGACCAAGAGTTCTTCTTCCGTGGCTTCAACGGGCGCACCTCCGGCATTCGATGCCACCGCGCCATGGGCTTGGTCATGTGCAAAAGAATTGCCCTAGCCAACGGGCATACATCGCCACGAAGATGGAGGTTACATCGACGCCGGATGTCGAGGAGGATGATGATGTTGCTGCTGCCTCGGACGACAATAGCGGTGGTGTTGACGACCTCGTCCTTGGTGGGGCGTCCACAGCGACGCTACGGAGCATCATTGTGCAGGCGTCCCTCGGCCACGGTACAACAACCCGATAAACTTCAACGCCATAATTTGTTTCGACCTTCTTTGCAATCAAGAACCGGCGTGCACGTGTCATCATTGATGGAGGAAGTTGCAACAACTTGGTGAGTTCTGATTTGGTCAAGAAGCTTGGCTTGACCACGCGACCGCATACACATCCATACCATATTCAATGGTTAAATGACTCTGGAAAAGCTAAAGTAACGCAAACATGCCGAGTCCATTTTTCCATTGGTGCTTATGTTGATCATGTTGATTGTGATGTGGTTCCCATGCAAGCATGCTCTCTTTTATTGGGCCGACCTTGGGAATTTGATAATGATGCTTTACACCATGGTAGTAGTAACACATACACTTTTATGCATAAGGAAAGAAAGTTACTTTCTTGCTTTTGACCCCATTGAGATTATAGAGGCCGATAGGGCGAGAGTGCTCGCTAATGATCCAAAGGAACATGATAAATCTGAAAAACAGCAAGTAACCCATTTGAAAATTCTGTTATGCTTGCCACAAAATCAAACCTTGCTGCAATTGATGATGTTAATGATACATGCTATGCTTTTGTGTGCAAAGATGCTTTATTTTCTCTTGATAATATGCCTTGCACTTTGCCCGCTCCCGTCACTAACCTTTGCGGGAGTTTAAAGATGTTTTCCCGATGAGATACCTCCGGGACTTCCACCCATTCGAGGATTGAGCATCGATTGATTTGATTCTGGAGCGAGCTTGCCAAACCGTGCGGCGTACAGGACCAATCCCGAAGAGACTAAGGAGATTCAGACCAAGTCCAAGACCTTTTGGACCGTGGGTACGTCGTGAGAGCCTTAGTCCTTGTGCTGTTCCTGTTCTTTTGGTTCCCCAAAAAAATTGTTCTTGGCGTATGTGTGTAGATTGTAGAGCCATTAACAACATTACTATACGATATCGTCATCTTATTCCTAGGCTAGACGACATGCTTGATGAGTTGTGTGGTGCTATAATTTTCACAAAGATTGACTTATGTAGTGGATACCACCAAATAAGAATGAAACTTGGTGATGAATGGAAACCGCTTTTAAAACTAAGTTCGGTTTGTATGAGTGGTTAGTCATGCCTTTTGGGTTAACTAATGCACCTAGCACTTTCATGAGATTAATGAACGAGGTTTTACGTCCTTTCATTGGCAAATTTGTGGTCGTTTACTTTGATGATATCTTGATTTATAGCAAGTCCATGGATGAACATTTGAATCACTTACGTGCTGTTTTTAATGCTTTGAGAGATGCACGTTTGTTTGGTAACCTTGAGAAGTGCACCTTTTGCACGGATCGAGTCTCTTTCTTGGCTATGTTGTGACTCCACAGGAATTGAGGTTGATAGAGCCAAGGTGGAGGCGATATGGAGTTGGCCCACGCCCACGGTCCTCCCAAGTCGCGGAGTTTTCTTGGCCTTGCGAGATTTTATCGCCGCTTTGTCAAAGAATTCAACACGATCGCGACACCGTTGATTGAGTTGACAAAGAAGGGTGTCGTGTTCCATTGGGGGCCATCACAAGAGGAGTCCTTTAATCTTTTGAAGGACAAGCTTACGCACGCACCATTGCTCCAACTTCCGGATTTTGGTAAGACTTTTGAACTCGAATGTGATGCTAGCGGAATTGGTATTGGTGGTGTTTTGATGCAAGAAGGCAAACTGTTGCCTACTTTAGCGAAAAATTGAATGGTCCTGTTCTTAATTATTCCACGTATGATAAAGAATTGTATGCTCTTGTTCGTTCTTTAGAGACGTGGCAACACTATTTATGGCCTAAAGAATTTGTCATTCATTCCGATCATGAATCACTTAAGCATATTCGTAGTCAAACCAATTTGAATCGTAGACATGCTAAGTGGGTTGAATTTATTGAATCTTTTCCTTATGTCATTAAACACAAGAAAGTTCCAATGTGATTGCTGATGCTTTGTCTCGACGCTATACCATGTTGTCTCAACTTGATTGTCGCATTTTTGGTCTTGAAACTATTAAAGAACAATATGTTTTTGATGCTGATTTTAAGGATGTGTTGTTGCATTGTAAAGAGGGTCAAGCATGGAATAAATTCGTGATCAATGATGGGTTTTGTTTAGAGCTAACCGCCTATGCATTCCAGTTGGATCCGTTCGTCTTTTGTTGTTGCGGAGGCGCATGGAGGCGGTTTGATGGGACATTTGGTGCTAAGAAGATGGAGGACGTTCGACTACACACTTCTTTTGGCCAAAATGAGGCGAGATGTTGAGCGGTTTGTGGCTCACTGCACTACATGTCAAAAAGCTAAGTCTCGCTTGAATCCACATGGTTTATATATGCCACTTCTGTTCCTTCTATTCCGTAAGGATATTTCTATGGACTTTGTTTTAGGGTTGCCCAGGACTAAGAGGGAGGGATAGCATTTTGTGGTTGTGGATCGTTTTTCTAAGATGGCTCACTTTATCCCATGTCATAAAACCGATGATGCCGTTCATATTGTCGACATCTTTTCAAAGAGATAGTTCGTTTGCATGGTATGCCTTCTACTATTGTTTCGGATCGTGATGCCAAGTTCTTGAGTCACTTTTGGCGTACTCTATGGAACAAATTGGGTACAAAGCTGTTGTTCTCTACCACATGTCACCCACAAACTGATGGCCAAACCGAGGTGGTGAACCGCACATTGTCTACCATGTTGAGAACTGTTTTGAAGAACAATTTGAAGTCGTGGGAAGAGTGTTTGCCGCATGTTGAGTTCGCATATAATCGAGCGGAACATTCCACCACCAAGGTAAGTCCTTTTCGTGTAGTGTATGGATTCAATCCCGTGCCCTATTGATATTTTACCTTTGCCTACTAGTGAGAGAGTTCATAATGATGCTAAGGAGCGTGCTGATTTTATTATCAAAATACATGAGACTACTAAGGCAAACATTGAAAAGATGAATGAAAATATAGGATTACTTGGTAGTAAAGGTAGAAAGGAAGTTAAACTTAAACCGGGTGATTTTGTTTGGTTGCACTTGCGAAAGGATAGATTTCTGAATTAAGAAAGTCAAAATTGATGCCTAGAGTCTGGTCCTTTTAAGATAGTTGAGAAGATAAATGATAATGCATATAAACTTGAGTTGCCTCCCGAGTTTGGGGTTAGCCCCACCTTTAACATTTCGATTTGAAGCCATACTTGGGAGAAGAAGATGAGGTGAGTTGAGGGCAACTCCGCTTCAAGAGGGGAGGATGATGAGGACATCACTTCTTCGGATACACACAACACTCTTCCACTTGATATTCAAGGACCAATCACTAGAGCTCGCTACCGACAATTGAATTTAGAGGTGAGCTCGTTCCTAAGTACTTCTTTTGGTTCATTTGAGAATCGATTGCTACCTAATGATTTAATTATGATTAGGAACCATGGAGAGGATCAAAGAAGTACTTGGAGAAGGGCTACGAGGCGCACAAGTCCAGCAAGGCGGACGAATCATGTTGGATGTCCAACTCAAACCGACTTGAATCCAATTCGAGTCCAGACCAGTCGCACTAAAGCGGACGCCCGGATCGCATCTGGACTCCGTTTTGGACGTTCCACATATGTATGGAAAGCTGAGAAGATAACCTTCTGAGTCAACGGGAATCGTCGAAACAAGTGGACATCCAGAATCTGTCAGGGTGCTGCGACACCGGACTTTCCAATGGCTCTGGTCTCATATCAAAATTCCTTCTGAGTCAACGGAATCGTCGAAACAAGTGGACATCCGAATCTGTCTGTGGTGTCATGACACCGTCTTTTGGGCCGTTCGGCTTTGTATCATGTTGGAGTCCATTAAGGACGCGTCCGGGTTTTGCACGCCCTTACTCCTTTATATATGTACCGCCACCCCACCATTAGGGTTGGGTTTTGCTTAGATTAATTCTGTCTTTAAACAGTTTCGCCGTCATCGGTTTGTGAAACCCCAATTTTCGAGTACTTCATCAATATATCTGCAATTTGGTTGTGTTCTTCCTTGTTCTTGCTTGTGTTCCTCGATTCGCAGGCGAGGATTAGCCTTCTTGGCAAGGTCAACCGGGCAGCGCACGGTTGATAACCTGAGGAGACGTGGTGCTGCGATTGCGGGGTTCGGAACGTGTCGTTCGGAAGCCGGATCGATTTGTGTCGCGCCTCCACCAAATCGAACATATCCAGAACCTGTGGGAAGATCGGGACCCCGTTCCCATCAGACATCACTTCTATACATACAACCAATAGATCTGAACCTATACACTTGCAAGGTCCAATCACAAAAACTCGCGCACAATAATTGAACTATCAGGTAACTTCATTTCTAGGAGTGTATTTTGTTTCTCATGAGAATATGCTACTACCTAATGTATGTGATGTTCTTTTACTTAGGAACTTAGGAGCTGATCATGAAGATAAACATGTGCGATTCAATTCGGCCTCCGAAGATAGCACCAATTTCAAATGTGCATAACTTTCACATTCGAAATCCGTTTGAGGTCCATAAGTACTCGATGGAAAGCTTTTCTCATCGTCTTTTCAATAGATCTGGCCTCATCTCCAAATTCGTCTTGTCGTATGGCAATCACTAAAACAAGTTATTGTATCACCTGTTTAGACCAAATTATGCCTTGTAATGCTTAGGACCAAGGGAAAGACGCCCCTCTCTAGGCCCGTATGTTCACGGCTTTACTATTCACGTGAACAGTAATATGAATAGTACCACTCTTTATTTTTTAGTTTTGCACGGCTTTCCCTATCCTATTTAAGAAGGCTTACCCTTCTAGTTTCTTTGGATTTCGTTTGCTTAGTTTTTTCATTGTGAAAACTCTTGTTTTTTGCTTGTGTTGACTAGATCAACCGTAAAGAACCTCTATAGAATCCAAACTCATCCACTACTTTCCTTTCACTGTCATGGCAAACACATCCACTACTAATCACTACCGTGGCAACCCAGCCACGGCAGCCACCAGCGCGCCCAACTGCCGCCGCTACCAATATCTAATTGACGTTCGGATCAATAGCAGGGAAACAAAACCAACACATTCCTCCAGAGGAAATACCATATATAACATTGCCATCCATAAACAGCAACTGTAGCATCGAGTTCAAAAGCACTACTACTACGACTGATTTCCATTGAGTAAATAAGACTGAAACTAGACATCTGCCGGTACAATGCAGGCAACCTAGCTCATCCAGTCGATGATATCTAGCTAGCTGTTACGTTACCAAGAGCTAGCTGCTGTTACCATCAGTCGATGGCAGGCACCTCTGACGCCAATGATAAGGCAATCGGTCTTCGTTAAGAAGCTCTGCAAACGAATGGTCCCTTGCATAATCAAAATACACAAAGTCCGACTCTACGATATCCGCCGCAGCAGGAGATGACGCACTTTCAGCACAGTAATGCACATAGTTCAAGTTATCTCCAAGCTGAGAATAGTCTGCCCCCGTGTGGTTTCCAGAATGTGGATGCACAATCTTACTGAAAACAGGCTCGCACAGGGAGCAACGTCCTGCATATGCAAAAGGAAATTAAGGCATGCATGGTGTGCCAATTAGCAGGCCAAGCAACGACACTGATAAGTATATATTATGTTGACAATCTGATCCAAATCCCCCTCCCCTTTCCAGTACAGTCCATTAAGTACAATCTGAAGACACAATCATCCAGATATTAGAGCAAATCAATCCAAAGTCACATTATGTTGCCGATGTGTTTACCACACCTGTCTGGAGCGGTAAAGGGGGGATAGACACAAATGAATCTTTCAACTTACCAAGACAACATGCACGTAAGAATCCAAAAAACATTACATATGAATTCCTCTCTCCTTTAATGGAACAGGGCAACACCTGTGCTACTATTCTTTTATGAAATATAATATGATTTATCTTCCCTAGATTTGATGAGATTATGACTTCTGTTTCCTGTTTGTGCCACACTCCATCCGTTGAAAAATACAATGCGCATAAACGCTTTCCAGTCTCTAAAATTGAATTTTGGCTGTTTTGTTAATTCCTCATACTACACCAAAACAGAATGAAAAAAAAATCCGCAGCAACGCATGGGCAAAATCCTAGTAACTATGGTGCTCAAGGACAGCCCACTTGTGCTTATCTGGAGCTTGGTTTGTTGATAACCCTAGGTGCTACATAAGAGGGCACAAGGTATGCCATACCAGTTCTGGAGAAAAACAAGACCCCTTTTTTATCAGCTGCAATGGGTAAGTTATGGTAAACCAAAAGAGTGACATTGTTGATTCAAAGGTCAGATGTCCATTAGGAAAACATTGCTTCGGGAGTATATTGCAAATGTTAATCAGGCCAAATGCTATGAATAATCAAAGTTAAGAAGAAGGAATATAAGGCCTTACCGAGGTATGCATCGAGTGGAGGACTGCATCTGTAATAGGGGTAATAGTGTAGAGGACAGCAGAAGGATCTTAAATCTGATACACTGTTATCAGATTCACCATACACCCTGGGGAACCGTGGCATGGTCTTGCCACCTTTTGATAGTTGGGCATGAAGATCTGATCCCCAGACTTGAGCAAAGAAAAGCTGCTGTTTGGTTCCATTAGACGCCAGAAAATTAACGTGGTAGCACTTTGAATAATCACAATTGGCTATCTCCACGCCGCAGATAACATCCAGCTTACATGTTTGCTCCTGCGCGCAACAATTAACCAGCTTAAATGTTACGTAGTGGCAATTTAATCTCAAGAGATGGAAGAATGTACTTAATCGCGTGCGTACGTACCCAAGGATGCTGACTAGCGTAGCCGTGCAGCACTTCTTCCAGCGCAGCGCGAAGGAACCTCTGCCGCTGCGCCGTGGCCGCCGCCCTTGCTGCCAGCATACTCGACGCCGCCGGGCACAGCTTGGGGTAATCTGCCTGCGCAACGCGTGAGGGTTCGACCGCCACCATCGATCTGTGTATTTCCTCCACACCGGCTTCCGAGAGGGTACTAGCACTAGTCAGCAGAGATCTCAATCTCTGCAGTTCGTCAGGGGCCAAGTGGGCGAGAAATGAAGCGAGCTCGTTGTGCCGGGGGTGCTTGGCGGCCAGGCCCGCAGAATCGAAGGCTCGGAAGAGCAGCTCATCTGGCATCTCGCAGGGTGACATCATCTCAGACAGGTTGCAGCGTCTATGGCATAGCCACTCCACGGCCTCGTGCTCCGAGAAGCCGGCGAGAGTGCGGGCGACCTTGACAAGGCCGTCCAGGGAACGGGCCTCCATGCGCAGCAGAGAGCAGCTGTCAACTATGTCAGGTTCAACCTCAACGTCGGCCTGCTGCTGCGGAGGGAAGGCGGTGTCGTACCAGATGGAGTTGACGATGATGTTGGAGACGGGGTCCATGAGGCCGTAGCAAGTGCCGGCCACCAGGATACCACGGAGGTGCTTGCGGAGGGCGTTGCGGGGCAGCAGGGCGATCGCCTGGAGGTACAAGGCATGGACGGTGTCCAGAAGTCGCATCTTGAGATACTTGGTGAACTCACAAGTGGATGCTGTGTCGTCGTGAGCGAGATGATCATTCCCTGGCAACATGTGCGGGCAGTACATGGCAATGGTGGCGGCGGCATCGGCCAGGCAGGAATGAAACCGAACCTTTACGTCTTCAGGACGCCGCAGTTGGGTGATGCAGAAGGTCCCAGAGCCAGCATCGTCCCAGACTGCTTGTTGTCCTGGACGACCGGACAGCATCGCAACGCTGTGCTGCCAATGCAGGAAGTGGAGGATGGTGCGGACGTCGTCGACGGTGAGAGCACGCTCTTTCTGTAGCACGGCTGCGAGAGCGCCGCGCTCCCGAGGAGGGGGCCGGTTTTTTGTGAGCCACGCCAGGTCGTGAGGCGCGGGGTGCTCCGCTTTGGCCCCGGCGACCATGAGGGCCAACTGGGTCCTGTCGTTGGGGCGAAGGACATCTGCTGCTGTCGGGGCTTCACCGAGCTGGTGCTGGTGCTCGACGAGGTAGGCGGCGACGGGGAGGTCGGCGCCGGCGAGGTGGAGGTAGCGCCTGGCCTGGTCTTGGGTAAGGTACCGGAAGTAGGTCCGCAGGAAGGCTTGGAGGCCGAGGCCGGAGCTGAAAGCGATGGAAAGCCAGGTGACTCTGGACCAAGGGTCGTGCGGCTGCAGCCCCTCGCTGGGTGCCACCTCGGGGTCGCCGCAGAGGCGGCGGCAGAGGAGGTTGAGGGTGTTGAGGATGATGTTGGAAACGGGGTCGAGGAGGCCGATGCAGTGGCCGCCGAGGATGGCGCAGTCGACGAGCTCCGGCATGGCGTCGATCGGGAGCCGGCGGACCGCCTCTAAGTAATAGGACTGAATGCGCTTAACGATCGGCTTCCGCCACTCGGCGAGGATCGCCTCCTCCCCTCGGGCGCCGTGGAAACAGGACAGCCGCAACATCTTGGGGCGGCCATTGATCTCATCGACGAGCTTCGATTCGCCCATCTTCCGGCGGATCTAGGGCTTCGATTGCGGCGGACAGATCTCTAGGGTTTGGTGCGGCTGGGGCCTGCGTGGATAGAAGAAATAGAGGCCCGATCGGGCGGGCTACTGCTGAAGCTAACGGCTGTTCGACACGTCCTCCGCCTGATTTTTTTTGTTGCAAATATTCCATATTTTATTCGAAATAACAGAAATATACTAGCGCAAACATTTTTTTTACAGAAATGTGCTCCGGTCGTCCAACGGTTGAGCAACTGAAACCTATCGCCCAGAAACCGCGTGACAAGCAAGCTGTCCATGGGCCATTTGGTGACAGGCTCCAATCCCACAACGGTCCTGTCGCCTAACTGCTCGGCGACTATATTTGCAGTCGTTCGGGTGTTCAGCGACTGGTTGAGGGGGCTGTCGGTTGATCTATTTATGATTTTCGACCACACCATGTATGCCACCTAAACAAGTCTTTGTACAAACTTAAGCATGCGTCTCGTGCGTGGTACCAGCGCTTTGCCACCTACATCAAGACACTTGGTTTCACTCCTACAATGTCAGACACATCCCTCTTAAAAAAAGAAAGACACATCCCTCTTGGCTCCAGCTTTGTCTCACGGCTTCACCCTCTCCCCTCCAATTCAACATTTCTATGAACTCTAGAAATAAAAGAAAAACATTCGACCATCCTACAGCGGTATTAACGGTCAAATTAAGACCAGGGGGGCATCCTACCCTAACCCCAAATTAGCCATCGTTCCTGCGCGCGGCCATGCATGCATGCACGCGGCCCGCGACGTCGGCGGCGAGCCCTCCATCGGTCGCTCGCTTCTGCCCATAAATACCCACCGCGCTGAATCGACCTCACACCACACAGCACCCGCTTCCTTCTTCGAGATGGCATCGCTAGCCTCCTCCCCCCCTACTCGTCGTCGCGGTTTTGGCTGTGCTCGTCGCCGGCGCCTCGTGCGCCCCCAAGGTACCCCCCGGCCCCAACATCACGGCGAGCTACGACGGCAAGTGGCTGGAAGCCAAGGGCACTTGGTACGGCAAGCCCAAGGGTGCCGGCCCCGACGACAACGGCGGCGCCTGCGGGTACAAGGACGTCGACAAGCCGCCCTTCAGCGGCATGACGTCGTGCGGCAACGACCCCATCTTCAAGGACGGCCGTGGCTGTAGCTCCTGTTTCGAGATCAAGTGCGAGAAGCCCGAGGCGTGCTCCAACGAGCCCGTCGTCGTGTATATCACCGATATGAACTACGAGCCCATCTCCGCCTACCACTTTGACCTCGCGGGCAACGCCTTCGGCGCCATGGCAAAGGCTGGCAAGGAGGACGAGCTCCGCCACGCCGGCATCGTGGACATGCAGTTCCGCCGCGTCCGCTGCAAGTACCCGGCAGGCACCAAGATCACCTTTCACGTGGAGAAGGGCTCCAACCCCAACTACTTCGCGCTGCTTGTCAAGTACGTGGCCGGCGACGGCGACATCGTGGAGGTGTCCCTCAAGGAGAAGGGCTCCAACGAGTGGAGCGACCTTAAGGAGTCGTGGGGCGCCATCTGGAGGCTCGACACCCCCAAGCCACTCAAGGGCCCCTTCTCCATCCGTCTTGCCACCGAGTCCGGCGTCAGGCTCGTCGCCGACGACATCATTCCCGCCGACTGGAAGCCCGACGCCGTCTACAAGTCCGACCTCCAGCTTGAGTGATCCATCCCATCTGACGATCCGTGGGTTTTGTTTTACCTAGCCAGGATCAAGAACACAAACCACATGCATCTAATTAAGCGTGCATGCCCTTGCATTGCATGGAACGCATACGCATGCAGCATGCTAGACAGAGAGAGAGAGCGCACCAACAATAATTGTCCCAGATACCTATTGTCGATGAGCTTGTTTATGTAACCATCTTGATCAAGATTATTTTTTGAATGGATTTTTCATTTCTGTCGTCATCCTTAATTGTGATGTTTACAAAATATTTAAAATAGTGTGGCGCATGTATGTGCTAAGCACGCTTCTTGTATCTGGAGGGGTGCTCGTGGCTCTTTGAAGCGCCTAATTCCCTGCAAAAATATCTTTGTGATCATGTTTTAAGTTAACGAATGTGAGTTCTTTGGTCTAAAAAAAGGATATAAAGCAAGTTTTAGACATAAATATATCGATGATGCGGACTCGTGGGTGCTCACTAGTTAGGGTCTCGGGGAAGTGGCAAACATGTAAAAGTTGATATATACGTTCAAGTGATGTTGTTAAATGCTTATCGAAACTTTTCCTCTTTTGTGCCTCCCTAATACTCTCAACATTTCAGAACGCGTGTCATTTGAGGGCCTGTTTGCGTACAAAGTATTTTTTTAGTTCTTAGAGAATACCATGGTTTCACAAAAAATACATACATACATACATACATATATATATATACATACATACATACATACATGACGCTAAAATGGGACACTAGGGTGTCCAGCCACCAAGCCTCCCTGCCTTTAGATTGCTTTTAGATGTGTGCAAGTGTAATGGTATATAGTATCAGGATGAAAAGTCTTAATTATGAATGGAAAGTCTCAATCATAGATGAAAAGTCTTAATCATAGAGCCTGGGTACATGGTGCCCCTGTTATTTATAATATATATATATATATATATATATATATATATATATATATATATATATATATATATATATATATATATATATATATATATATATATATATATATATATATATATATATATGTATATGTATATGTATGTATATATATATGTATATGTATATGTATGTATATATGTATGTATATGTATGTATGTATATATGTATATATATGTATGTATATATATATATATATATATATGTATATATATATATATATATATATATATATATATATATATATATATATATATATATATATATATATATAGTCGTGTAAAGGTTGCTCCAGTACATGAAGAAATACGTCTGGAATGATTGCGTGGCCGTCTAGAAAGATATGATGGCGGGACCGTCTGGAAGGAAGGTGACGTGAGTGGGCGTAATAGAGTAGAGGCCTGATATTTTTGGAGCCCAGCTCGTGGGGTCAAAGCGTAGTCAGCACCGGGCGGTTGCGTGTTGACGGGTAAAGGCGGCGCCTTTGGGCTCAGCCCTGTTTCTTTTCAGCTTCTAAAAGCTGTTTTTTGGTATTTTTATAGTAACTAGCTTTTTAAACGGATTATTTTTTCAATATAAAGTCTACTAATTAATTGTAGTACATATTTTACTGACTTCATTTATATTGACAAAAACCGCACGTGAGTTTCATTCTTATGTAATCTCTAAAGACGAATGTTTAAAAGCCACAAGTTCATGACCAAAAAGAACAGCCACGTCGGAATTGGATAGAGTTTGGAGGCCTTGTGCTGTGCAGAGTTGGTATCTGGAAATGGGTGTGATTGATGAAGTTTTTTCTGTTACTACTTCATTGTAATTTGTCATGGATTTTTTGGCTGAACGAAAAGCTAGAGTAATCAACTATGCACTAAGTCATTCCCCATAGTATATATATACTATTCACTTGACCAATCTCGTGACATTGCTGGACTTCCTCAGTCTCCTGCTGGAACATATTCAGAACAAGTACATTATGTTCAGAGCAATTAGATGCATACCTTCATCAGTGCTCAAAAATGAAGGTACGTCTCTTCATTCCTCCCCTTCTCTTTTCAGGTCAAAACTGAAAAACTGGTAGTTCAGAATGATGACGTTGGTCAAGGGCTTACAGGTCACCCAATTCTATCCCAAACTCAATATCTGAAATGTCAGATCAATTTGTGATCGCAATCATTACCACCAAAGCGAGTTACGTCACCGAACCTTCGCCATGGCGCTAGAGAGATTCACTTCATGCAGAGGTCAGTTTCTGACCATACTGGCACTGAAGCAGGCTGAACTTCTTTCTCTTTAATCTAATCTGACAGTGGCAAATGAAAATTTTGCAGGAAGAGATGGGATTGGACATTGATATATTTGTGAAACTTAAAGAAGCTTATGTCGAGCTTGAGGAAGAAGGCTTACGATGAATGTTGGAGACGCCACAAAGCAGAAGAAGAACTGATTAAATGTCGTCAGAAGGTAATTGTTGGAGGTGATGCCATTTTTGTTATGGCTTGCAAAAATTACTGTGCTTTTAAAAAACAGCAAGTTCCTTAAAGTACTTAACATGCATAATCATCTGATTGAACTATCTGTAACAACCCATATACCAATATGAGATACTACTACAGAACGTCATCGTCAAAGTACAAAATAAATAATAAAAACAACAATAGAAATCACAAGAAAATTAAAACTTTAAAGGTACTTTAAAAAAGAACCAACGAAAACTAAAATAAATGTTTAAAACATAGAACCGGTCCACTTCTAACCAAATAAAGAATAAATGAAACTACAAATAGCGGCAAGCCACAGTGCTGAAAACTCGAGTGCTCCTACCTATGCATGATGCTATCACACCACTGGCCTTTTACCTGAGAATGAAAAGAGCAAGCGTGAGATTTCAAAATCTCAACAAGTACCCAATAACGGTCGCAACACGGTGAGTAAAGAACAAGTAATACAAACAAACAATTGACACAGATTAATTTCAACGAAACTAGCTTATCAGAGACACTGATACATACTAGGGATGGAGATAATGGAAATGTGGAACCAAGGCGATTGCCTCCCACATACCCGGTTATACAAGAATAGTCAGGCACATCCTTATCCTCGACTGTATAACCGTAGTCGAGATGTAATATCCTAAGTAACGAGAGTGTACGCCCCCCTACGTTACCAGGTGAGTGGAAAACTGTTATTTTCCTTTATTAGTGAGTTAACTGGAAACATTGATAACATCTAGAAATATAGGTAACAGGAACAATGCAATTAGGGATAATCGTTATTTAGCAAGTTATGGCAATGGCACTTGCGATTACTCCCACATACCCGGTTATACGAGAATAGTCAAGCACAACGCTGTCCTCGACTGTATAACCGCAGATGGGGATGTAATATCCTGAGTAACGAGAGTATACGGCCTCGACTGTATAACCGCAGATGTGGATAACCCCGGGTCAAATAACCATTACATTGTTAATAGGTTATATGGTGTGAAATTAAGGGAACTAAGAAAAGGCTGAGATTAAGTTATGATATGAGGAAGGATTGGCTAAGGTTGAAAATGGAGAAACGTAATTCTCGATATGAGGGCGATGTTGAATGATAATATGGTGATGGAGGGTTACGAATTATTCTAGGAGTATTATAGCGTAGCTCACACAAGATTGTCAACCATTCATGTTTTATTATATGATAAGTGATTATTAGTCAGATTAACAGGTTTAATATATACATCTGTCATAGCTCACATACAACATCATACAATTAATGTGTCATGATATTAAGAAACTAAAACATAGCAGCCCTAATGTCAAAAGAATGCCAATAATTTAAACCTAAGTTAAAACATGTTCATATGCTACCCCAATTAATGATTTAAACATGAATTCTACAATATTATTAACTTAGCATTCTAATAAACCTAAAAGCATGTGGAACAAGATAACCTAGAACATCATAGTATGAATATAATATTAAAAGTCTATAACCAGACAAGCATGAGAGATATGATAATAACCAGACAAGCATAAGTGGTACAATAATAGCAAGATAACTTTAGTGATACAATATCAGTCAGGTAACTTTAGTGATATAATATCCACTAGGTAACTTTAATGATACGATACCAGCCAGGTAAATTTAATGATATGATATCAGCCAGGTAACTTTAATGCTACGATATTAGCCAGGTAACTTTAATGCTACGAATCAGCCAGGTAACTTTAATGCTACGATATCAGCCAGGTAAATTTAATGATATGATATCAGCCAGGTAAAATTAATGATATGATATCAGCCAGGTAAATTTAATGAGTTCCATGTTCATGATGGATTCTTATTTTGTGCTAACAAATTATGTGTTCTAGATTTGTCTATGTATTTGCTTTTATTGCAAGAATCTCATGCAAGTGGATTGATGTGACAATTTGAAAGAGAAAAGACATTTGAGATGTTGAGTGATCACTTTTATTGGCCTAAAATGAGACATGATGTCGAAAGGTTTGTACAGTGATGTGTGACATGCCACAAAGCGAAATATAAACTTAATCCACATGGTTTATATACTCCACTTCCTGTTCTTATTGTATCTTAGGAAGATATTAGTATAGACTTTGTTTTAGGATTGCCTACGACTAAAAGGGAGATGGATTCAATTTTTGTAGTTGTGGATAGGTTCTCTAAAATGGCACATTGTATTCCTTGTCATAAAAGCGACGATGCATCGCATGTAGCTGACTTGTTTTTCAGGGACATTATACGATTGCATGGCATGCTAAGGATGATTGTTTTAGATCGATACGTCAAATTCATGAGTTATTTTCGGAAGACTTTGTGGTCCAAGCTCGGGACAAAGTCACAGAGTGGGGTTTCCCGAGTAAGAAAAAGATTACAGTAACAATATATGTATATACTAACTATTACAATATGTATAGATAATATCTACTCGGCAATGTCTAGGTCAAGATACACTGCATGCGATTTGGGATCCTTCAGTTGATGTTGTTCCCGCTCTTTGGCTAATTCCTAATCTTTGGCATATGTGATTGCCTCCACCATCCTGGGCGTAAGGGGTGATCTTCTCTCTTCTATTATTCTCCCTACCGTACTGAATGTCGCTCCTGAAGAGACGATGGACACTGGCACCAAGAGAACATCTCGTGCAAAATATGATAGCACAGGAAAGATCCGCTTGTTGTTCTTCCACCACTCGAGCAAGTCTATCTTGCCTCCATCAGTAAGATCAGGATCAATGTTTGCAAAATCATGCTCCAAATAGTGGTTCAACTCAGAGACGTAATTCCACTTGAGGCCGCTTTGAGACCGAGAGGACGAAGAAGTAGACTTGCCCTTTAGCTTCTTTCACAAGTGTGATGCCATGCTTGTCTTTCCATATTGCGTCTGCTGTGATGCCTCCGATCTTCCGCTGCTACCAAACTTATCATGATACAAACGGAAAACACGAAAAGACTCCTCTTTCACATGTGCGAATCCATGCCGTAATCTCCCATGCTTGGCGAGAGCCGACGAGCATCAATGGGGGGCGGAGGAGGACTAGGGGAGCGATGACGAGAGCTTACACTAAGTTGTCCCGCTGTCCTTTTCGAGCTTCGATTCCTCTGCATATTGCTTGAGTGTTCCCTGGTACTGTGACTTCTTGGTAACATGATGATTAGTTAAGCGCGATGAAGCAGAGTGAAGAAATGGAGCTCTGTGAAGAAATGGTTAAGCGCGATGAAGCAGAGTGAAGAAATGGTTAAGCGCGATGAAGAAATGAAGCTTTGTGAATATGTCTGTGAAGAAATTGCAGAGCGGAGGGAGCGAATTTATAAACATTGCATCCGAACGTTGCCTGTCATACGTTATGTGAACGTTGCCTACTATACGTTGTAAACATGGAATCCAAACTTTCGACTTTTCAGCTTTTCCCATCCAATCTTCTCTTTTTACCCGTCCGACCGCTCCTCCTCACTTTTTCCACCGCCCACCACTCCTACGCCGCCACGTGCCTCCCTCTCCCTCTCCTCTCCATCGCCCCATGCGCCAGGCCACCCCGTGCTGCGTCGCGTCTCACTTCACCTTTTCCCCACCGAGGCACTCCTCACGACCCGGGACCCCGCCCCCTCGTCTCCTCTTCAACCCGCCGCCCCTCCCTCTCCTCGGTCCCTCCGCCTCCCAGCCCCTCTGCCTTCCCCCGCCCCCCGCCTCCTCCTCCCCCGCCTCCGCCCCCCCCCCCCCCCTCCCCAACGCCTCTCCACCCTCCCCGCCTCCCGACCCTCCGCCCACGCCTCTCCCTCCCCGCCCACTGCAGCCCCAGTCTCCTCCGCCTCCGCCGCCTCCCGCCCCCTCCGCCTTCCGCCCTTCCCCGCCTCCTCCACCTCCCCGCCTCCCCCCTCCTGCGGTCCCCTTCTCCTCGGTCCCGCCGCCTCCCGCCCCTCTGCCTTCCCCTCGCCGCCCTCCGCCTCCTCCACCTCCCCGCCTCCCTCGCCTCCACCACGGTCCCTGTCTCCTCGATCCCGCCACCTCCCGCCCCTCCGCCTCCTCCACCTCCCCGCCTCCCTCGCCTCCACCACGGTCCCGTCTCCTCGATCCCGCCACCTCCCGCCCCTCCGCCTCCCCGCCTCCACCACGGTCCCGTCTCCTCGATCCCGCCACCTCCCGGCTCCTCCGCCTCCCCGCCGGGTGATCGGGGACCGAGGTCAGGAAGAGCCGCCGTGGCCATGGGTGCTCCGCGACCGCACTGGTGCTTCGGCGATCAGATGGAGTACCGCGGCTACCTCATTGACTTCGGTGCTCCGTCGCTGCGCGCCGGCCCATCCACTCCTCCGTCACTTCCGTCTCCGACTGTGTTTGTGACTCTGTGTTTGTATCTGTGCCGTGCTCGCCATGGTGGAGCGGCGAGGCCGCCCGGGCCGGCGTGCCCGCCGTGCCCATCGTGCCAATGACCAAATGTGCAAGTGTTAGCAACTAGGAAAGTAATTTTCAAGTTCAAGGAGATATATAGGTGATAACTGTGCAAGTGATGCATTTTACTCATTTTCTTAAAACTACATGTACCTACGCAAAACCAACCCACAACTACCCTTTTAAGAAAACATTTCAAAAGAACGATACAAACTTTGGCAAAATGTTGCAGAAAACTATATGAATGAGTCATGGCACCAAGGCAAGAGACAACCATCCATGCCTACAGGCTACAGCCCATGGCTTGCTACTTGGCCAACGATTTGTGCGGCCGGTTAGCTTCCTTATTGGAGTCCTGGCGCATGCTCAATTTCAGATCAAGATTCATTGCCTTGTTCAAGCTAAAGAACGAGTGAGATGTACATGTGCATTTGCATTGTATTAATGATAATAAAAAGTTAATATAGACTGAAATATTAAAGAGTATGAAAGAGTTGACGGCGGTTAATGAGAATGTGATATAAGATGGAGATTTGTGCATTTGCATTGTTTTCATGTTAAGGAAATGTAAATGCATAAGAAATGGGTTAATGAAAAAAAGAGTAAATGGATAATAAATGATAAATGAGAATGTGTGTTTACCGCCTCCCCGGGACATGCTCCACTCATGCGCAAGCAAACGTAAGCAGCCTAGTCCTTTTTTCCTTCCTCGGGGTGGTGATGTACTACGTACGTACGTACGTACTCAGATTCTTCACCTCACCTTGTAATTAAGAGCACATGGTAAGCTACATCGATCTGTACATGCATGTTAATCTAAGATGGATGTTTACCTAATCTAAATACTCCATCCAATCTGAGCAGCATCGCATGTTTGCCTCGATCGAGCGACGCACGTCAGGAACCCAAGTGGAGCGCCAGATGACAAGCACGCCAAGCCACCGTCTTTTTTGGATGCCCCGCCGACTTGCCCGCCTCCTGTTTCATGCAGCTTCCACTCCCATCCATCTATCTCTGTGTGTCTCCTTTCTTTCCTCTAGTTTCATAGATAAAATATAGATATAACGCGCTGCATCTGCATGCCTCCATGCATCCATCACCTCCACCAACCTGCACACTGCATATGGACGACGGATATATAGCCATGTATATGATCTGCAGGGTAAAATTAACATTAGTTTCGTGCAACGAATCCATTAGTTTGGTCATATGATGATGCAAGTGCGCAACGAAACACAACTCACAATATATGGCCGACAAATGGCATACCTTATGCTACCACCCTGGCTGCAAAATTCAAGACGCCTTGGAACAAGGCTCCTCCAATGCAACTTCGGCCAACTCCTGACATTTTGACACTGCAGTATGGTACAGTCAGTCAGTTATAAATGCAAAATCGGAATACAATCCGATACAGTGTGTATTGTAAGTTGCGACTTTGTAAGAGGAGGCAAGAGTGTAAGTACGGGCAAGATTGATCCAACATTCCACCTAGCTATGGGCATTTTTACTGCAAGGAAACTCAAATGTTTATATGCTCCATTTTTCTAAGAAAGAAAATTACACAGGCGGACTAAGATTAATGCAACGGATTTTCATTTGGTGGGGCATATGACATTACAAGAGTAATGGGCATAAATGATATGAGTGTGTTATGCCATTGCCATATGCAGGATCGCCTGGCAGCATTACGGACTCTCCCTATTAAAACTCTCCTTTTCCTTGTTTCATGGCTCTAGGTAGACAGTACACACTACACAAATTACATGAGCAGAGGAGCTAAATATGTTCTATAGATTATGTCCAACAGACTTTAGTCCTCTACAAAAAAAGGCTTCGTGGTTAAAATTCTCAAATCCACAGTCCTAGCTAGCTTCCTTACCACCTCTAGAAGAAAGCTAGCAGAGAATTACCTTACAACCTTACCTTGCCTGCAGGCGTTCCTCAAGTGAAACATAGCTTAGCTATCAGGATGCCTAAGAATTAAGCTAGCCAGCAATCAATCAATCATGTGCCAAGTCATTCCAAACTTGACCTCCTCAACTTAACTGAACAAATGTTCAAGCTATCATAGAGCTAATATATACCATCAGTGCATCAGCCATGTCTCCTGCTCCACATGATCGCCCCTCCTTACTCTTACCCATTAAATCAACTAATTAGCCGTTAATTACATCATCAATTGTCAGTTGTCAAACACAGGTTCCTTCACTACGTAACGTCACCCACCCACCCTGGCCTGTATATAAAGGTCGCATCCATCTCCATCACAACAGCCATCATTAGCTTGCCTTCCACAATTTATCCATCTCTCCATACTAGTACTGCTCTTCTACTAAAAGCCTACCTTCATTTCCTTCCATTGCTGCTGTTAAGTGCTAAAGCTCGCGTGCATAGGGAAGAGATAAAGTCATCAATCAATAGATACAAATATGGATCCCAAAGTTGCTGTTGCTCTCGCTCTGTCCCTTGTAGGTGGCTTAAGCACCTCCCTTGGTATGCATATATGCCCCTTCCTTTATTCCTGTTCTTGTGCTATTTGTACATGTATATCATGTAGTCATGATGATATAAGCAGTTCAATTCGACGCATATATGTAGGCAACTAGGCATGCATGATTAGTTTTCTTCAAAAGCTGTACTTTATAGTGTAAGTTTTTCAGTTGCTCCAATCAAGATTTTTATCACCATTTATCTTAAACTCGAAATTATACAAGGGATATAGGGCATTCCTATATATCCTACATAGGATTATCTTCTGTTTGAAGTGAATTGACAACAGCTATTTTCAGCTATATTTTGCATCCAAAAGCTCAGAGAAAATTAGTAGACCTATACTGTTATGCCAACAATGGAAAAGAATGTGTACATAGATTATTTTCTATGACCCACTCGTTAACACGAACAGGGTCACATGTCATTATCTGTTCTTTTAGCACACCCCGTTTGCCCAACAGAATCCACTCAATCCTCATCTGAAGTTCTTAACTCTTCCCACTGTCTGGTTCACCTTCCCCATCCCTCAACTGCGTAGGAGCCAGATTTCTAGAAAAATGGTTCATCTCTAAAAATTATAATTTAGATTCAATTATATTATACATCGATAAATAAGCCCATATAATATAACTAGTCCCATAAAAAATCCAATCCAAACAGAGTACGCAGCATATGCTGAAATTTCTATAGGTATTTCTTATAGTGGTATCATTGTAAGTTACAGCCAAAAGGCAATTTTGTTTATCAATGGGAGTTGTACAATAATTTCTTTGAAAAATGTTGGGATTGATACACAAGGCAGACATTGAATGCAAGATATTATACCACCATTTGCCTACTCCTTTTGCCAATAATACTTGTATACCATTCATCAGGTGCATTGCTGGCTATACTAAATCGTGCTCCAAACAACAAAACGCTCGGGATGTTACAGGTGAAATGCTATAACTATTTACTTGACCCTGACCATAGGGTCATATTCAAAGAATAAAAGAATCTTATTTGTGCACAAATCAACATTTTAATAAATTGTTTTTTTAGCGAAATTAATAAATTGTTTTGACAACTCTTATTGTAGGGTTTTGCTACTGGACTCATGTTGAGCATGTCTTTCTTTGACTTGGCTTATGATGCTGTCAACGCAATTGGTTTTTTGAAAGGAAACCTTTGGGTGAGAGTAAGCAAGATGTTTTGTCAAGTATTTGTAACCTTTTCTTATCATTTTAGCTTGTGGATTACAGTTTTTCGCTGGAGCACTTCTATTTTCCACAATTACCGAAGTTTTCCCAGAGCCAGATTGCAATTTCGCAGATGAAAATGACAAACAAGTACAACTTTTCTCAACTTAGTTCAGTAGCCATTTTAAGTTGGTCTTTTCTCAGAAAACTAACATAATTTCCCACTCTATTTTCATTTGGGGGAAGAAGACTGGTAATAGCATAGCAGGGAAGGAGCTTATGATGAGACACCGAAGAAGAGTCATCTTTAGTGTAATTGTCACTGCAATTGGTAGGTCTGATGTACTTTCATAGCTTTATATAAAAGATGTGCTAACCAAACTATTTTTACATTGATGTTGATGTCTTTCTATCCAACAATTTATCAATTATATCAATACTTCAATATATCTATGTGAACCCAACCTTTTAAATGAGTAATAGCAATGTACAACATGAACTAAACAAAAATTGCAACATAACATATCAACAAAACAAATATTTCATAGCGTTTTGAACAACACAAGACCTGGAGAAAGATAACACACTTTTTAAGTAATTATACAGAAATCCACATGTTCATGACTCAAAATAAATGTCTGGGGTTTGTTCAATAAAAAATAGTAACAAAATATTTTTATATAAATGGCTCAGATTAAACACCTAAAGCCAATTCAAAATTATAGACATGATTTATCAAGTGATACTGGCAGCAAATTTTCAGGACTTGTCCAGTGTGTAATAGGCTAGTAGAGTGATAAAATAGTTTCTATTTCAACAGCACCTATTGAACACCTCAAACTAATTCAAATTTATCAAGTGATAACAGCAGTAATTTTCCATAAACTACAGGGTCAGACGATAAATGTATAATGATTCAAGCACACGAAATTCTACATAGCTAAAGAAATGATATAAAAGGAAAACATACGCATGACAAGAAATGATATGCCCCTTTCTTGCAAGTATATTTAGTTTTAATGATCGCATTCATGAACAAAGTTTTCACATCAACAGTTGCTGGTGTGAGTTTGCAAAACTTCCCTGTGGGTACTGCTGCTTTTCTTGGAACGACAAAGGTATCACTCACTGTTTTACATGTTTAGAATAACTTGTTCTTTGTTGACACCATGCCCAATGTGGTATCAAATTTTTCACTGATGGTCAAAGTCAACTGATGTTTTGAGGGAAATACTAGTATTTTATGCAATCAGGTATGTAATTAAATAAAGTAGTTGCATATATTTATCCCTTCTTCATTGAGTTAACATTTGATTATTAAATGATCAGTTGAAATACAGTAGCAAAAAGAAACTCATATTCAGACTATGTTTTTGGAGAACTATATGCATTCATGCAGATATTATTTTCCCTATAATTTTTGTATCTTGTCAATCATACTGAACACATCGCACTCCACTTCATTGACAATTACGTTCTAGAAATACTAATATTTCAATCTATGGATTCTGTATTGAAAGATACTCCATTCTTGTATGCTATTGTTGAAAAGCAATTTTTTTGCTGTCTTGGCAACATGTTCATTTAGCAGATGACATTGTCAACATGTTTGAATAAGTACGAACCAGAAATTGAATAGTAATATCCTATGCTGTATAGTTCATTAATCTTATCTACCTTTCAGGGCTTTCGCGTTGGCCTTAACTTGGCTCTTGCTATAGCTCTACACTACATCCCAGAGGTAATTGACTCTACAGTGGCTTTTGGATGGAATAGTGAATGAGTATGGAAAATTGGAAATTGTCATCTAACCCATTCCCAAGCCCAGCCTTCCCCTCCCCCTTATATCGCTGTTGATGGGAATTGGTGAAACTTCCCCAATCTCAATCAATTACCAAAATGCAAACATGGGACTGGATACCTCCCACCCTTTTATGCCCACAATACATTGTACATTTGGCATTTAAGATACATAAAACTATACTATGGTGAATTTATCCAACTAATTACCTATGGAAAGTTAGTATATTTTTTCTCACAGCATAGTTAAGTTTACAAGACCAAACAAATGTGCTAATATTTATTGCTATTTTTTGTTCATGTGCAGGGTATTTCAGTAGCTCTCCCTGCGTATTTTGCCACTTCCAGGTACTGGTTATAATTTTTTTTAGAATGTGCCACATTCATTTTGTATATGTTTTAACATGGCAGTGCTGAATTACATGTCTGATTAAAAATTTTGCTCATTGAAATAATAAAAAACTAATGGGTTTAGTTGGTTAAATTCAAAAGGTTAATCAAACTAGTTATTACCTAAAGAAGGATATAACTTCTATAATATATAAAAAATGTCCAAATAAGTACCATTGCGGCACTGATTTGGAAAAATACGATTTACAGTTTGCACCTTTAATAATACTAGTGTTTCATGTCTATGGTGCAGCAAATGGCAAGCCTTCAAACTAGCAACACTCTCTGGTTTTGCAGAGCCACTAGGTGTAATTATTGTGGGTAGGTTGACTTTTCAATTTATCCTATTGCATGTGATTTCTTCAAAGTTATTAATTACCCAAACTAGCTCCGTATCTTAAATAAAAACACAAATATTGGTGTAGTAACATTTTCTTATTGACTAAAAAAGGAGGAAAAATGGAATAACGGTAGTGTTACCCATGTGCAACATAAAATATCGTCAATTCCAATGTAGATGCAACATTTTGAAGTAATATAAACTGAGTAAATGAACATTCAGTAATCCCAAATCTGAAGGAATGGTCATGAATAACTAGGAGTCTAGGACAGAAGTGATTAATGATAATGCTAGAACAAACAAGATGTATTCGAAGAGGAACGGGTATAAATAGCATATAACAATATAATATGTACTAGTATAGTAGTATTTATGGTTAATCTATATGCAAATTTTTAGAAGTCTAAAGTAGCTCAAAGATACCTTAGTGATTTGCAAAATTGCAAGTCCTCAGGTAATTTAGTAAACCATAGGTATTGATAACAGGTACAAAAGGGATTACTGTGCATTTAGGACCTAAAAAAATGCTCTTGTCAATGACATGCAAGAGCTGCATTAAAAAGCAAACAATTCCCTTACTATGAACTAGTGTGTGAGAAATAAATTCTATGTTTTAGTTAATATACACGTGGCACTTACGAATAATTTCTCTAACATTTATTATCCTTACAAGCAGACTTTTTCTCTTCAAAAAATGACAAGTAAAAACCTTGAAAGGTTGAGGTCATACATTTCATTTATATAATTATATTGTCCTTATTGTATCTCAAACAATGCATATGAAATTGATGTTTCTTGCAGCATACCTATTTCCAAGCAACTTAAATCCTGAAATATTGAAAGGTCTACTTGGATTAGGTAACTACAGTTTAAGAAAACTATTATTTTCAAAAGTAACTAAATTATTTGTCTAACTAGTTTCATTCTTTTTTTTTGTGCAGTGGGAGGAGTGATGGCTTTTCTAACACTGTATGAAATGCTACCGTTAGCATTCGAATACGCTGGACGCAAGGATGCTGTGAAAGCTGTATTTGTTGGCATGGCTTTTATGTCCATGAGGTGTGTTACACTCTTATTTTATGCAATTAAAATTATATAAAGCACTATGAGCTAATATCTTTTCCATTCAATAATGTGAAAAATCATTTTAATTTTGCCTACTGTAATTATGCTTGTCAGCTTCTAGCCAAATATGTCTACAACCAAATAGGCCTCACAATTTGGCCACCCAAGATTTTGCCACAAGCCAACAACTTGGCATTTGGTCAAACAATGAACTAGATGGTGGCCAGAATCTGAAACTTATTCAATAATTTTGTAGCAAATAAACCACTAGACAAAATTCGGTCAACTTAACCAAAATTTCGCAAGCAATATTTAGCAGATCTTGGTTATGAACCAAAAACACCATAGATTTTCTACCACACTGGCTTATAGCTTTCCAGTTGTCATGCTACTAAATTTTCTTCTTTAAAGTCACAAACATTGAACAAGTATAGATTTACTCTGACCCAATTCTAGTTTGTCTATTCCGTAGATTTGGCTAACATAAAAAATCATGTCTACCAGCATTAAATGTCCTCTTTGATTAATCCCCAAGTCCTAGCAGCATGATCACATTCAATTTTGTTGTAACTAGCAATGTTCAAAACTATCTGATGGAACATCTAAATGTACATCAACACAATCTCTCATTTATTCATCAATAATATTTTACGAGGAACCCTTTTGTATAGACTTCTTATAGTAGGGAATAATGTGCAAAATGATCACATCAAATATGTCAATAGAAACTTGGAATGCTTACTTATGAAGTAATGCACAAACTTACTGTATTCAATATGTTAGCAATTTGTGATCCATATCTCAAAATTAAAAAATCACAAAGACCTTATATGCAATTTTGACGAATTTATCTTCATGTTTTTATTTATATAAATATAATACGAAACTTGGAATGCTTACTTCTGAAGTAATGCACAAACTGACTGTATTCAATATGTTAGCACTTTGTCATCCATATCACAAAATTCAAAAATCACAAAGACCTTATTTGCAATTTTGACTAATCTATCTTCATGTTTATATTTATATAAATATAATAATCTTCTAGTCATACTATGCAATGATTTAGAAATTTTTATCATGATTTTGAGTTTTCACATTTTTCACAAATTAGAGCTTATTTTATGCCCATTATAATTTGTAACCCAATAAATATACCTTACAAAACTACATAAAAGCTTTCTAATATATAAATTTGTTTATAAATTTTACTTAGCGTGGTCCCCAAAGAACAATTGCATCACACAAATTTGAAAGATTGTATTAGTAATGTGCAGAAGAAAAATCCTAAAACAACATGTAGTAATATAAGATTGCAATTTGATGAGCAATTCTGCCAAGATTATTATTTGATAAACATTATCTACAATGCACCGATACATTACACCATTGGCGTACCAGTACACGCCACTGATGTCACACGTATGCTTTATGAGCTTCAAAGATATAAACTTTGCTGCAGCCTTGTACCATTAATATCAATTGCATTTTCCTTAACATCATTACAAATAAGTTCATAAATGTCTTTTGACGTGGCATATAGCTTCAATTTATGTCTTACTTGCAATGGCAGCTTGTACTTCCTAGATATTAGTCTTCCAAAGGAGATGAGCGCTTAACATTTATTCTAACCCATTATATGCTATGGGCAAGAGCATTTCATCATGGACTTGCAATAAGGTACCTTACTTTTTCTTGACATTGCTATCCCCCAATTTATTAAGAGGAAGCAAATTTAACTGTCATTGTTTTTTATATAAAATATAGTTCCAAATTTACTAGAAAGAAATAATTGAATCTTCAAACGATAATGGCATCTATTTGAATTCAATTTCTTTCATGTACAAAACGTCGTTAACATTCTGTAATAATACTTTTATGTATCTACTACAATATTTCATTTTGAGCTACTGTGATTGTGCATTGACATTAACTACGACATCGTACAGAATAGTAGCTGGGCATGGCACCTCTTAGCTACAAAACGTTCCTCAACTTTTATCCCCTTATCAGTTTCATAGATAGAAGTATCCAAAAGGATTCCCTAAGAGTAGCAATTGATTAGATTAGAACTTGCATATATCAATGTAATTGCTTTGTTTATTCTGTTTACTCATGTCGATGCATTTAAGTGCTTTAGTAGATGTGGATCCAAGTGGCCATTGAGAAGTGAAAGATAATTACCATGCATCTTGAATATTTTGAAATCTATTTTCCAATGAACTATATTTTTGCGAACTGTAAATGTGACTACTGTTAAGAAAAGACACAGTGCAAAGACTTAGTTGGTTACATAATAACATATACTTTCTATTCATGTCTCCATTTCACACATATTTTCCTTAATATTGCAAAGTAGGGCCAATATATAGTTTCAATACCAGAAATAAAAATATTTCAAAAATACATTAATTAAACTAATAGAGAAATGCTATCTTGTATGTAAAAGAAAGATATTAGGTGCAGAAAATAAATTTGACCATCTTACCTTCGTATTTCATTCACAGAATTGGCAAGTCAACATGACTAGATTGCAGCATCACAATTCCGTATTTTCTATAAGTGCTGGTTGGAAGGATGGGCGTACAATTCCACATCATGAGATGGTTTTCTGCAATAGTAGCCGATACAAGGAGTTGTAGATCAGGGCCGGGCCTTCATCAATGCCCTCCCAGATTCATGGCCACCATGACTGCACAAAAATTATAACTATCAAACTCTAACAGGTCATGTAAATATTGGATAAAATTGTACTTGTTGAAAGGAGACACAAACCACTCATATGATGTAAATAACAAAAAATAACATTATGAGATGTCCATTTGTTATCAAAGATATTTGTACCTCATGCGCCTCAACACAGTATACTTTGAAGTTTATTTTATAAACAAATGAAACCTAGTAGCTTGATATTGATACATTGATTTGGCAAGAGATAGCGTATAGATTTAGGCAAAACTCATGAGATTCAGAGCATATCTGGAAGGCTGTAACTCAAGAATTTGAATCTACTATAGCTGATTCTACAGTAATGGGTTACTAGGCAAATTTTACAGCAGCACTAAAGGGCCATTTTGGTTTGGATTTTATTGGTTTTATCACCCATCCTAAAGCTATCATGAACATCAGGAAAAATGTTTCCAGTAAGTATAAAACAGAGTTCCAAGAACTGCTATCGCTGAATTTCGTGGACCCAAGCAGGGAACCGGCCGGTTTCAGGGTCTTCCTGATTAGCCTTTTTTCCCTTTCTTTTTGGTTTTTTTCCTCAAGTTCCTGTGCTCCCTTCATCTTGTATAAGAATTCCCATTAACATTCTGTTATGAAAAGCATATAATCACTCTCTTTCAGGGTGTTACTGCAGCTCCAGTTGGTTAGTTTTTTGAAGCTTGGTATAAAATAGTTTGGTTTCTGGGACTACCTTTCTTTCCATATTAGGCTCAACTGTTGTCGACATTGGCAGCAGCAACAGAACATACTTAGAGCAGTGCAGGGCAAGGATGACACCAATACTAGCGGCCGGCAAGACGTCCAGGAAAGACAAATCGGTGCAGAAGTTGACGTCCAGGAAGAAGATTAGGAAAGATGAGTTAGAACTGAGTTGGTCCGAGTCCTGTACACAATTCAGTCCTATATAACTGGTTGGCATTGTAATCTTTGGGTTACGGAAGAAAAAAATCCCTTACATCTATTTGCTCTCTCAACCCCTCTAGCTCTCTCATCTCAATCTATGTCTATCTCCCCCTTCTAATACCCTAATCCCCTTCAAGCCATACCGTCTGGCCATCCTCATCCTCTGCACGGTAGTTATCCCAATGTGATCCAACGTTCACATCAACAACCAACTTCTTCAAATAAAAATATTAGGCTTGGGACACATATTCAAAGCTAAATTAAAACTAGTGAGAAATTAAAACTAGGAGAGGGATTGACATAGATTGGGATGAGAGAACCAGAGGGGTTGAGAGATAGCAAATAGAGGAGAGAATATTTCTCCTCTTGCTTGCCTGAAACAGAAAAACAATGTGCCCTTATGTAGAGGATGTGCTTGCCTCCTTTCTGGGCTCCAACTCTAATACTTCCCTACTAGCTTACAAACTCTAATACTTCCCTACTAGCTTACAAATTAACTTCCTAAATCCTAGTACTGCTAGACTCTGTATCTCCTAACCAATGGACTCCAATTCCTAACCGATGCCAATTTGGCCGCCTGGACTCAACTTGGACGCCAATTTCCTCCTGGACGTCTTCCCGGCTGGCCACTAGTATTGATATCATCCTGCCCCAGCACATCCGTGTTGCTGCTGCTGCCTGGCCTATGTCCACAACAGTATAGTCCAAATATTTAGCAGTACAATATCAAGGTAACTTACTACTAACACAATTCAATCCACCTTAACGGTATACAAGGTGGCAGAATGCTGAAGACAAGCCAAGTTATCACATACATGATGAGCAGATAGAGAGTAACCATACCATTGTTAAGATACATAACATAAATGTGTTCTATATATAGTAGGAATGCACACTTTTGGACAGCATTCCCCAGTATCCTAGCTAAGAACAAGGTTTATTCAATGCAACGGAATTTCTTCCTTCCTTTTTTTTTAAAAAAAACAATGTAAGGGAATCACCGACTAAGGTTCTTGCATCCCAACAAGATTATGCAATGGGACTTACCCAAGGACTATGGTTCTTCTCCCCTGAACCAAACTCAAGCTCGCCCGTGCGCCGGCCGCCTCTCCAATTCCGTGTTCCCCCGATCAATTTGGTGATTACACGACCGGAGCTCACCGCGCCACCTTATTCCTCATGCCCGGCTGGAAGCCGCCGCCACCACCATTGCGCCTCCCACGTGAGCTTCCTCCCCAATTCCTCTGAGCTTGAGCATATTCCTACCTTCCCCTTTCTCTTCCAACCCCCATTTTGCGCTCTCGCCTTCCCCACGTCGACGGCATCACAAAGCCGCCCGCGCCGCCACGGGCTTCCGCCGACGGGGCACCTCAGTCCCCCTTCGCCTTCACGGAATGCACTGGTAAGTTCCATGAGCCCCTCTTTAGCTCGGGCTTGCCTCATTTCCTTCCCCTTTATCTCCGACCGCCGCGCCGTGCTCGGCCTGGCCGCCCCTACCTCCACATGGCTCATGCCATCACCTTCCTTGGATTCCTTACCTCCTCGGCACTCCATTTCGCTGGTCTTCCTCGTCGTTCCGGCCACCACCCGCCGCCGGCGAGTTCCCCCACCATGGCGCCACCCATTCCCCTGCCTCCTCTGTTGGCCGGTTCCCTCCTCCGTTTCTTGGGAAGCCTTCTCTCTCTATCGTTTGCAATTGGGCCGTACTGTCAACGGACCTTCAAGGTAGTAGTATGCGTAGGTACCTAGCAGAACTCCTCCCTTCTTCTTCAGATGTTAAAAAACCATAACCCGCTATCAAAATTCACACTTTCAACGAATATGATGGCCAAAAGCACAATCTAATTATTGCCATCAACGTCAACTGAGATCACTGGTATTAAGTGCCTGAAAGCGTCGATACAGGCATCGCTAAGAAGACTCTCTGTAAAACTAGGTAACTGAACGGTCTTCTAGATGGCTTGTCCTTCACAGCAATATGTGTACCCGGGTTCATGTCCCGTAGCACCTTGAGCATACTAGGAAGATTATCGTAAACCGTCTCGAAGAACCGAAACTCCTTTCTAAAGCCTTCTACTTATTCACATGCCTGTGGCATAGAAAGACCTTGACACCCACCCACCATATTCCATGCCTGCGGCATACGATATTTGTCCTCATTAGAAGAGTCATTGCTATTCTCTTCTAAAGTTTCCTCCTTGGCCCAGGCCGTCCGGCATCGATCTCCATCTGACGCATTATGCTATCGACATACTCCCCTGCGTCCACCTGTCTAGTGGGCTCAGATTGCGTTGTGCGATCTTCCTAATCTACCTCAGCAACATCTGCATCTGCCTGTTGGGTGGGCTCAGCATGCGGTGTGCGATATTTTGGTTCTGCCTCTGCAACATAACCCACTGCATCCTCTTGATGAATCGCACGTTGCGCGTCGAAGCTACTCCCACCAACTTGACCTTTTGTGACTTCCTTCGGATATAGTTGCACGAGTAGCACGCACTTGTAATCACGTCGCTAGCAGTCTTCCACAAAGCCCTTCCATGCAACCGTACGCATCAGTCTCCTCAACTCCCATTTAATTAATTCTAGAAATCAAGTTACAATTTCTAAAATTAGTAAACCAACTCCAATAATTATGAAAATGTTTGTAGTGCCCCCTGATACCATCCAGTATTTAGAAAAATTATTTCCAGGATTTTACCAGCTTTCAATGTTTCTGAAAATTCATTTATTGCTGTTTTTATTAGAGAAAGGTTTTCAATAAATAGCCAAAATGAAGAGAAGTGCTCAGAAATGCACAATTTAATATTTTAAGCATAATTAATGGAGAATGCAAATTTTTGGGCTGTTATAGATATAATGTAAATTGCGACCATAATCTTACCAAAATTTTGTTAGAATAGTAAGATTATTCGGATTCTGCCTAGGATTGATTTGGTTCAATAAAACCAGGGATGCAGGATCGGACACGCTTGCATATACTTTACACTACTAGACGTACTAAAGGAGAAGGATGAAATAAGAATGAATTAATTGGTCACAAAAACAAGCAGGAGTCGCCAGGGTTAAACAATTTTGTCCGAAATTGTGAACGAAATTCTGAATTTCGTTCCATTCGGCTGTTTGACTTGCTGCCGAATTCTTTTTCAACGGCGAAAGATTTTTCCCAGTCAAAGCCAAATTTTCCAAGGCAAAGTTTGACCGGCAAGCACCACCATATACTTTGCCTGTGGATCTCCAGTTGGTCTCTTAACATATGTGGCGGGAATTCCTCAATCAAGGCAAGGCAAGGCGAGCTGTACGACGACAACTAACCGGAGGCCGCGGCCGGGAATTCCTCAATTCATCCATCAGATCTGCTGGATATGTCGTCGGATGCAATCACCGGAGGGAACATCGCAATATCTATTGGTATCTCTCAAATGTTGCAGCTTCAATTCCCATCTGATGTCTGTCTGTATGTTTTTATATATAGGGATTATATAAAGTTTTAAGAAAAAAAAAATGAAGATCCTCGATCGATTGACGACCAAGGATCGATCGATCTGAACTGAACGAAGATGTATGTATGTATGTTTTCTTTTCTGCTTTTCAGTGTCCGTGATCACCGGCGGCATAGTAATAATCGTGGTCGCGGTTCTGATCTACAAGTGCTGCAAGCTGCGCATGTGGCGCAAGTACGGCGGCCTCTCGCCGGCCGATCCGCCAGTACTAGCGCGGCTGCCGAGCAACGACCATGCCCATGCCGATACCAAGACGTCGACGGCTGCGGCGACCAGCAGGAGCGCGATGACGACGATCGACGTCGTCAAGAACCGCCCCGTGAGGTTCAGCTCGCCGCAACTGCAGGAGTTCACCGGCAACTACGCGGAGAGGCTTGGCGCCGGCGGCTTCGGGGTGGTGTACAAAGGGCAGCTCCCCAACCGCGGCATGCCGGTGGCCGTGAAGGTCCTGAGCAGCAGCATGGGGAGGCGCGCCGAGGAGCAGTTCATGGCGGAGATCGGCACCATCGGGAGGACATCACACGTCAACCTCGTCAGGCTCTACGGCTTCTGCTTCGACGCTGACCTCAAGGCGCTCGTGTACGAGTGCATGCCCAACGGCTCGCTCGAGCGCTACCTCTTCCTCGACGACGACGACGACCATGGTGATGGTGATCAGTCTCACAAGCAGCAGCAGCAGCAGCTAACGATGATCGGCTTCGACAAGCTGTACGACATCGCCGTCGGGACGGCGAAGGCGCTCCGGTACCTTCACGACGAGTGCGCGCGGCGGATCATCCACTACGACATCAAGCCCAGTAACGTGCTGCTGGACGAGGGGTTCGAGCCCAAGGTGGCCGACTTCGGGCTGGCGAAGCTGTGCGACAGGGAGAAGACGCACCTGACGATGACGGGCGGCGCGAGGGGTACCCCGGGCTACGCGGCGCCGGAGCTGTGGATGCAGGTGCCGGTGACGCACAAGTGCGACGTGTACAGCTACGGCATGCTGCTGTTCGAGATCCTGGGGCGGCGAAGGAACTACATGCAGGAGGCCGGGATGGAGAGCCACGAGTACTGGTTCCCGAGGTGGGTGTGGCAGCGCGTGGAGCGAGGGGAGGCGGAGGCCGTGGTGGCGCGGGCGCAGGTGGGCGCGGACGAGAGCGGGAGGAAGAAGGCGGAGCGGATGTGCGCGGTGGCGCTGTGGTGCGTGCAGTACAGACAGGAGGAGCGACCGTCGATGAGCAACGTGGTGCGGATGCTGGAAGGCGACGACGACGTTGCCCCACCTGCCGTGAGCCCCTTCGCGCATCTCGAGCTGGATCTCGAGCCCCTTGAAACCGCTGTCACCGACACCACCACGCTCGACTCCGCCGCCACATCTTCAGGCTAGCTAGTTTGTTGTCGAAAGAGAAGGAGAGTGTTTAGGCAATTTTTCTTTCCATATTCTCCTAGCTTCTTGTGCTTCTATAACTTCCTACACGATTTAGTTTATAGACTCATTTATATGCGTGACAGACTGAGATCGTGTCCTTCGGCCTCAACTACCCTGCAGCCTGCCCGTACCGGGCAGTTGGCCGACTGAAGGACGATCTGCGTCGTCCACGAACACCCGTGCTGACTCTTGCTATTGTTACCACCAACTGCGCTAACTGCTCCAGAAACTGACTGGCTGCGCTCGACCACGGTCTGCAGCTACGACCTTTGCAGACACATGCGCCATGACCCAGGTGCTTACGACTATGGCACCCACGATTACAATGCTTACGACCATGACGCTGGTCGTTACGACCACACACAGCGTGGTCGTAACCGACCACGCACGACTCAACCTGGTCACACACCTTATGGCTAGTTAGATTTATTCGATCACAAAAGCTAGTGCCTAGTAGATATAATAAATGCTGCTTTTCACGTATATCTCATGTAAATATAGTTGTAATTGTTGGTTAGCTTGGGATTTCATGATGACTTACTAGCTTCACCGCCATCTTGTGCCACTCAGGCAGTGGCTTCTCCCACGCGCTCTCCTGCTGCTGGATAATTTTTTGAGCTAATTTTTGTATCTAAAAATTTTCTAAACTGGCCTTCTTCCACCTCCAGCCAAACGTTATATGCCATGCCTATCAATTCTCGACTCCACTGACATCCCTGCTCAGTCTAATCCCATCTCCACCCCACTTCTATCCCTTTTTCAGCTTGCAACAGGTTGAAATGGCAGCAGAATTGCTGCTGCTGCATGTTGTTTACAAGCTCGATCGCCCTCTGTTTCTCCCTCCTCGCCTTATTTGAAGAAACCGATCGCGTCACTTTGTATTCAATCCTCCCCTCTATAACCTGCTCAAATTTTAGCTCGAGAGCTTCTTTATCTTGGCGTGTATTTCCCAACGCCGACGAGCGCACCCGCTGCAGCCGCAGCGAATACATTGCCGTTCCCACTCCGTTGGTTAGTTTTTGTCCGAGACGTTCACATCACTTTGTGTTCTTAGCCTTAAGGATCAAAAGCCCTCTATTTATTTTGAGTTTCATGCAGCGCATCTCCAGGAACGTGATTTCTTCCCCAACTCTGACCAAAACCGGCCACCGACATTTCCATCCTTCGCACAGCGCATCTCTCTTCGATTCCTCGCTGCTAGAGCACCCCATTGGACTCCTCTACCTCCCCCAAGGGTAGGCTTGAAGCTTCATCCACCGAGGAACTCCCTCCACATGCACCCACCACTGTTGCCTTCGGAGCTCCGTAGACAGCTCACACCGGCCCTCTACCCCCGTTGAGTGGTCCTGTGAGTTCCCCTTGACCCATAGATGCTCTCTCACCCCTCCCTTTCCTCTCGGGTGAGCCAAACCACATTTGCCCCATTCGGCCTTCGCCTTACCATCGTCGTGAGCTCACCACAAACCACGAGAGAGCGAGCTGCAACCACCGTTGGAACCGTAGTCTCCCAAGTAATCCATTTTTGTAGTTCCTACTGCCTCCCTAGTCTTTCCTTGCCACCGTCCAAGCTCCAACAGAGAGCTCTAATGGTGGCTCTGTGTCTCTCTCTCCTCCCTCCAGTCAAGAAAAAGGCAATGCACGTGTATGACACATGGCCCCACTTGTAAGACTTAAAGTAAAGACTCATTCAATATATGTGTATGGCTTGTAGGTAGGGCTATGCACTTTTCAACCAAACCAGAAAAACTGGACCGAAAAACCGAATCGAATCGGTCAACTCGGTTTGACCGGTTTTTGACATTCGGTATGGTTTTCAGATTTTGGGTTTTTTTGCATTCGGTTTTTCGGAAAAAACCGACTGAAAACCGAAGAAACCGAAAATACCGAAAAACTATTTAGCACGCAATGTGCTATCAATGGGTTTCGAACCCACAACCAAAGGTTCAACTCAATGTATATATTACATATGTACATAAAAGCTCTGGTTTTCTCTACTTCAAGTTATAGCTCACTTCAAAGTTCAAACAGAGTAAGACTAAGACAGATGTTTCTAATGGGTAGAGAACATCATTAATTATTATGCTTTATTACTTTATCCATATGTCATCGAATCTCCATACTCCATTAGAGTGTTTCTAAAATTCTAATTCTATTGCCAGTAGTATATGTATTATCGCCTACTCGCCTCGCTAGTGCTATATCGTTTGCAATTTGCGTCAACTTTGGTAAATTAGGATTTATCGATACCGAACCGTACTTCTAAAAATACCGTATATTACTGAACTACAAACACCATATTTACCGTATATACCGAACTGATTAAACCAAAAAAGTCGATTGCACAGTCCTACTTGTAGGACCCAATAGTAAGCAAAAGACTCTGAAATTCGAAAATGGGAAAAAGATTTGATACATGAGGCCCACGGCCAAACAGTGAAAGCCATTTCTTTTTTCAGGATTTTTCAAACCTAGCTAAATTCAAATGTTTATAACTTTTGCATATGTACTCCAAATTTAGTGATTTTTATGTCCAACTTTTTCTAAAATCATCCTCTTTCTGAATATGGAAAAATATTTAAATTTTTTCTTAGTATAAATTTATTTGGCTCTTATTTGTATTTGTTGGATTTTACTGAATAGATATCGTCACGTCGGACAATTTCGAGAATGCGTCCGAATAATTCTCTGAGCAACAATAGTAAGGCAAGCACTCATTTGACTATGTTGATTCCAATATTTCAATTATTGTACATTGTTTGCAAAATCTGTTATGTATACATGTATGTTCCATAAAATTTGCTATACTATGGATAATGGTAGTTACAACTGCTTGTATGCATTGAATCTCCTTGCAAACTTGATATCCTCACTATTGTAGTCCTTGATATCCTCACTATTGTAGTCCTTAGTACATGGTTTAGACAATAGCTAATGTTAAATTGGGTATATTACATTGAGCATATGATCTAGATGTTTAGCCACGCGCTAGTTTTCATTAAGTTTGATCATTTGGAAAAATTTACACGTGGATATGGGTGTTTTTGAAATGTTGGACCAGTGAAGAAACCTTTGTTAGTTTGGTATAAAATAAAAAAATGTAATTTTTAGATGCGGACGAGTTATATGATAAACTGTAAGATATGAGAGAGTATCTCGCTTGGGTCAATTAAGGATCGAACACTGTTGCCGCACAGCTAAGTCACACCGTACAACCATATGTGCTATATGAGTTCTGGCTTTAGCTGATTAAGTTGTTTAGGTCTAGCCTTATATTTTAGTAGGCCGAAGCAGTGAAGGCATTCTAGGAAGGTTTGCTCATAGGGGTTCCCTTCACCAAGTAGTTGGGACTAAAACTTGCTGATATAACGATGAATGCTCACTTAGAGGAATGGCACGCCTAAGTGAGGGTCTGTCATTCAGCCCACTTGGGAAAAGGACACACCCAAGTGAGGGTTTGTCTATTCATCGGGCTGGTGTAAGGTTAGTAATAGATGACTTAAAGGTTATATGATAATCACTTTTGTCACATGCCCGAGGAAGCGTGTAGTTGCCGACAGTGTATTTGATAATCTCATGTGGGTAAAATTGTACAACATTTTTAAGAGTGTTAAAAACTATTTAAATAGCCATGCTTGCGGTCATGAGTGTGCTTGGATGCAGCCACAATGGGTATAGTTTTTATTTTCAAAATTGTTTCACTAAACATGATGGGATGGCATGTGCACGTCTTTCGTGTGCCGTGCCCATGGGTAGGAATTGTGCGATGTTCACAACCGAGTAAGGCTGCGAATGGATGTGATTTATAGTTATTAAAGTTATATAAATGTTATTTCATTATATGTCAAATGTTTTTTATAGTTATGTTGCAAATTACTACTTATCTATATTGCTAATAAAACTTGCTTCATGCTGAAAATAACTTACCATAGTGCCTCATTCTTTGTTAGCCTTGCACACACACACACACACACACACACACACACACACACACACATATATATATATATATATATATATATAATAATGTTGCGATATAAATAAATATAGGGCATATTTCATATTTTAACGCAAAATTATTGTGAAGTTTCCTCTATACCCCTAAAAAATATCCAACTTTATTTTATATTCTCTATATGCATGCATTGAATATAGTGCTTAGAGATAATAACTAGAGGTAGTCTAGTCATTTCCAATATCTCTTTCGAAATGACTAGAAGAGTGTAGATGTTCTAGATTTTTTAGATCAAGGGACATTATTTTGACGCATGTCAAGAATCCAATGGTCCTTAACCTCTATAAATAGAAAACCTTGCCTCTTGCTATGACATAGCATTTGAGTATGGTAGAATGTGAGTTTAGGGTGTGAGTGTTAGGCTAACCACCAAAGGACTATAACTACACTCTTGTGTAATAGTGTTTGTGTCTTTAACAAAGTAACATTTTTGTAATTGTGAATCTCCCGGTTAGGCCATGCTATTTCTAAGTACTTAGTGTATTGTTAAGTTGTGATTTAACATGAGCTCGAAATTACTAAGTCCTAGCTTCAACGTGAGTGGCTCAGCTATCTTGCAATTGTTAGTTTTGACTTCCAAAGAAGCTAAAGCCAAAAGCCACAAAAAAGCCAAAAAAGAACAGGGTCGTTATCGTTTCTTATTTGTTTGATCTATGTTTTTTGACTTGATTAAGTCGAAGAGTCATGCAATACTACTGCATTCCAACAATCTAGCAATTGTGATTTTTACTATTTGTCTTCTTCGATTTAAGCTAGGTTTTGAATCCTGGTTGTCTTACATTCCATCTACTTGGAAGCTCCTACTTGTTTTTCTTTTTTCTAATCTTTTATTTTATGTGTTAAGCTGTCTGCTTGTCACCTTCTAGTTTAGTAATTCAAATATGAAGCTTTATTTGAAGCATATGACAACGGGAATGGGTGCTCCAAGGATATTTTAAATATTTTGGCAGTATTGAAAAAAGTAGCATGCTAGTAGTAGTTCTTTTAATCATGTTTAAAGTAAACTGCAATGACGTTGAGGCCATCACTAGATTGCTCGCTCATGGTATCCCACTTCTTACTATCATGGCATTCGGTGTCCTTTTCAAGTACCTCAATGCCGACGAGATCTACTGTGGTGTCTCTACTAGCAAGACCAACCAGTACCACGCTGTGGTTCTACACAGCTCAGGTGCCACTCTTCAGAATCATGGGTTTCGGTTTCGTGGTGAACATTTGGATGGCCTGACCAGGACGTTTTACTGCTGCCGTAACTCGCATGGTAATCGTGCACATCCCTCTTACAAGAACCGAAGTCATGGTGGTGACTTCAAACTTTGAGCTGATGAGATCGTAGGTGATCTATATGAGTTTGTCTTGGAAGAGGACGATTATCCTGACGAGTAGCTTCTGTTAGAATTTCTTTTGGTGGTCCATGTGTTTATGTTGTTAAATCTATATGCTACATTATGATAGAATTTGATAGATAAATTACACAAATCAACATACTAAACATGATAATAGAGAACTTTGAGCTATGGTCGGTAGTATGAAGATTCCAAAGTATGTTTCTGTATATTCTTGCCATTATATCATACCTTTAGCCATATGCCATCATTCAGTGTGGTACCTCTCCATATTCTAATCAGGTCAGTACTCAACAGACAACCATCTAAATTACAGCCATTTGAAGCAGCACATAACATAAAAATTGATGCGACATTGAAATGATCAGTAAAAGGTAACAAGGTTACAGAGAGTTCCCCAAGGTGAATGCGGACATGAAGCTTCATGTCTGAATCACGAGAAGCACCAGGACAAACATATGCACATGATCTACATGCTTTGTTTCCAAAGCATGTAGTTGTCCACACTAACCGACATATGAATACAAGAAACCTCCATCAATGTAGAAATGTAGAGATTTTCAATATGGAAGAAGCCAAAAGTTCTTTTGATGTTTCTTGTTTTTTTTAAGGAATTTGCTGATTCTTGCTTGCTTAACACATGCTAAGTCGAATGATGCTTTCGGGGAGTTGGAATAGTTGAGGGCAAGCTGACGAACGGGTGCGTAACGCGTGGGAATCTGCCAAACAGTTTCGGGCCAAGTCCCGAAGAAAGCTCTAATGCGCTGTTTAATGAGCCTGCGTAGTTGTCGGGACCCCTAATTTCCGAATCCGGACCCTCTGTGTATTACAGCACTAGTCCCAGATCAAAGCTAGTGCACACAGTCAAACAGTGATGATTACATAACCAACAACGCTTTCTTACAATAATAGAGAGTACCGACCAAAAGGCCTCTTTATTACAACTGAGGTTTCAAGACCTCACACACACACAAAACAAAAACAAACACAACGGAAGCAAAATAAATCCAGCGGATGAAGACCCATCAATACGCCACAGGCAATTGACTGGGGAGCGCAACCTAGTACTCCGGAAAGCCTTCGTCGAATCCATATGCACCGTAGTCGAAGTTTCCTTCTTGAGCTTCATATTCCTCTGATTATTATTTTAAGTGTAGTATGTGAGTACATAAAGTACTCCGCAAGTCTTGGGAAAACGCAGTAGATGCAAGGCTTAACAAAGGAAGGTTATATTGTTCTTTTGCACAAATCAATATTTTATTTCAAATACCATTAAATATTTTTGAAGGCATTAATTTAATAAAGTATTTATTTTAACAAAAACTATCAAATTAAATAGTGATAGTTACAACCACCATCACTAGAACATTGGCTCCAACCGCCAAGGTTTTAAGAAAAACGGGTTACACCACCCACGCTGGCTACACCGCCAGGGACAACTCCGGGAGTTCCAACCACTCCTGGTTTCTAAAATATTTTCTTTGAAAACAAAACCAAAGATCTACCATGTGAATGCATTCCTTGCCCGCCCTTGACCGTGGGCACGGCTATTCGAATAGTTTTATACTCTGCAGAGGTTGTACACTTTACCCACAAGAGATAAGTTATCTTAATAGTCAGCATGCTTCCTTTGGCATGAGACCCAGATAAAGTATCACAAAGCTTTTACCTTACTCTAGTCTAGCCAGACACCACCCGCTGAGGTTTCACCGTGAAGGGTTAAACCACCCATCGAAGCCCCTCTTGCGCCAGTATGAGTACAAGAAACCCTGTCCTCATCGTGAATAACCAAGACACCGGCACCCACTTTCCATCGGTGGTACCTAAACTAGTCTATCATAAGTTAATCGCCTAGGTCGCACCCATATAGACATGTGGTTGTACGGCATCGCCGATCCGACAAACACAAACGTCGGTCCTTAATTGACTAGGGCGGAACATACACTTTACAAGTTCTCGTGCTAACCGCATCAAACCAATCTTACCATCTGCCCTAGTCTAAACCAACTCCCACATTTTATTTTATTTTAAAGAACAGTGGCAACACCAATCGCCACTAACTTTCTGAACAAAAGTCTAAATCAATGAAATATAATTTCCCTTTCCAAGGTTACAAAAGTTATATAGCACGACTAAGCATTTTTCTACCGGTACAACATTCACCAAAGTTTTATAATAATCTCATTATTGAGACAAAGGAAATCCTAGGGTGTCAAAGGTACATGGTTGTCAATGTCAAATGAGGGTATAACAATTGTCGATTTAACTATTATCTCTAAAACATGAATTATCATTTTATGTAACATAGCAATGCAATAATTTAAAATAATCAAAACATTTCTCAAACATGGGTTCAAGATGTTCAAAGGAGACTTGCCTCCGTGTGTGATATCTTGACTTTCTTGCTGCGGGTCGGAAAATTCTTCGGTGACGTCGGGTTCTACGCGCGGAACGATAAATACAAAAGAACAAATAAATACAAATAAAAATCACAAAAATACAAAATATATACTGGAAGAAAGGTTAAGATTTTAGATGAATTTAGGAGAAAGAATCAACGGATTCGGAGTTCAAATGAAGGAGAACGGATATCTGGAAGTTTTAGATATCACATGAAATGATAACAAAATCCGAGAATTTCTTTTTGAATAAAACGGTGTCGATTGGTTGCGAGGTGGTGGCGAACGGACAGAATGAAACTCCGGTGACGAGGCGAAGATGGTGACGTGGGTACGGCATCGAGAAACGGAGGCAATCACTGGCGGTGAGGGGAAAACAGTAGTGACGGCAAAAGGACAACGACAAGTTGGAAGGAGATAGTACCAGGTATGGAACGTGGAGATGTAGGGTGAGCACAGGGTGGAACACGATATGGTGAAGCTAGGAAAATTATTGGCTAAGCTGAAACTTCATCGGAGACGATACAATCGACGTTTGAACGACGACGGTAGAGAAAAAGGAAAAACTTGATATCTTGGTGCTCGGTGAAGCGAATCCAAAACCATTTGAAAGGTAGCTACCTGGGATGGTTTGGCACGATATGACGTGAACGGATTGGGGAAAATACCACCGGATGAATGGGGACACTAGATGCCATTGGCGGCCACGGCGAGGTGTCGGAGGCGAAAATTTGTGAAGGCTTTTTGGGGAAAAGGAAGTGAGCACGACATAGAACGCGGCGAGGCAAGTCTAAGAAAAATTACGGCACAGGCTAAAACTCAACAAAGACGACGAATCGACCTCGGGAGTCAAAAACGGCCATTTTTGCGGAAAGTTCAATTTCGGACAATTGACTCCACGAAAAATTAAATAAAAATGATAGATAAATTGTTTGGAGGCTAGGACACGATATGACGCGAACAAAATTAAAGCGCCACCGAAAAGTGGTGTACGCGCAAGGCACGGTTTCAATGTCTGCTCGACCGGTCGACGAGGAATCGGTGAGTCTTCGAGTGATGGCAATGTGAGCATGGCGTGAAACGCCGAGGCGAACTCAACGATGCATGCACGGCTCGGCCAACGGACATCGGATGGTGACGAAACATGGCGGAGAAGACATTAGGCGACCGGCGGGTTGGCATCGGCGTTCCGGGCAAACGGAGAGGAGTTAGAGGGTGAGGTTTGCGGAGAAACGAAGAGGAGAACGTCGGAAACACAATGCTCACCTCGGTTTTGATGGAACACGCGCGGTCGGCTCGCAGCGAGGAGAGGAACGACGGCACGGTTTGGGCACGGTGGTCCGATGATGCTTCGGTGATGCTCCGGCGAAGGCGAGGGGAGCACCGCGTAGAACGCGAGGAGGCGAAGCAAACGGTGTGGTCAAAAGTGACCGGACTCCACTGTAGGCGGCGCAATCGACCGAAGAACGCCGATTGGTTCACAAAAGTAAAATGGAGATTGTGGAGAGAAGAAAGAGATAGAGGACTTGAGATTTTCGATGGTGAATGAGGATGAGGAGAGGCACCCGGTGCTCCCTTTTATAGGGGTGGAGGTGGACGGGAGAGAGAGATCAAAGAAGGAATGTCTTTAGGTGGCATGGCATATTCCCGCGAAATCAGCGCATGAAATTGGGGGATTAGGCCGGGGATGGAAAGGTCTTGATGAGAGGATTTAAATGCCCTTGATTTCGTACAAAATGGTGGAGAAAATCACGGGAAATCAAAGTTTGAAAAACGGCGTCCATGGCGTGCTGCGCGCGCTTCGTTCGACGACGATGAACAATGTCACGGGCAATCGTTCATCCTCTCTCCTCTTTTTTTTTGTATTTTTGTTTGAGATTTTGAAATTGAGCTCAAACAAACTCCGAAAATTATGACGAATTTTGAAATTGTATTTTTATAAGAATTTAGAAATTTTAATGGGCTCAATCGGAGTTAAAACGAAAAAGAACGGGCTCTTGAAAGTTTGAAAAGAGAGAAAAAGAATAAACCGATTTTCTGGAATTATTTTTGAACTGAAAAATGAAATTATGACGTCATCAAGGGAAATGATTTTCAAATGAATTATTTTTCTGTGGAAAAGAAATTTATGACGTCAGCAAGGATTTGATTTTCTGGCCGAATTATTTTTGTAAAGGAAAATGATTTTATTCACTGACAGGTGGGACCGGATTTATCAGCGAGAGAGAAGAGAGAGAGGAAAGAGCGGACGATCGGATGAGCGATGTGGCGCAAGGAGGAAATCGGGATCATCGGATGGAGAGCGAAGGGTTTAAGTGAAGATGGACGCACGAGATTAGCTTGGGCGGCGGAGGATTAAATTTGATTTAGATTTTCAGAAAACACCAGAAAATTCAATAAAGCTCAGAAAAATATGAAATTATATCCAAAAATTCCAGGACAATTCAAACAACTTCCTAGAGACATTTTGGACTTAATAAAAATATTTCCAACTACTGTTGGTATTTTAATTTTCATACTTAAAATACTTTTTATTTTCAAAATAGATTTTAAAACTCTGAAAACTCGAAAACCAAATATAAGTTTAATAATTCCAAATAATTAATTTGACATAGTATTTTACAGAAAATCAAAATATCATTTTATTCAATAATATTTTTAAGTTTTACTATAAATTACTTTTCAAATCCAAATTTTCTAAAAGCGTAAAATCGTGGCAAACAAAATTCAAATTTCATACAAACAAAACTCTTATTTTTATTTTAATCTAAATTAATTTAAATTAATAATTTAAATTTTTTTCCTCCAAAAATTTGAAATAAACAGCTGGGCTGTTACAGTAGTGGTTGAGCAATGGACATGATATATTTCACATTCCCAGTGAAGGTCATAATTCGCAAAAACATTTAGTATTAGAGGAGGTAGAGTGAAAGATTCGCCAAGTGTGAAATCCTATCGTAATCGAGGAGTCAAGGCTCTATTGCTATGATAGTTTTCTTATGACCTCTAATAGTTCCCCAGATTCTGTTTCTTAACACCCTCTAGGTTAGTCATGCACATCATGAGTCATAAACATACATTTGGCATGGGTTCATTGTGACATCACTGCTGATCATTACACTTAAAACATACATTTGACATGGTTCATGATATGACAATTGATGATAGAAACAAGGCATGCACAAATTTCATATTAGTAAAACTTTACTTAAACAGTAACAATTTAAGTAACAAGGCAGGTATTGTCACCACCAAAGATGACAAATCATACACGTTGGTCCTCAAGCGGCGAAATACACGCTAGTTAAGACTGATTGTACCACCAAAAAAATCAGGATTTCAACTTGATTTTAGTGAACAACACAAACACATAGACCACCAAAAGAAATTCTGACAGAAGCTCACTACTACAGAAAGCCTAATACTAGACGCCAAATCACAGACAGTTTTGTGAAACCGTCTGTGATGCATACTATTATAGACGGTTTTAATTTGGAGGCCGTCTATGGTATTTGTGGCAGGAAAAAGGAGTATCATAGACGGTTCTTACCGAACGGTGCGTGATATCGAATATCGCGACGGTTTTATAATATAAACCGCCGTGATATTCAGATATCACGCACGGTTTTATTATAAAACCGTCGTGATATCGAATATCACCGACGGTTTTATTATAAAACCGTCTCGTGATATTTGAATATCACGACGGTTTTATTATAAAACCGTCGTGATATTCTAGTATCACAGACGGTTTTATAATAAAAATCGTCTGTGATACATTTCCCGCCTTGCAATCCCTCAAAATTTCATATTTTCCCGCTTAAGTCCGAGTATGATTCAGTTTTGAGAAACCTTCAGTAAAACGAGCATAACTTTTGCATACGGTGTCCGTTTTCGATGTTCTTGTACTCGTTGGAAAGCTAACGATGAGCCCGATCCAAAAATAACAACACGCTTGCGCCTGTTGCCCTCCAAGTCCCCAAACATTGGCCATCTTTAGACCTAAACCTGCGTCATAAGTTTTTAGTTTTTGTTTTTGCCCTTTTTCTTGGTCTTCCTTTTGGAATTTGGATTTTGCTTCAACTGAAAAGTTGTAGATCTCGTCGAAACCTTTCAAATGAGTATATATAAGCCATATAAAACTTTGCTATTTTCTCTTTTCAGACTAGTTGTTTATTGCATCGGTATATAAAATTTTGTGCTCTAATTCACAGACGGTTCTATATATAAATCACAGACGGTTCTTAATTAAAAACTGTCTGTGATTATACCTATCACAGACGGTTTTTAGTTACGAACCGTCTGTGATATTTGCACCACAGACGGTTCGAAAGCCGTCTGTGATGATCTCGTATTATTACTGACCCATAAATTCAAACGGTTCACAAAACCGTCTGTGATAACGTTTTTGAACCATCTGTGATGACCTTTTCTGTAGTAGTGGCTACTCGTCAGGATAATCGTCTTCTTCCAAGACAAACCCGTATAGATCACCTACGATCTGATCAGCTCAAAGTTTGAAGTCACCACCACGAACTCGGTTCTTGTAAGAGGGATGCACATGATTACCATGCGAGTTACGGCAACAGTAAGATATCCTGGCTAAGCCATCCAAATGTCCAGCATGAAATCGAAACCTATGATTATGAAGATCGACACCTAAGCTGTGTAGAACCACAGCGTGGTACTGGTTGGTCTTGCCAGTAGGGACACCATAGTAGGTCTTGCCAGTAGGGACACCATAGTAGATCTCGCCAGCATTGAGGTACTTGAAAAGGACACCGAATGTCATGATAGTAAGAAGTGGGATACCGTGAGTGAGCAATCTAGTGATGGCATCAACGTCGTTGTAGTTTACTTTAAACATGATTAAAAGAACTACTACTAGCATGCTACTTTTTTCAATACTGCCAAAATATTTAAAATATCCTTGGAGCCCACATTCCCATTGTCCTATGCTTCAAATAAAGCTTTATATTTGGATTAGATCTAGCACATGATAAAAATATTGGTTAGAAACGACTATAAGTTTCAAAAAAAATATGTCATTTGTGCTCAATTTGATTAAGCTACTAAAAGAACCAAGTACTTGAACCAATGTTTCACTCTTGAGCATATAGCACTCTATTTAGACTCAATATTAGCTTATTGGTTCCGCTTAGCTTAATTGACATGACCTGCATCGTCCTTGGATGTCTCTAGCTAGACTTTGCTTATTGATGACTTGACTTGCTCACAAATTGCACTACATTTCAGATTGTCATCTCTTTGGTTTAGTTGGTATATACATATCTTGTCATGATCTAGATAGTTTTTTATTGAGTTGTGGCTTGGTGTAATCCGTTATGGTCATTTTGAATAATTCTCATGGCTCTAATGCTTAAATTGAATAAGATATAGCCATTTCATCCATATCATGATCTATTCTCCTCCTTGCATCTTGATGATTTTATTGCCAAAAGGGGGAGAAAAATGGAGAAAAAGCCTTCTCATGAAGATTTGCTAGAGCTTTTGAGGAAAACTTGCTCTATCTGTTTTCGCTCTAGTTTTCTCCTTTGTCTACATGGTCATAAGGTTCTTTGCATTTTCATGGACCATGTATGACTTTCAAACCAAACTTTTATGCTTTTTCGGTGTTTGTCAATATACTCATCAAGGGGGAGATTGAGAGACCATGTGAGAGGTGCTCCCATATTTATGATGAGTAATTGATTCGTGTGCTGAAAGTTTGCAAAATGGATCAGGTCTGCTACTCCCAGATTTCTGTGAGCAGTACTACCGGAGTTTCAACGGCGGTACTACCGCGAAGCGGTACTACCGCGTTGTCAACGGCGGTACTACCGCCTGTGCGCAGACAGAATAGTGAGGGCATAAAGTTTGAGTTTGATTTGTGTGGTTCGTGTGTGAATTAACAATTGATGCAAATGTTAATTCCATTATCTCAAACGGTGCTATGTGATGTGTTTCTTGTTTGTGTGGATGCAGGACTTTGAGGAGGAGTCGTGGCGAGACACGGGATGACCGGACTAGGCACAGACGGTGCTGAGGTCAGAACGGTCGGGATGTGCTGAAGATGGCGTGGACTCAAAGTGGTTGCGAGGCGTGCACAGCAAGGAACGAAGGAAGCTTCCCGGAAGGTGCAGCAGGGGCGTTTTGGGAAAGTGTGAGTGTCAGACCCGGATTTTTCAATCCGAAATCTCCTGTGATTTAATGCACTATTCCACGGATCGAGAGATAGTGCTCACGATTCTGAAAATGAATATCAAATACATACCATGCGGAAGCATAAATAAAATAGTAAACTTACTCATGAGCCGATTAGGCGAAATCAATAAATTGCGCAATGGAAGAACAAAGCACACAGTGGGACCTTCAGACATGCCCACAGCAGCCAACCGGAGGTTCGCGACCTAGCCCTTGACGTCTTTACCTTCTTTGCCTTCAAGACCCAAGTATTGCTGATGCGTAGTGATCTGATTCCTGATTCTGGATTTTGTTATGAGAGCGAGTGTGAGCACACTAACCACCGTGCTCCGCAAGCCAATACACAGAATGCAAATATATAGTATGCATGTCTTATCAAAGGAAAGGCTCGGGTTGTTTTATTTGCCAGAAAACGCTTTTGGTAACATTGTTATTATTAAACCATAGTGTTATTACTGCTACCTAAAACTTCCCACGGCGATTGCCAAATTGACTCACTCTCCCAAATGCCATAATTGACTTAATTCTCCAAAGACACAATTTTCTTACTAAATGTCGTCTAAGACTCCAAACAATGAGTGGCATCATTTAGCTAATCCACCGATCAAACCCTTTATATATATACATTCATTTTGAATCTACCAATGTCTTCACGTATTCCGAATTCATACTAGTCCAATCTTGTAATCAATATTTACCAACTCCCTACTTCTGAATTCCAATGATTCCCTAATAGGATTACTTTTTAATCCACCGACATCATTCATATCAGAACTTTCTAACAATTCAATCCTTTCTGCTACTGATCCAAAACCATAAATTGCTCTTTCCATAATCATCCATATTTTCATTATTTATCTCTAACTAATTCATCAATACTTCTGCACCAAGAATATCATTAATCTAGTTTATGCTTCAATTATCATATCTCCAAATTTCCTCAAATTCAAATCATCTATCTAGATCAATTCCTGTTAATCCCATTAAATCCAACAATTACCTTTACACTCTTCTAATTCTCCAAAATCATTGATCCAGATTATACTCCGGTAATTATTATTATCCCTCCGATATACCCAAAAATTCAATTCATCCTTCCAGTATTTTAATCAAATCCTATCAATCTCATTATTACTAACATCTCTCAAGAATTTATATTAGTGTCGTAATCCAACAATTTCTTTTGCACACTCTAATCTTCCAAAAATCATTTAAATCATCTTTCTAACCCATCCATTCATATAGACTCCACCGATTTATTTCTCCTAAACCCCTTTCTAATATTCTCTTTTTATAATCGACAGGAACCCACCAACATCGTTATGTATTTACCACAACAGTCATCCACTCTTCCTACGACTCTATTTATCTTCCTATCACTTTACTTTGTAAAAGCAGAAGCTTTATCATCGTTTAGCTTTTGAAATATAATACATAGAAAACCTCCTGAGACTTAGCAGTTTGAACAAACCGTAATATATATATATGAGAATGCAATAACAGTAGCGATTCAGATTCCATCCACCATTACATGGCATCTGCACCATATGCTTAATCCTTCAGCGTTATAGCCGCTTAACTTATCACTGGGCGACACCCAGGACAACACAAACCAGGGCCTTGCACTGCCCTTCACTTTTTCCTTCCCACCCACAAAGTTTTTGAAATAGAACTATATCTGGTTAAGTTTCCCATGTCCGCCCATGACCGTGGGCACGGCTATTCGAATAGTTTTGACTCTGCAGAGTTTGTACACTTTCACCACAAGAGACAATCAACTCTTTGCCCCACACGATTCCTTAGTCATGTGGTTGAGCAGACCATCACAGTGACTGTTCAAAGTACCTAGTTCCTTTTGTCATCTCACCCTATGGGCTTATCCCACGTGCGGTGGGTCCCATACGTTGCGCGGGATGTTTTTCATAGTTACTAACGCAGCCGGGCTCCACTTCCCGCAACGCTTAGAACAGCTGGAAAACTTCACCCTCCCCTTGGTGTCCCTTTAGGCCTCCCTTTGCCCTTGCTTATCCACTTCAATCCACTACCAGTGAGATGAGTCCAGGAGTTTCGATACAACTACTTAGCCAAGTTGTACTTTACAGACTTCTTGTTGCACTGTTTTACGTGGGAGATCATGACAAGATTAAGTCCTTAGCGGTATCTGGGCGATTCTACCACAACCCACTTTGTGCCTCCACTGCACCATTCACACACACACCATCGAACCATTCGCCCAGATATTCAAGCAAGTAGGGTTTTGGGAACATAAAATAATCATATCGAACATATACCAGTCATTACCACCATGACTGCCCAACCAAATCTCTTCATGATTATAAGTGATGCTTGGGCGTTTTCACGCCCATGAATATCTATGCAACACTACGCATGACGTAATAAATTACGGACTTATTTTCAAAAGGTTACTATCATAATTTCGCTAGGGCGACAAGGATCATATATTCAAATATTCAACAAGGGGGTGTAATATTCATCAAGGCAAACAATGGGCATATAACTAGAATCTTGAATTAGGCATGTATTTGTACATAAAATAACAGCATGCAATTTGGTAATTTAAACAAAAGTAATTTGCAGAAAATGTAGGTTCAACATGATCAAAGTATTGACTCGCCTGACGCGGTTTACCGCGGCCTTGAGCTCATACAATGCTTTCTCTTGAGCTTTTGGTCTCTATCTTCTCCTCGAGCTCGACCTCTGAATCTTCACGGTTTCCAGTTTCTAATTACGCGCTAGATGACTGAATCCAAATAAAAGCAAATAACTCAAAAGATCCAAACAAGCCTGAATAAACTCAATTTAGTTTCATCATGAGGTAATGGGTGATTGGAGGCCAAGTCGGTGGCAGAATTAGGATGGCTTCATCTTTTTATTAGTAATCTCTTTTATCATTTTACATTTATTTAGGAAGTTCCATGAGGTAGGTTAGAACTATGATTCAATGTACGAGATTAGTGGAGCATTATTTCGTCGAGCGCTATATTCAGGACATGTTATATCTAAGCAATGTATACAATTTTTAGTTTACCGAATTGATACTTTAGTTTGGTTTTATAACATTTTGTGGTACGATATTTTACACACTAGTTATCACTAGGCATAGTTTTATTTTGGTTTAGAATCCATTTATACAAGCCTTAGTCGGTTATATACATTTGTGCGATGTTACCATTTATTCAAATCTATCATTAGGATTCCATTAATAGCACCATTCTTATTTTGTCTATACTTTAGTTATTGTTAGGCTTAACTTTATTCTTAATTTAAATTTATTTATCTAGGACCGAGCACGCCATACCAGGTTATACTTTACTATCAATCTCCAACTAAATCCACTATTGAGATTTATTTGTCGATGACACCCTAGTGATGACTTCTATCCATATTGCTACATTAGATAGTTTACTTTTATCATCGACTACCTAGGGGTTACTTTATTATAGCCACCACACACACACACACACACATATATATATATATATATATATATATATATATATATATATATATATATATATATATATATATATATATGTACCTACCTATTTCTCTATCAAGATATTTCTACTTAAAGACGCCCTTTTGGTTAAAGGTTGCTATTTAGTGCAAATTGAGTCTTAAAGAAGAAAGTTGTACCTATATACGTTTAGGTGATAGCTTGGCTTACTATTTAACTAAATTTACCATTGGTATATATATTTGATGGTGGCACGTTAAATGTTGAAATACAGGTTTTATTCATTAGTAAGGATAATCTTTAACTTAGACGTTTTTAATTAATATTTAGTCTTTTAGATAATTACTCAAACCACATTAATTAATCATGAACTAAACCAAATTTAAATCTTATTTACATCCTAGTTGAATTTATTAGCTTCTCTAAATTATTTTCTAATTTTTCTTATATTTTTTTTATTAAAATGGATTACAAAAATACAATAAAAATGGGTGGAAAAAGTGCAGCCGGCTGGGTTCGAACTATTGGCCTGAGGGCTGAGACTGCTAAGTGCGCCGAGCTAGCCAAGTGGGCGTTCAGTGTTTCGCGATGTATTGGGCGATCGTCACTTGAAGAAGTAAACGAATGGTTGGGAATTAAATCAGAGGAGCCGGCCGGCCAGTATCAGAGGAGGCGGGGGCGCACGGCTGGCGGCGAGGGCTCCGGCGAGGGGAGGTCGGAGGGGCGGGGTAAGTTGGCAAAACGGGTTCCTGAGTAGGTGTGGAAGCCGGTGGAGGAAGCGGTGCGGCCCGGGACGGTGCAGGTCGACGGGGGCGGCCGCTCGGGCGGCAAAGCGGTGAGGTGGGAAAGTGGCGGCGACGAGAGGGGAAAAGGAAGAAGGTGGGACGCGGGAGCTACACGGGTCAAGGGAAGTCTTACCATGCGTTGGGCTGCCGAGCAAGTCCGAGGGGAGCCGGCGTGAGTGGGTGGCGGCTACAGAGGGGTCCTCGTCGCCGGCGAGTTGGGGTGGGCCACGGGCCCAATCGATGGTGGGGACGAGTTGAGGGCATCGAGAGGAGTCTTCCCAGGCGAGGAATTGATGGGAGGTCGACTGAGGGGAGGCGGCGGTGGAAATGGTGGCGGCGGCGGGGAGCACGCGCAGACAAGGCGAAGTGGGGAAGAATAGGGGGAAAGGCGCGAAGTTTGGGGAGGACCGAAGTCCTCTTATGGCCACAAGGGGGTCGGGCAGCGCGGAGGACCCAAGCGGGGGACGGGACCGGGCGGCGGTGGAGGACCGCGGGCCTTACCCAGTGGGGCTCGATGCGTGGAGGCGACGCTCGAGCGGCGCGTGCAGCAGATGTAGGCGCGGTAGCAGGGCAGAGTAGGGCGCGGCGCGCAGGCAGAGAAGAAGGAGAGAGGCGACGTGGAGAGCGCTCGGCCACGAGAGAAGAAAAGGAAGAGGAGAAAAGAAGGAGCACGCGCGCGGGGGAGAAGAAGGAAAAGAACGAAGCGCACGGGAGCGGTTCCACCGGGCAGAGGGAGGAAAGGAGGAAAGAGAGAGGGAGAGAGAAGAAAAAGGTGGGGCCCACATGGAAGAGAGGAAAAAGGTAGAAATGGAACCAGGGACAAGAAAGCTCATGCGAAATTTTTGAATTTAGATTTTTAGATTTTAAAATTTTAATTTGTATTAGGTTTTATTTAATTTTTGCTATACATTAGATATAAATTTCTGAATGTCCAAATTTGGGTTTCGTATGCTAATTAAATTTAAAAGGAAGAATTTCTAGCTTCAACCTTTTTGAGATCTGTTTTACTATATATATATATTTCTTTTTATTTTTCATAGATTTCCAACTGTTGGAACCTCAACCAAAATTTTAAAGGAACACCATCAAAATCCAAATTCCAAAAATATATTGCCAATAATTAAAAAGCTTCGTATTTTCAAATTTAAATTTTCCAGGATGTTACAAACCTACCCCCCTTAAACGAATCTCGACCCCGAGATTCCGGTAGAGTAGAAAGAAAAGAGGTGAGGTTATATTGGCTAGCAATAGGTTTCCGGGTGTTGCTTGACGCATAGTTCTTCAGCTTCATAGGGAGGTGAAATCTGCACAATAGGGGTTAGAACTTGGAGAAGTAAAAAGGGAAGAGAGAAACCTTGTTCTCCTAGATAGGTCGTAGACTTTCAAATACTTGTTCTTCGACATTGTTGTCTTCACTTCGTCGTCGAATGAAGTAGTCGCATTGTTTGGTGGACATACGGTTGTAGAGTTTTACACTGATAGGTGGGTAGCAATAGTCTGTGTCTTAGGGGGTAGAGGGCCTTAGGAATGCAGAGGTGATGATGGGTATTTTTGGTAGGGTGGTCTTTCACTTTTGCTAGGGTCTTGCCCTTACTCTAGGGTTTTGACAAGCTGGTGATTTTAGCTAAGGGTACATCTCGTAATCCTTACCTACAGAAGATTTTTGGCTTTATGGATCTCGTGTTCGGTTTGATTTGGCCAAACACAAACTGTTGCATCTCCGTGGTAGGCATACATCATATCGATACTCCCAGAAGTGATTACACGCCATAGTAGCCTTACAACATTTGGTCTACTCTTGCTACCCCCCTTAAAATAAATAGTCACAGATATTAGTTATTCTTCCTAACTTCGGGCCTGATAAGTCCTTTGGCGACTTGGAGACTTGTCCGTTGTATCTCAGCTGGCTTGGTCAGCAACAGGCTCATGGAGCGACTACTTGGGGCAGTGGTCTTGTCCTTCGCAGAGAAAACATGTGATCTTGCTTGTTGGGCATGCTTCAAGGGTGGTCTCCTTCAGCTTGGGCGCTAGTCAGTACATTGACTTTTCTCATGTCCCTTCTCCCCACAACGCCTACATGCTACTAGATTGATGAGGCAGTCGTCGGGGTAATGATGTTTCTTGCAAGACAAGCGAGAGGAGATCGGGCAATTGTAGCAAATATGTCCGGTTTGCCGCAAGTGAAACAGGCTCCTTGTCCAATTTGTCGTAGTGGAGGGCAGTGTTGTGCGATATGTCCTTTTTTGCCACACTCACTGCATATATTATTCATTGTAGCTTCCTGGTCTAATGATAAAGCTTTTGCAACTTGTTCTTCTTCGTCGGAGTTGAGGCTGATGGTGATGGCATCCATTATTCGCTTGTCTTTCCTCTTGATGGGGCAATTCTTCACATAATGTCCCTGGTCGCCGCATCTGAAACACTTGTCTTTCTGCTTTTGAGTGCCTTTATTTAGTGCAGGGCCACTGTTATTTTCACGATGATGGCCTCTCTTTGACTTTTCTCGTAGAGTGAATTCTTGTGACGGCTGGTACACATGGTTGGGGCTATTGCGAGCATCAACTATTATTCTTCCTCCTTGCTCCCGATCGTGGCAAGGGTCTTGCTTCTATCCATTGGGCCCGATAGGATTTTGCTGTAAAAGGTGAGAGGGAACAGCATGAGATGAGTGTCACATCGTAGAGGTAAGATATGCTAACCCATTAGAATTTTAAGAGAGTATACCCAGAATTTGGGGTGATACGGAACCACACAAATTTTGAAAGCAAGCTTTTCCTGTGACTGCGAAATAGGACGCCCGAGGGCAAGAAGGCAGTGCACAGGGCCATAGTGAAATCTTGCAACAATACAACGTCTATTCGGAGAAGCACGCATAAGGGGGCACAGGGTTCATCTGCGTAGTTTGTTTAAAACGAAACCACTTTATCTTCATGCCGATCTTCAACGTTCCTAACCTTGAATTTTTGGAGTAAGGGTACGAATGAGGATCAAAATTTTTCTTCCCAAAACAATAGAAAGAAGAGGAATGTATTTGGAGGTGATTGGCTTGATATAATCTCTTATTCCAGTATTAGCGCTATTAATATTATTATTTTAATGAAACTTTGTAGCAAAAATGAAGATTTTTCCTTTAACTAGGGTGATAAAACCAAACAAGGAAATAGGTTTTTATCAACATAACTCTTTCGAAGGTAACACCCCAAGATTAACCCTTAGGATCTATTTTTGAAAAACAAAGTTCTTGTTGGGGAAAGCTTTCAGGATATAACTTTGTTTTGAACTATTTGAGAAACCAAGGTAAAGTTTTGAATAAGTTTTTGGTAAGTAGTTTAACTTATGAAAATTTCCTCTAAGATCCGTGTTTGTGAAGTTGAGTTTGAAAATGAATTTCATAAACAATTTGACAATCAGTCCTCCAAGGATAAACACATTTTTTTGAAATAAAGCTTTAAATTCAAACATCATGACTATTGGCCGAAAATAGGTTTTCAAGGAGAGTTATCAGAGGAGTACTGGATTTTCATCCTTTTGAGTTCAGGGTAAGAGAGCATGAGAAGTAGAAATGGCTAAGGCAGCATGTAGATGAGAGGGAATCTTCTAAGAGAGATAAGAACGAGCAGTATAACTTGTATTTTCGGAGATAGTGTTTTTAAAGAAATATTTCTAGTCATGGAACTAACGGCCAGGCTAACTAGGTCACGACTGCAATGATATGCTCGATACCATCCTCGCCGGACCGGATTTTTCAATCCGAAATCTCCTGTGATTTAATGCACTATTCCCTGGATCAGTAGATAGTGCTCACAGTTACCGAAAATGAATATCAAATACATACCATGCGGAAGCATAAATAAAATAGTAAACTTACTCATGAGCCGATTAGGCCGAAATCAATAAATTGCAGCAGCGGAAGAACAAAGCACACAGGTGGGACCTTCAGGACATGCCCACAGTGACCAACCGGAGGTTCGCGACCTAGCCCTTGACGCCTTTACCTTCTTTGCCTTCAAGACCCAAGTATTGCTGATGCGTAGTGATCTGATTCCCGATTCGGATTTTGTTATGAGAGCGAGTGTGAGCACACTAACCACCGTGTTCGCAAGCCAATACACAGAATGCAAATATATAGTATGCATGGCTTATCAAAGGAAAGGCTCGGGTTGTTTTATTTGCCAGAAAACGCTTTTGGTAACATTGTTTTTATTAAACCATAGTGTTATTACTGCTACCTAAAACTTCCCACGGCGATTGCCAAATTGACTCACTCTCCCAAATGCCATAATTGACTTAATTCTCCAAAGACACAATTTTCTTACTAAATGTCGTCTAAGACTCCAAACAATGAGTGACATCATTTAGCTAATCCACCGATCAAACCCTTTATATATATACATTCATTTTGAATATACCAATGTCTTCACGTATTCCGAATTCATACTAGTCCAATCTTGTAATCAATATTTACCAACTCCTACTTCAATTCCAATGATTCCCTAATAGGATTACTTTTTAATCCACCGACATCATTCATATCAGAACTTTCTAACAATTCAATCCTTTCTCGCCATCGATCCAAAACCATAAATTGCTCTTTCCATAATCATCCATATTTTCATTATTTATCTCTAACTAATTCATCAATACTTACGCACCAAGAATATCATTAATCTAGTTTATGCTTCAATTATCATATCTCCAAATTTCCTCAAATTCAAATCATCTATCTAGATCAATTCTCGTTAATCCCATTAAATCCAACAATTACCTTTACACTCTTCTAATTCTCCAAAATCATTGATCCAGATTATACTCCGTAATTATTATTATCCCTCCGATATACCCAAAATTCAATTCATCCTTCCAAGATTTTAATCAAATCCTATCAATCTCATTATTACTAACATCTCTCAAGAATTTATATTAGTGTCGTAATCCAACAATTTCTTTTGCACACTCTAATCTTCCAAAAATCATTTAAATCATCTTTCTAACCCATCCATTCATATAGACTCCACCGATTTATTTCTCCTAAACCCCTTTCTAATATTCTCTTTTTATAATCGACAGGAACCCACCAACATCGTTATGTATTTACCACAACAGTCATCCACTCTTCCTACGACTCTATTTATCTTCCTATCACTTTACTTTGTAAAAGCGTAAGCTTTATCATCGCTTAGCTTTTGAAATATAATACATAGAAAACCTCCCGAGACTTAGCAGCTTGAACAAACCGTAATATATATATATGAGAATGCAATAACATGAGCGATTGATTCCATCCACCATTACATGGCATCTGCACCATATGCTTAATCCTTCAAATTTATAGCCGCTTAACTTATCACTGGGCGACACCCAGGACAACACAAACCAGGGCCTTGCACTGCCCTTCACTTTTTCCTTCCCACCCACAAAGTTTTTGAAATAGAACTATATCCGTTAAGTTTCCCATGTCCGCCCATGACCGTGGGCACGGCTATTCGAATAGTTTTGACTCGCAGAGTTTGTACACTTTCACCACAAGAGACAATCAACTCTTTGCCCCACACGATTCCTTAGTCATGTGGTTGAGCGACCATCACAAAGGATCGCTCAAAGTACCTAGTTCCTTTGTCATCTCACCCTATGGGCTTATCCCACGTGCGGTGGGTCCCATACGTTATGCGGGATGTTTTCCACAGCTACTAACGCACTGGCTCCACTTACCGCAACGCTTAGAACACCGGAAAACTTCAACCTCCCTTGGTGTCCCTTTAGGCCTCCCTGCCCTTGCTTATCCACTTCAATCCACTACCAAGTGAGATGAGTCCAGTGTTTCGATACAACTACTTAGCCAAGTTGTACTTTATGCACTTGTGGTTGCACTGTTTTACGTGGGAGATCATGACAAGATTCAGTCCTTAGCGGTATCTGGGCGATTCTACCACAACCCACTTTGTGCCTCCACTGCACCATTCACACACACACCATCGAACCATTCGCCCGTATATTCAAGCAAGTAGGGTTTTGGGAACATAAAATAATCATATCGAACATATACCGTCATTACCACCATGACCGCCCAACCAAATCTCTTCATGATTGTGTGATGCTTGGCGTTTTCACGCCCATGAATATCTATGCAACACTACGCATGGCGTATAAATTACGGACTTATTTTCAAAAGGTTACTATTATAATTTCGCTAAGGCGACAAGGTTCATACATTCAAATATTCAACAAGGGGGTGTAATATTAATCAAGGCAAACAATGGGCATATAACTAGAATCTTGAATTAGGCATGTATTTGTACATAAAATAACAGCATGCAATTTGGTAATTTAAACAAAAGTAATTTGCAGAAAATGTAGGTTCAACATGATCAAAGTATTGACTCGCCTGACGCGGTTTACCTCGGCCTTGAGCTCATACAATGCTTTCTCTTGAGCTTTTGGTCTCTATCTTCTCCTCGAGCTCGACCTCTGAATCTTCACGGTTTCCAGTTTCTAATTACGCGCTAGATGACTGAATCCAAATAAAAGCAAATAACTCAAAAGATCCAAACAAGCCTGAATAAACTCAATTTAGTTTCATCATGAGGTAATGGGTGATTGGAGGCCAAGTCGGTGGCAGAATTAGGATGGCTTCATCTTTTTATTAGTAATCTCTTTTATCATTTTACATTTATTTAGGAAGTTCCATGAGGTAGGTTAGAACTATGATTCAATGTACGAGATTAGTGGAGCATTATTTCGTCGAGCGCTATATTCAGGACATGTTATATCTAAGCAATGTATACAATTTTTAGTTTACCGAATTGATACTTTAGTTTGGTTTTATAACATTTTGTGGTACGATATTTTACACACTAGTTATCACTAGGCATAGTTTTATTTTGGTTTAGAATCCATTTATACAAGCCTTAGCTGGTTATATACATTTGTGCGCGATGTTACCATTTATTCAAATCTATCATTAGGATTCCATTAATAGCACCATTCTTATTTTGTCTATACTTTAGTTATTGTTAGGCTTAACTTTATTCTTAATTTAAATTTATTTATCTAGGACCGAGCATGCCATACCAGGTTATACTTTACTATCAATCTCCAACTAAATCCACGATTGAGATTTATTTGTCGATGACACCCTAGTGATGACTTCTATCCATATTGCTACATTAGATAGTTTACTTTTATCATCTGACGGCCTAGGGGTTACTTTATTATAGCTGCCACATATATATATATATATATATATATATATATATATATATATATATATATATATGTACCTACCTATTTCTCTATCAAGATATTTCTACTTAAAGACGCCCTTTGGTTAAAGGTTGTTATTTAGTGCAAATTGAGTCTTAAAGAAGAAAGTTGTACCTATATACGTTTAGGTGATAGCTTGGCTTACTATTTAACTAAATTTACCATTGGTATATATATTTGATGGTGGCACGTTAAATGTTGAAATACAGGTTTTATTCATTAGTAAGGATAATCTTTAACTTAGACGTTTTTAATTAATATTTAGTCTTTTAGATAATTACTCAAACCACATTAATTAATCATGAACTAAACCAAATTTAAATCTTATTTACATCCTAGTTGAATTTATTAGCTTCTCTAAATTATTTTCTAATTTTTCTTATATTTTTTTATTAAAATGGATTACAAAATACAATAAAATGGGTGGAAAAAGTGCACCACTGGTTCGAATGCTGGCACGAGGGTCGAGATCGCTAAGTCGCGCCGAGCTAGCCAAGTGGGCGTTCAGTGTTTCGCGATGTATTGGGCGATCGTCACTTGAAGAAGTAAACGAATGGTTGGGAATTAAATCAGAGGAGCCACCGGCCAAGATCGAGGAGGCGGGCGCACGGTGGCGGCGAGGGCTCCGTGAGGGAGGCCTGAGGGCGGGTAAGTTGGCAAACGGGTTCCCGAGTAGGTGTGGAAGCCGGTGGAGGAAGCGGCGGCCCGGACCTTGGTCAGTCGACGGGGCCGCCGGCGGCGGCGGTGAGGTGGGAAAGTGGCGGCGACTAGAGGGGAAAAGGAAGAAGGTGGGACGCGGGAGCTACACGGGTCAAGGGAAGTCTTACCATGCGTTGGGCCAAGCGAGCAAGTCCGAGGGGAGCCGGGCGTGAGTGGGTGGCGGCGAGAGGGGTCCTCGTCGCCGGCGAGTTGGGGTGGGCCACGGCCCAATCGATGGTGGGGACAAGTTGAGGGCATCGAGAGGAGTCTTCCCACGAGGAATTGATGGGAGGTCGATCGAGGGGAGGCGGCGGAAATGGTGGCGGCGGGGGCACACGCAGACAAGGCGGTGGGGAAGAATAGGGGGAAGGCGCGAAGTTTGGGGAGGACCGAAGTCCTCTTATGGCCTGTGGGGGTCGGGCAAAGGCGGAGGACCGGGCGGCGGGGACGGACCGGGCGGCGGTGGAGGACCGCCGGGCCTTACCCAGCGTGGGGCTCGATGCGTGGAGGCGACGCTCGAGCGGCGCGTGCAGCAGATGTAGGCGCGGTAGCAGGGCAGAGTAGGGCGCGGCGCGCAGGCAGAGAAGAAGGAGAGAGGCGACGTGGAGAGCGCTCGGCCACGAGAGAAGAAAAGGAAGAGGAGAAAAGAAGGAGCACGCTGGGGAGAAGAAGGAAAAGAACGAGCAAGACGGAGCGGTTCCACCGGCAAGAGAGGAGGAAAGGAGGAAAGAGAGAGGAGAGAGAAGAAAAGGTGGGGCCCACATGGAAGAGAGGAAAAAGGTAGAAATGGAACCAGGGACAAGAAAGCTCATGCGAAATTTTTGAATTTAGATTTTTAGATTTTAAAATTTTAATTTGTATTAGGTTTTATTTAATTTTTGCTATACATTAGATATAAATTTCTGAATGTCCAAATTTGGGTTTCGTATGCTAATTAAATTTAAAAGGAAGAATTTCTAGCTTCAACCTTTTTGAGATCTGTTTTACTATATATATATATATATTTCTTTTATTTTCATAGATTTCAATCGTTGGAACCTCAACCAAAATTTTAAAGGAACACCATCAAAATCCAAATTCCAAAAATATATTGCCAATAATTAAAAAGCTTCGTATTTTCAAATTTAAATTTTCCAGGATGTTACAGTGTGGTTGCAAAAGGAAGCGGATTCGGTTCGAGTTAGTGGATAAAGTGTAAGGGTTGTTGGCCACTAATGGGTAAAGTGTTGTTGAACCCATTAGTGGACACTATAAAAGGAGAGGGAGAGGCATGTGGAGAAAGCGAGAGTTAGGGTTTCTTTTCTCTCCATGTGTGTGAGCCTTTCTTTTTCCTTTTGGGTTGTTGAGGAGTAGGTAAGAAGGGCAGCTGTTGCTCTGCCCTTGCTCATGTGTGTGACTTGGGTGTGTTCTTGATTTCCTGATTTTCTTCCGAATGTCCATGCGTATGGGGACACATTTTGGGATGAAGATGTTATGGTGATTCCTGTAATCTTTCATCCCTCTCTATAAATCTAAGAAATCAAGATTTCTGAGTTGATTTGATGATTTTACTCATCCTCTGTCTCCCTGAGCTTTCTCCTCAGTTCTTGCATCTTTTGGCGAATTCTTGATTCTCTAGTTATTGTTTGTTGATGCTATGAACTAGGAGTATCTTCAAGATCTACTGAGCATCCCGTTTTTGAGATTGGAAGGAAGAATCCATTTTTCTTTCGACTATCTGTGATTTCGAGTGAGTTATCTTCTGCTGTGTGGATACTTGAGGGGAGGATTTTATTTTTTTGAAGACACCATTCACCCCCCTCTGTTGCCATTTCGGTCCCACACGTCTGTACTGTTGAGTTCGCCTCGACGTGTTCTACGACAGGCTTCCATCACCATCACCCGAAGATTCTCCGAGTCCTCGTCGACCTTGTCGAGCCAAACATTAAAACCGTGCCTTCACGCGTACACCACTTTTTTAGTAAGCGCTTTGATTTTTGTTCGTGTCATATCATGTCCTAGCCTCCAAGAAATTTATCTATCATTTTTATTAAATTTTTTGTGGAGTCAATTGTCAAGAAAATTGAGCTTTCCACGAAAATAGCCGTTTTTAATTCTCAACATCGATTCATTGCCTCCGGTAAACTTTAGCCCATGCCGTAATTTTTCCTAGACTTACCTCACTGCGTTCTACGCTGTGCTCACTTCTTTTTCCCAAAAAGCCCCCACAAATTCTCATCTCCGACACCTCGCCATGGCCGTCAATGGCATCTCGTGTCCCCATCTGTCTGGTGGTGTTTTCCCCAATCCATTCACATCATATCGTGCCATACCATCCCAGGTAGCTACCTTTCAAGTGGTTTTAGATTCGCTTCATCGAGCACCAACGTATTGAGTTTTTCCTTATTCTCTGCCGTCGTCGTTCAAACGTTAATTGTATTGTCTCCAATGAATTTTCAGCCTAGCTAATAATTTTCTAACTTCATCATACCATGTTTTACCCCGTGCTCTCCCTACATCTCTATGTTCCATACCGGTACCGCTCTGCTTCAACTCGTCGTTGTCGCTACCACGCCACTACTACTAGCTTTCCCTCACCGCCAGTGATTGCCGCTGTTCCTCGACGTCGTACCCACATCACCACCTTCGCCTCATCGGCGGGGTTCCATTTTGCCCGTTCGCCAGCCACCTCGCTGCTCTGCTCATCACACACAAAAATTGCTTTGCTTTCCAACCGTAATTCCTGGATTTTTCATCATTTCAGGAGATATCAAAACCTTTCAGATATTCGTTCTCCCACATACGAACTTTGAATCCGTTGATTCTTTCTCCTAAATTCATCTAAAATCTTAAGCTTTCTTCTAGTATATATTTTTTATTTTTATGATTTTATTTGTATTTATTTATTCATTTGTATTTGGCATTTCGCACGTAGAACCCGATATCGCCGAAGAATATTCTGAGCAGTAGCAAGAAGGTCCAGACAATATGCAAGAAGGCAAGTCTCTGTCAGACCCGGATTTGTCAATCTAGAATCTGTTGTGTCTTACTGCATTATTCCCTGGATCAGTAGATAATGCACACAGGTACACCGCTGTATCATTTCATACATCGCTGAAATCAGCAAAACAACCAAAATATCACAATAAAATTCAAACGAGCTTCAAAAATATTGGTTTTGGTTCCATTAGATAGCTCTTGAATTTAGATGAATTTAGAAATTGGTTTCATTTAATTTGGAGTTAAAATGAATAAGTTATGTCCATTTAAAAACTTTTGGTCTGATTAAATTCCGAAAATAACAAATCCTGATAGGTGGGGCCCACTGTCAGTGACCGCGCTCGCGCGGGCGCTGACACGTGAGGCCCAGCGGCAGTGGCTCACTCCCTCCCCCTTACTGCCTCTGACAGGCGGGGCCCACTTGTTAGTGGCGGAATTTAAAAGAAAGGCTCAACCTCAGGCGCTGCGTGAGCGGGGGCTCGAACGCACACCGAGGGAGTCGGGGGGAAAGACTGGCGTTGCTAGCCAGGCGGGCTCGCAGCGCATCTTAACCCATAAGGTTTATTTTTACCTCTTGAGGCAGTGCGCGAGGGAGGCTGAGCAGAGGCGGTCCGGGGCCGGAGAGAGCGGTGGCATCGCCGGCGAGGAAGGTCCGGGGAGGCCTGGGGTGAAGTTGAAATGGGTTACTGGTGCTGTGGCGAAGCTAATGGCAGCGACAGGGAGGGTCAGGGATCGTCGGAGGTGGGTCGGCGATGTGCGGCGGCGGTGAGCTCGGGGAGGCCTCCGGTGACAGCGAGGTACGGCTGTCTAGAAGCTCGGGTGAGGCTGGGAAAACGTCGGCGATGCTCTGGAGATGGTGTGGAAGTAGAGAATTGAGCTTCCACGACGAGAATCGGTGGGAATCGCGGAGGGGGGCGTCGGCCGGAGTTGAGGAAGAAAGGGAAATGCCGACGATCGAGTGGCTTTGAGGGCGATTAGATGCGGTGGGAGGATAAGGAGAACTTGGTGAACAGTTTGGAGGGAGCCCCGGGCTTTATAGCCGACCGAATGGAGCTGGCCACGCGCGGTGGAGTTGGCAGCGGCGACAGCGGGCGGCGGAGGGCGCAGAGGGGTTCAAAGGCGGCGGATTCGTGTCCTTCCCCACGACGCTGCCTCCTTGCGGGATTCACACGACTTGGTCGCTGTCCTGGCCGAGGAGGAGAGGGGGGTCCGGTGCGCGCGCGCGGGGAAAGAATGAGGAAGAAGAAGGGGCTGCGCTGGGCCGGTCGGCCGGGCTGGCTCCCCCATTTTTCTTTTTATTTCTTTTCCTTTTTCTTTTCTGTTCTTTTCTTTTTCTTATTTTGTGATATATTTATGTTGTGTAAAAATATTTATATCTCAATTTTTGTATGTGAATATTTATGTTTTTTGGCCAAGTATTTTTCCCATTTTTATGGATCATCTTTTCAGATTCGGATTTGAATTTTAAATTTCCTATTATTTAAATAGGTGTACTTCTTTTTTGAACTTTAACCAGTTTCTCCAGAAAACACTACAAAACTCAAACAGACTGCACTGAAAATATTTCACAACATTACATTTCATAAATTTTTAAATTTTCAGGATGTTACAGTCTCCTTTCAACATCTTGTACCTATGTTTACCAAAATCGTTTTATTATTTTAAATTTAATGCATTTGCTATGTTACATAAAATGATAATTTTTGTTGTAAGGATAATTGTTAAACCGATAATTGTTATGTCCTCATTTGATATTGACAATCATGTACCTTTGTCACCCTAGGTTTCTCTTTTCTCAATATTGAGATTATTATGTGATTGCTAATTTTAGAATGGTAGTAATTGCTCAGACAAGCGAGTCGGTCAGTATAACCCTTCGGGTGGAAAATTGATATGAATGATTTCATCTTTTTATTTAAATAATTTAGTGGCAATAAGTATTGCTATTGTTTAAAACTATAATATTATGGTGAAAATTGTTTTAGACTTGGGCAGATAGTAAGATTGGATTGGTGTGGATTTAGCACGAGAACTTGTATTGTGAATGTTCCGCCCTAGTCAATTAAGGACCAACGCTTGTGATTGTCCAAACTGAGCACTACCGTACAACCACAAGTCTATATGGGTACGACCTAGCTGATTAACTTGCAAATATTTAGTTCAGATATCACCAGTGGTAAGTGGGTGCCAGGGTGTATTGGTTTACTCACAGTGAGGCACAGGGATTTACTGTACTCATACGGCGCAAGAGGAGGCTTCTAACTGTGGTGGATTTAACCCTTCAGCGGTGAAACTTCAACGGGTGGTGTCTAGCTAGATCGGAGTAAGGTAAAAGCTTTGTGATAAATTATCTAGGTCTCATGTCTAAGGAAGCATGTTGGATATTAAGATGATTTATCTCTTGTGGGTAAAGCTATACAATCTCTGCAGAGTGTAAAAACTATTCGAATAGCCGTGCCCACGGTCAAGGGCTAGCAAGAAATGCATTCACATGGTAGATCTTAGTTTTGATTTTAAAGTAAAAGTTTTGGGAACCCGAGAGTGGATAGAACTCCCGGAGTTGTGTCCTGGCGGATGGAGCCAGTGTGGGTAGATGGAACCCGTAGTCTTGAACCTTGGTGGTTTAAACTGGTTAACTAGTGTTGGTGCATAGAATCTTCACTATGAAATTCTTGATAGTTTCTGTTAAAGAAATTACTTTATTAAATTAATGTCTTCGAAAATATTTAATGGTATTCGAAAATAAAGTGTTGCTTTGTGCAAAAGAACCATATAACCCCTCCTTTGTTAAGCCTTACATCTACTGCATTTTCCCAAGACTTGCGGAGTACTTTATGTACTCACTTGCTGCACTCGAAACAAATCTCAGAGGAATATGAAGCTCAAGAAGGAGATTACGACTACTTCGTGTGTAGATACGACAAAGGCTTTCCGAAGTACTAGGCTGCGTTTCCCAGGTAATTGCCTGTGGCGTATTGATGGGTCTTCATCCGGATTTCTTTTGCTTCCGCTGTGTTCTGTGAGTTTGTGAGGTCTTGAAACCTCAGTTGTAATAAAGAGGCCTTTTGGTCTGTACTCTCTATTATTGTAATAAAGCATGGTTGGTTATGTATTCATCACTGTTTGACTGTGTTCAATTGTTTTGATCTGGGACTAGTGCTGTAATACACAGAGGGTTCGGATTCGGAAATCCGGGGTCCCGACAATTAGCACCTAAACAAAAACATAATAGATGAAAACTTAACAAAACTCATGAAACTAATAGATGCACCAACTAGGGTTTAGATGTTTTTGGCCTTTTGTGTATAGGACAAAAAATTACATCTAACTACGGGTAAATTGATCTTACTGTGTCAATCAAGCTCTGATACCAAAATGATACAGGGGATGCTCGATTTTCACGACATATGATCAAGGATAGTTTTGGATCTATGTAACCTGATGAATCGATGATGCCAACTATTGTTTCAATACAACAACCTGCGATAAAAGAATTTGCCCAACCACACACTTCGATCCTCATCTACTCGACCATGTAAAAGTAGATGTGACATTCTTCCTGCAAAACACGAGGAATCACAACAATAATGACGGTAATATCCAGATTAGAACTCCCTATTCTATTGGAGGCATTGTAGCACAAGCCATAGAATCAAGAGCATAAGCTTTTATCTGAAAAACTTGGTCTATCAAAAAGGCTATGATTACAAGACTTATATAACCCTGTGAGGGATCATGTGGAAATGATCCCATCTTTGTGATGAGTATTTGACTGTTGTTTGAAGGAAAATTGAGTTTGTTTTGGGCTTTTATTGCAAAGTCTTAATTCTGGTCGAAATGAAGTCGTGTACGACTTGTCCCTGGCTCGTACGACCATGTAGCATGCCATACGACCACGTTTGGTCGTGGTCGAATTTCGTTCAGGAGCGTACGACCACGTTGAGGTGTTCTCGGCAAAACTGACAGTGGTCGGAAGGCGCACGACCACGCTGGCGCATATCGGGTGGCGTCGACCACGCTGTCGAGCATCGGGTTCCACCGAGCAACGTCACGAGTTCTTTGGCCGTGGTCGGAAGGGTTTACGACCACGCTGGCAATTGGGAGCGCTCGATCACGCTGTAGCGCCAGCTCACCACGCTATGAGCCCTCAAGATTTGACCGTGGTCGGCACTCGGCGCTAGGGTTTACGATCACGCCAGGATCGGAGCCTCGACCACGCTGGGCGGTCGGGCGTTCGACCACTTTGGCCGTGGTGGGTGGGCGCCACGACCACGCCAGGGAGCTCGAGGCCTCGACCACGCCAGGGAAAGGAGCCACGACTACGTTATGGCACTTTCGGTGGTGCGACCGCCAGCGCCGGAGAACTACGACCACGTTAGCGAGAATTGAACGTGGTCGAAACGCGTTCGACCACGTTATCGGTTGGATGACCGTGGTCGTGCGGGATCACTAAAATTGGTCGTGAGGGTGCATTTCATGTCCGATTACGGTGAGGTTTGGTCGGTTGGGTTCCTTGTGATGTTGTGGACCTTGTAGACTGGTTTGTTCTACATTTTGACAAGGTTTAGTAAAGTCTAATTTCTGTGGAAAAGAGACTTGAGCTCGTGAGTCAGTCAGAGTATGGATCGGTGCTATGTGATGGTTTTGTTGTCTCGTGATGGTTGCGGTCTTGGGAGACATGTCTTGGTGAGGCTTAGAGAGGTCGGACTAGACATAGGAGATGTTGAGGTCCGAACGACGTGGAAGCCAAGAGGACGTGGTCTTGCCCGAGTGGTGTAACCGAAAACAAGAAGGCATGAGGAGGAAGCTTCGGAGGTCAAGGGCATTTTGGAGAAATGCCAAAGCCTCGCAAAGGAAGTCGTGTCCTCCGGGAAAGCACTTGAGTTGGTGGTGCTATTGGGCAAAGCAGTGGAGCCGTTGCCACTGGGTAATGGGCAAAGCACTGGAGGCCTGCAAAGCACTGGACTCTCTGTAACGGGTGGTCTGTTGAGACCCGTTAGCAGGAGACTATAAATAGAGAGGTTAGGTCTCGTGAGCGAAGGGAGGTTGTTCCCGAGTGCTCGAGTGTTCCTCTCATCTTGTGTGAGTTGTCTCGGTAAGAGCATGGATGCTCGTGTACCTCCGATGGAGTGGTCAGAGAAACCTCCATGTGCAATAGAAAAGATTGGATTCATCTCTCGTATCTTTCTCGCTTTTTGTTCTTGAGATGATTTGTTTGATCTGCTTGCCCTCTCGTGTTCTTTCGATCATATGTGTTTTGTCTGAGAGTTGGCTTGTGCTTCACTTGCTCAGGACTGGGAAATTGTTTTATGACTGCTTGCTAAGATCATTCCCGAGAGAAAAGCAAAATCAGAAAACCGAGCTCGTGGTTCGCCACTGGAGCTCTCTGCTTCATTTTCGACTTTGGTTTTCTCCTCTTACATTGAAGACTTTGAGGTTCTTGGTATTTTACTTCCGAGATCTTGTACGAACTAAGTTTCAAGTTGCATTCATTTTGGATCTCGTGCAAAAGATCTCTAATTTCTTGCTCCTCGTCGTGCGCCGACAACAGAGTATTTCAGATACATTCTGTTGTCGGATGATCGACTACGGCATAAGTTTTCTGGTTCGGTTTTCACCAGCGATATCCTCTGTTTCTGGTCATTCAACCTCGTCTGTGTAGCGGTGGTCTTGCGTATGCTGGTCTGTTTCACCCCATACGACCACGGTCAAAACCCGATACTGCCACATTTACGACTACGGTTGTCTTCGCTCGACTTCTTGTTTTATTGTTGTTTGTTCGTTGATCTTTGTTTTTCTCGACTTAGCTTTCTAGCTAAAGGAGAAGAAGAACTTGGGAGGAAATTTTAAGGCACCATTCACCCCCTCTGCTGCCATTTCGGTCCTTCAATTGGTATCGAGCCGGTTAGCTCTTCTTCATAGATCTTAACCGGTCTCAAAGAGCCATGGCAGCAGACAAGTATTCCACCGTCGCCTATTTTCGATGGCTCTCGATTACCCTTCCGAAGAGCCGAATGGAAACATATATCCGTGCTCGTGGGTATGCTATTTGGCTAAGGTGAAAATACAATTTGTTGTTCCCGCCGATGAGAACATCAATGCCGGAATATGGTCGATGTTGAGGCAAATGCAAAGGCAAGGAACATCATCATACGTGGATTGAGCGAAGCGAATTTGATCGCATCTCTCACCGTCGTCCGCCACGACATCCGGGTGACCCTCGATGCATACCATGAGGGCACCTCCCGGATCAAGACGGTTCGACAGATCGCCTCAGCGAATACAAGAAATTCGAGATGCTTGCCGGAGAGTCCCTTGACGAGTGCTTTTCACGCTTTCACAAGATTTTGAGCAATCTCCGAGCGGTCGGTCTCACATACTCCGACTCGGATAACGCCGACAGATGCTTTCTCACTCGATCTTCGGGTTTGGGAGATGAAGGTGACTACCATCAAGGACACCACGGACCTCGACCTTGACTCTTGATGCGCTTTACTCGCGCCTCAAGACTCACGAGATTGACATAGTCTCGCCGGTCAAGTCTCACGATGGCTTTAGTCACCGATCCCACCGCCGCTCGGTTCTTCCGAGCCATCTTGCGAATTCTCCTTGCCGCTCTCGTGACATAACCGATGATCGACAGAGCGACTTATGGATGAGCAGCTAGCCCTCCTCGCACGGAGATTCTCCCATGCTTACAAAGGGAGGAGGGACTAAGGAAAAGAGGACCCGTGATTTGTTTCGAGTGTGGTGGCCCCAACCACATCCGAGCAAACCGTCCCAAGCTTGGGAAGGGCAAAGTCGACTACGGCGGTTCCGTGAAGAACGACTACTCCGACAAGAACCGCAACAAGAAGGCCCCAACTCCGACGCAAGGAAAGAAGCCGTTCCGCAACTTTGGGAAGGCCAAGAAGCTCTTCCACCGCGTCCTCGCCGCCTTCGACGACCTCGACCTCGACGAGGTGGAGGGATGGAGCGACGACGACGGACGGGTGATCAAGAACCCAAGAGCGGCGACGACTTCTCCCAAGATGTGCTTCATGGTCTCGAGGGCGAGATCAGCGACAACGATCTCTATTCCGACCGACGAGGTATGTCCTCTTATGACCAACTCGAATGCGCCTTTTCTTAAGCTAGAGGTTTTCATGCTAGATCTAGAGCTAGATGTAGCGAGTTGGAGAAGGAAGTAGATCGTTTGTCACGGAGCTTACTTCACTTATATCCGCTCCCTCCCGTGACGACTGTGATACATGCTGTGCTTTGATCGGTGATATGGAGAAGCTAAGGACCTCACATGATAGTCTGTCCTCTGAGCTTGATGCAATTAAGGTGGAGAATGTTAGTCCGCTTGTCGATTTAGAATTGAGTAGGATGGTCACACCCTACTTACTACCGATGAGACTATTGCTCCCACCTCATGTGAGGATAAGGACTTGATGCTAGAGGACCTTATGCCATGCTTCCGGATCCGCCCGAGTCTTGTGTAAATTGTGATAACTTGAATATGAAACTAAACGGCAGATCATAAAATTGCGAATTTCAAACATTCTTACTTGAGCCTATTGCTTCTTGCGAATTGTCCCAAGCTTATCACGAACTTGAAGTCGCTCCAAACAGCTTCAAGAATTAGTTGATGACAATAACAAATTGGCCAAGTTTGCTTCTAAGGACCTGTTAGCTCACCATGCAATTGTTGTAACAAACTAAAATCTGAATTGGTTGCATTAGATGAAAAATGTGTGAAGCTAACTAAGGATCTTATAGAAAAGCAACCATCCGCTTGCATTGTGTGTGCCGGGAAGAAGCATGAGGGTTTTATAGAGACGCCAGCGACGTGAACCAATTGGCTAGCAGTGGGGACTGTCCTTCCCGAGTCGGTACGTGCGTGCACAAGCAAATCTTTCCTCTGCTGTTGGTTCTTCTTCTACCCCTTACCTCCTGCTGCTCTTCTCTTCCCCGCACTTCTTGTGCCTCTCTGCTTCGGGAGTGTCGGTGCCTTATGAACACTCTCGAGAGATTTGTAGGGGTAAGAAGAATCTTAATCTTATTCTAGACCAATCAAGATTTGCAAATTCAATCAAGGTCTAGGATATGATTTTCGAGAGGATAGAAGGAAGCATCCACCGCAAAGTGCTCGCACCCATAGCCGCAGTGTGATCGAGGTCAAGCCCAAGAACAAGAAAGTTCAATTTAGATCGTGGCTTTGTCCAAGGGATTTCGAAGAAGGTGATTTCACCGCAGCTTCGGTCTCTCGTAAGCGAAGCCATCTCATGCTACTTCACCCCTCGGGCGGTATCATTGCACCTTCATCGGAAGGATGGGCATTTGATTGACCAATGCTTCAAGCGCCAAGATCGCGCCAAGAGACCGTGGCCGAGTCTCTTAGACGTATTCGTGGTCAGCCCTGACCTTGAGTGCACCTAAGACCAACACGAGGTCTAGGTTTGCTCTCACAGGTAGCTTTGGGCAAGACCGAGGACTTGGTTTTTCCGAGTTTTCGCTTTTAGTCCTCGTGCTTCCTCTCGTCGTGACTTCCGCCGTCCCGAGGGTAGATCTCGCTTTCCCCATCGAGATGCCTACCCGCGGCGTGATCGACTGCTGTTGGCACCAACTCGCCGTCCGTAGCGGTCGGACCCAAAGAATGCCTTCAGTCTGCTTCATAGACCTTCGCTTCTTTGAGCGACGGAGAGTGTAGGGTAGTTAGAGGTCACCGTGTGTGACTACTTCTTCGCTCGACGTGTGACTCAAGATTGGGTTCCAAAATCTATCTTGATTTATCCCAAGATCGAGACTTTGCTCTCTTGTTGACTCGTGTTCGCGGGCGGGGAAGGAAAGGTTTGGCTTGTAGACTCGGGTGTTCACGACACATGACCGGAGATTCCGTTGGTTTTCTTCCCTTGCCCGTGCTCCGTGTGATGAGACGATCACCTTCGAGACGCCTCTTACAGGCGAGTCATCGCCAAAGGTACAAGGCGCATTAATGATTCATTTATTTTAAAAGATGTTGCCTTGGTTAGTAAGCTGCAGACAATTTGCTTTCGCCTCTCGACCACCGATGACGATTTCGAGGTGAGTTTTAAGAAAACAACCGCAAAATTCTTGATTCTTCTGTAGTCCGGTTTATGGATTTCTCGCTTTGGGAGGATCTTTCGTGCTGATTTTTCCGAGTCTTTGGTGATCCTCTCCGTTGTTTGCTTGCTTCGAGTCCCGCGACCTTTCCTTCGGCATAGGAGACTTGGTCATATTGGATTTGACCATTTGACTCGAAAGTTAGCGGCCACGACCTCATTCGTGGTCTCGCCAAACTCAAGATGGTCAAAGATCTTGTTTGCGCTCCATGCCGCACGGCAAGATGGTTGCCGCTTCTCATCCTCCCACACGAGCATTATGACCGATGCACCGGACACCGCTCCATATGGATACGGTTGGACCAAATGAGTGCGATCGGCAGGAGGGAAGTGGTATGTTCTTGTCGTAGTTGATGACTTCGAGGTACTCTTGGTGTTTTTCTTAGCCTCAAGGATGAGACGTTTTCACATTTCCGAGGTCTTTTCAAGAGGCTTTCTATTGAGCTTCCTGTGCCTTACGAGCGATCCGCAGTGACAATGGCACGGAGTTCAAGAATTCCTACTTTGAGAGTTTCGTGGTGAGACAGTGTAGAGCACCGCCTCTCTTCTCCATACGTCCCTCAGCAGAATGGCGTTGTGGAGAGAAAGAACCGTACCTTGGTTGAGATGGCCAGGACGATGCTTGATGAGTACTCTACACCGCGGAAGTTTTGGGCTGAGGCTATAGCCACCGCGTGCCATGTTTCCAATCGAGTTTTTCTTCGGGCACACTTGCACCGCACTTCTTATGAGTTAAGATACGCGAAAGCCGGTGTTTCTCATTTTCGTGTGTTTGGTTGCAAGTGTTTTATTCTCAAGTCCCGGAACCTAGATAAGTTCGAGTCACGCTCTTGTGATGGACTTTTTCTGGCTACTCGACTTCTTCAGGGCCTATAGGGTCTGGAACTGCGAGTCTAGTAAAATGGTAGAAACCTGTGAGGTAACTTTCGATGAGGCCAGTCCGGGGACTAGGCCCGATATCTCAGGTTCACTAGAGCAGTCCGAGACCATCTTCGTGGATGATGAGGATGATGGAGATGAAGGTTGTCTACCCGATCCAGTTCCTCCTCCACCCCTTGAGGTGCCTTCTTCCACCGCACCTCGAGGAGACCAGCCCTTGCCTTCTGCTTCTTCTGGAGCTAGTGGCTCTGCTCCTACCCGTCAGTAACGAGGTAGAGGCCACTTCTTCATCTCATCCAGACCTCCAAGACAAATCCAAAATCTCATCCTTCCGAGCGTATGATTGGAGATCTATTTGAGCGAGTCACACGCTCCAAGTCTCGGCGTGTCACTTTTCTCGCCTCCACTCGCCTTCGTAGCTTCCTTTGAGCCCAAGGACGCTTTGCCATGCTTTATCCGACGAGTCTTGGGTCAACGCCATGCATGAGGAGCTAGAGAGTTTCGAGAGAAACAAGGTCCGGGCGCTTGTTGAGCCCCTCGAGATCAAAATATCATTGGAACCAAATGGGTGTTCAAGAACAAGCAAAGTGAGGATGGGGTAGTCATTCGAAACAAGGCTAGGCTGGTTGCATGGGTACTCCTGTGTTGAGGGTCCGGATTTCGAGGAGACCTTGCCCTCGTAGCTCGCCTTGAGGCCATTAGAATTCGCTTGCCTTTGCAGCTTCTAAAGGTTTCAAGCTTTACCGATGGACGCCAAGAGTGCCTTTCTCAATGGCTTCATTGAGGAAGAAGTCTATGTCGACGACCTCCGTGTTTCGAGAACCCCAAATACCCAAGTCATGTCTTCAAGCTTTCCAAAGCGTTGTATGGACTTAAGCAAGCCCCTAGAGCTTGGTATGAGAGGCTTAAGTCCTATCTATTGAGACATGATTTCGAGATGGGTAAAGTTGACAAGACCTTGTTCATTCGCCGGCTTGGTAATGACCTTCTGCTCGTCTAAATTTATGTCGATGACATCATCTTTGGCGGCTCTTCCCATGCTCTAGTTTCACGCTTCTCGGATGTCATGAGCACCGAGTTTGAGATGAGCATGATGGGTGAGTTGACTTTCTTCCTTGGCTTCCAAATCAAGCGAGACTCGGAGGGTACCTTCTTGCATCAAGGCAAGTACACCCGTGATCTCCCGAGACGCTTCGACATGAGTGATGGAAAGCGGTGTCGACTCGATGGCTTCTACGGCCACACTTGACCCGATGAGGACGGCGAGCCGCTTGATCAAAAAGAGTTCAAGTATGATTGGCTCTCTCTTGTACCTCACTGCCTCGAGACCGGACATACACTTTTCTGTGTGTCTTTGTGCCCGGTTTGAGCTTCTCCTCAGATCTCACCGCCAGCGGTGAAGCGCATCTTCGGTACCTTCGAGCTACCATTGACTATGGTATCGGTACTCTTCCTCATCCTGCTCATCCCTTAGAGCCTATTCGGATGCGACTTTGCCACTGAGGATAGATAGGAAGAGCACTCGCACCGCCGCCACATTGGCACTTCTCTCGCTTCTTGGTCTTGAGGAAGCATCCTGTGTTGCACCCACCACCGCAGAGGCCGAGCACGTTCTCGCAGCCGATTGTCGTAGCCAAGTGCTTTGGATGGTCTCGACTCTGCGGGACTTTGGGTTATTATCGATCGTGTTCCGCTCTTCGCGATAACACGTCTGCGATTAGCATTGCTAAGAACCCAAGACAAGACTCTCGGACCAAGCACATCGATATCGATATCACTTCCTTCGAGACCATGTGGAGAAGGGTGACATAGTGCTCCGCCAGGAGAGTGACCACCGCTGGTGATTTCTTCACCAAGCCTTTGGATAGCACAAGGTTTTCAGCTCTGGGAGAGCTTGGGGTGGTTTGTCCTTATGGACTGTTGTGAGGGGGAGCTTTGGGCTTTGCTTTATCATATTGATTATGCTTCTGTCTCATTTCTGTTGCATTGCATTTACGGGTGCATTGGGATTAGTCCTTCTAGCATAGGTTAGAGTGTGTCTCTTGCTGAGTTGCTTAGACTTCTTGCTCTTATCTTGTGCTTTCAGGATAGCTGTTTCTTATCTCACTAGGTTGAGCTCACTCACTTCTTTTAGGTTCTAGCGAGGGTTGGGCCACCCTGCAGACAGGCACGTGTTTGCTCTCTAGTGTGCTTTTTCTCGACAAATTGTTGTCCCGGAGACATATAGGGTAGATGAGAGTCATCTGAGCCATAGTATCCTCTATATCTTATCTATGCTTTAAGGACCCGCTGCTTTTCGATTTATTTGCCGACTCTTGATTTTTATTGCTTTGGTTGTGGGGAGTTCATTTGGGAACTTCTAGATTTTAATTTTGACTTAAACTCAACTTGAACTAAAAGCTGCATCACATGTTGAGGGGGAGCTGGATTTTCTGCATTGCATTCTCGCATTGTAATATAACCACATTGAGCCTTGATTATTATCCGTTATAACATGCTTTCAATGCTTTACACATTGCCATGATTTGTGCTCCATTGCTAATCTGATCATGACTTTATATGTGTAGTCAAGTCTTTGCCATGATAGGTTAATTAAAATGCCAAATTTGACCTAATTCCTGTCATGTTCATATTTGAGACTAGTCAGCTTTGTGTTATCCTTTATGGTTCTTGCCATGTCAAATAGGTCGAGTTGAGTCTTGAATCTTAGTTGAGCAATAGATTGAGCTATATAGTTTCTTGATGACACATAAGTTAGTACAATCTATCAAAAAAGAGATCTCTTCGTATGAAAAACCGATCTCACCAATTCCTTCTCATGAGACGGCTTGCCATTGCACAAGGCATGAACTCGGGGAGATTTGATGACCAAGATCATTTCCTTAAGCTTCTCGCTTGGAATGATCGCATAAGGCTTGAGGTCTAGCACATGACAAAAATATGATTGAAAACAATCATGAGATCTCTAAAAGAAAAATGTCATTTATGCTCAATTGCTAAAATTTGAAGTGTACTTAAACAAATGTATCATTCTTGAATAAATAGCACTCTAGTTGGCTCAACACTAGCTTCTCGATTCCATTTAGCTCATTGACATGGCTTGCATCATTTGTGGATATCATTAGCTAGACTAAAATCTTGTTTGACTTGACTTGCTAAGCACTTCAAATTAAAAAAAATCAGATTATACCATCTGTTAGCTTAGCTTCTCTTTACATACATAGTCATGATCTTTGTAGCATACTTGTATGTTATGGCTTGGTGTAATACATTTGGTCATTTTGGATAATTCTCATGGCTCGCATACTTTGAATAATCAAATCACCATTCCATCCATCATTTTGACTTATTCTCTCTTGCATACTTGATGTGTTTATTGCCAAAAGGGGAGAATAGATTGGAGAAAAGAAAATTTCTCACTCGGAACTTGCTAGAGCTTTGGAGATCAATTTGCTCTTTATGTGTTGCTCTAGTATTCCTTCTGTCGACATGGTCATAATTTCATTTTCTTTCCTTGGACCATGTCGGCTTCTACAAACTCAACTTCATATTTTACTTGTTTGTCAATATACTCATCAAGGGGAGATTGAGAGATCATGTGGAAATGATCCCATCTTTGTGATGAGTATTTGACCGTTGTTTGAAGGAAAATTGAGTTTGTTTTGGGCTTTATTGCAAAGTCTTAATTGCGGTCGAAATGAAGTCGTACGACTTGTCCTCGCTCGCACGACCATGTAGCATGCCATACGACCACGCTTGGTCGTGGTCGAATTTCGCTCGAGCGCACGACCACGCTGAGGTGTTCTCGCAAAAGCGACAAAGTGGTCGGAAGGCGTTACGACCACGCTGGCGCATATCGGTGGCGACGACCACGCTGTCGAGCATCGGGTTCCACCGAGCAACGACGAGTTCTTTGGCCGTGGTCGGAAGGGTTTACGACCACGCTGGCAATTGGGAGCGCTCGATCACGCTGTGCGCCGAGCCACCACGCTATGAGCCCTCAAGATTTGACCGTGGTCGGCACTCGGCGCTAGGGTTTACGATCACGCCAGGGATCGGAGCCTCGACCACGCTGGGCGGTCGGCGCTCGACCACTTTGGCCGTGGTCGGTGGGCGCCACGACCACGCCAGGGAGCTCGAGGCCTCGACCACGCTGTGGGAAAGGAGCCACGACTACGTTATGGCACTTTCGGTGGTGCGACCGCCAGCGCTGGGAGAACTACGACCACGTTAGCGAGAATTGAACGTGGTCGAACCGCGTTCGACCACGCTATCGCTTGGATGACCGTGGTCGTGCGGGATCACTAAAATTGGTCGTGAGGGTGCATTTCATGTCCGATTACGGTGAGGTTTGGTCGGTTGGGTTCCTTGTGATGTTGTGGACCTTGTAGACTGGTTTGTTCTACATTTTGACAAGGTTTAGTAAAGTCTAATTTCTGTGGAAAAGAGACTTGAGCTCGTGAGTCGTGCAGTATGGATCGGTGCTATGTGATGGTTTTGTTGTCTCGTGATGGTTGCGGTACCGGGAGACATGTCTTGGTGAGGCTTAGAGAGGTCGGGACTAGACATAGGAGATGTTGAGGTCCGTAACGACGTGGAAGCCAAGAGGACGTGGTCTTGCCCGAGTGGTGTAACCGTAAAACAAGAAGGCATGAGGAGGAAGCTTGGGAGGTCTGGCAAGGGCATTTTGGAGAAATGCCAAAGCCTGCAAAGGAAGTGTCCTCCGGGAAAGCACTTGGAGTTGGTGGTGCTATTGGGCAAAGCAAAGGAGCCGTTGCCACTGGGTAATGGGCAAAGCATCGAGGCCTCAAAGCACTGGACTCTCTCAGAACGGTGGTCTGTTGAGACCCGTTAGCAGGAGACTATAAATAGAGAGGTTAGGTCTCGTGAGCGAAGGGAGGTTGTTCCCGAGTGCTCGAGTGTTCCTCTCATCTTGTGTGAGTTGTCTCGGTAAGAGCATGGATGCTCGTGTACCTCCGATGGAGTGGTCAGAGAAACCTCCATGTGCAATAGAAAAGATTGGATTCATCTCTCGTATCTTTCTCGCTTTTGTTCTTGAGATGATTTGTTTGATCTGCTTGCCCTCTCTCGTGTTCTTTCGATCATATGTGTTTTGTCCGAGAGTTGGCTTGTGCTTCACTTGCTCAGATCGGGAAATTGTTTTATGACCGCTAAGATCATTCCCGAGAGAAAAGCAAAATCAGAGAAAACCGAGCTCGTGGTTCTCGCCACCGAGCTCTCTGTTTCGATTTTCGACTTTGGTTTTCTCCTCTTCATTGTGAAGACTTTGAGGTTCTTGGTATTTTACTTCCGAGATCTTGTACGAACTAAGTTTCAAGTTGCATTCATTTTGGATCTCTGTGCAAAAAGATCTCTAATTTCTTGCTCCTCGGTCGTGCGCCTGACAACAGAGTATTTCCTGTATACATTCTGTTGTCGGATGATCGACTACGGCATAAGTTTTCGGTTCGGTTTTCACCAATGATATCCTCTGCTTCTGGTCATTCAACCTCGTCTGTGTAGCGGTGGTCTTGCGTATGCTGGTCTGTTCTCACCCTATACGACCACGGTCAAAACCCGATACAGTTTCACATTTACGACTACGGTTGTCTTGACTCGACTTCTTGTTTTATTGTTGTTTGTTAGTTGATCTTTGTTTTTCGACTTCTTAGCTCTCTAGCTAAAGGAGAAGAAGAACTTGGGGAGGAAATTTTTAAGGCACCATTCACCCCCGCTCTGTTGCCATTTCGGTCCTTCACCCTGAGAAGTGCATAGACCCAAGATGTATTCAACTCAACCCTATTTGGTTTCAGACTCGAACTCACATAAAAAAAGGAAACTAAAAAAATCCATGATGCTTCTAAAGATAAATCCTTGCTTGGTCCCCATGTGTTTCTCATCTATTGTTGCAACTTCAAAAGCTTCACATCGTTCAAACCTGAGAATGCACAAAATATTTGTATGAGGTTGTATCCAGTTCTCACATAAATTAAAACAAAATTCAACTAGGAGTGAATTCACCTATTGATTAATCTTTTTAACTCGTGCTCGTGTTCTCAGTCCAAGTGGAATGTCTTCATCATCTGGTACACTTCAAGAGATGTACAATGCACTAGTGTCGACGAGCTCTTCTAAACGCATCTATCGACGAGCTCTTCTAAACGCATCTTTACTTTAGGCTTATACAGATCAAGTATGGGTCTGTATGTAATTGCATAACATAGTATTAGCTCTGTATCTCCAAGTATAATAATTAAAGACCTATTAAATTAGAGTTCACTTAATAATATTTAATATGGCTCAATAATTATTTCCAGTTAAATAATATATTTAACTAAGAAGTACAAAACATGAGCATATCCACATCACCTTGTGCGACTGTCCCACGGTCGTGACTTCGTTTGACCACCGCGTGGTTGTAGATGCTTTGTCCGACCACCTCGCGGTCATGACTTCGTACAACCACATCATGGTCGTAGACACTTTGTCTCACCGTCGACTTTGTCGATGCTAAGTCAAAAGGGTGGTGGACGGACCGCACACCTTAGAGCTTCATCTCGCCACCACCTTCATCGACCGTGAGTCCACAGGATGGGGACGGGCTGCATGTGTTAGAGTTCTGTCTCGCTGCCGACTTCATGACTCCAAGTCCGAAGGGTGGGGGACGGCCCGCACACATCATAGTTTCGTCTCGCCGCTGACTTTATTGATGCCAAGTCCGAAGTATGGGGGACGAACTGTGCACGTCACATTTTCTTCTTGCCGCCGACTTCATCGACCCCGAGTTCGAAGGGTGTGGAACAAAACACACATGTTGGAGCTTCGTCGACCGTGAGTCCAAAGAATAGGTGATGGGTCGTGCGCGTTAGTGTCTCGTATCACCATCGAGTTCATCGATGCCAATTCTGAAGGGTGGGGGACAGATCGCGTGTGTCATAGCTTCATCTCGCCGCCACCTTCGTTGACCGTGAGTCCGAAGGATGGGGGATGGGTCGCGTGCATCAGAGTCTTGTCTCGCCGCTGACTTCATCGATGGCAACGCCAAGTCCGAAGGGCGGGGGATGGACCACGCGTGTCACAGGTCCATCTCGCCACCGACTTCATCGACCCCAAGTCCAAAGGGTGGGGGATATCCCGTGCGCGTCAGAGTTTCGTTTCACCGCTGACTTCGTTGACACCAAATCCAAAGGTTGGGGGACAGACCGCACGCGTCATAGTCCCATCTCGCAGCTGACTTCGTCGACCTCGAGTCTGAAGGATGGGGGACAGAAAATGCGCGTCAAAGTTTTGTCTCTCCGTCGCCTTCGTCGACCATGAGTCCGAAGGGTGCTGGACGGAACATGCGTGTCAGAGCTGCATCTCTCCGCCTTCTTCATCAACCATGAGTCTGAAGTTGGGTGATGGTCCACGTGCGTTAGAGTCTCGTCTCGCCGTCGACTTCGTCAACGCCAAGTCCGAATGATGGGGGACGGACCGCCAGCATCACAGTGTCATCTCACCACCGCCTTCATCGACCGCGAGTTCGAAGGTGGGGACAGGCCGCGCACGTCAGAGTCTCATCTTGCCGTCAACTTCGTTGACGCCAAGTCTGAAGGGTGGGAGACGGCCCACATGTGTCATAGTTCCATCACGCTACCGACTTTGTTGACCCTAAGTATGAAGGGTGCAGGACGGAACACGCGCCTCGGAGCTTCATCGTGCTAAGAACTTCATCTTACGATCATGACTTTGTCCGACCACATCATGGTCATAGACACTTCGTCTTACCGCCGACTTCATCGATACTAAATCTGAAGGTTGGGGGACGGACTATGTGCCTCGGAGCATCATCTCACCACCGCCTTTGTTGACCGTGAGTCCGAAGGATAGGGGACAGACTGTGCATGTCAGAGTTTTGTCTCACCGTTGACTTCATCGACTCCAAGTCCAAAGGGTGGGGGATGGCCCGTGAGCATCACAGTTTCATCTCGCCACCGACTTCATCGACGTCAAGTCCGAAGGGTGCGGGATGGACCACACCCGTCACACTTTCATCTCACCACCTTCGTCGACCGTGAGCCAGAAGGATGGGGTCGGGCCGCACACATCAGTGTTTCATCTCACTGCCGACTTCGTCGACGCCAAGTCCGAAGGGTGGGAGATGGGCTGCGCGTGTCAGAGTTCCATCTCACCGCTGACTTCGTCGATGCTAAGTTCGAAGGGTGGGGGACGGACTGAGTGCCTTAGAGCTTTGTCTCACCATCGCCTTCGTTAACCGCGTGTCCAAAGGTGGGGAACAGGTCGCGTGCATCAGAGTTTCGTCCCGCCGCTGACTTCGTCAATGCTAAGTTCAAAGGGTGGGGGACAGCCCTTACGGGTCACAGTTCCATCTCACCACCGACTTCGTCGACTATCACGTGGTCATAGACACTTTGTCTGACTACCTCGTGGTAGTAGATGCCTCGTTCGACCACCTCTTGGTCATTGACACTTTGTCCGACCGCCTCACGGTCATGACCTGGTTCGTGCACCTGGTAGTCGGAGATGCTTCATTCGACTATCTCACTGTCGGGACTTTGTCCGACCACCTCGCGAGTGTGACTTGGTCCAACCACTTCGTAGCTTAGATTCTAACGACTCCTCTTCGAAAGCACCACCTCGACGGGGCACCTTCAGCTATGTCGTGGAACTTTGCCTCCCTCCTCGTAGCCACCACCTTGGAGGGGCGACCTACCCCACGACTTCGCCTCAAATGCACTACCTCGGAGGGGCAATGTGACCAATGACTATGCCTTTGTGTGCCACCCACGTCGGCATACGACATCGACGGCATGGCCACAGCCATAGTGTTGGCGGGGCTGGAGCTATCAATTGCATCAGCTCACTCATCGGGACCTTTGTGCTTGCTGGCAGGGGATGGGGGGCTGGGATAGTTAGTCACATTAGCTCGCACATCGAAACCTCCACTCTTGCTGTCGAGGGAGTACTGTTATAGGGGTGGCCCAACCACCGAAGCGAGGACTTGCAACTGGCCTAATATGTAATAGGACCAATAATATAGGGACATGTGTATAAAGGAATTTACCAATGTATCCCTGCCTTTTGTAATTATTAAGGGGGTAGGGTAGGAATTTTCTATCCTACCCCACTCATACATATAAGCCCCCAAAAGGGGTATGAGGCACCAAATCCTCTTATTCTTACTCACCAGCTCTCTCTAGCTCTTAGTGCTATGTCTCCTATGGAGAAGGGTACCCTGTACCCACTATTGTAGCTATGCTACGTCTATCAAGGTCTAGAAGTCAAGGATGTTGTGAGCAGAGAGGGACCACTTTATCTCTTCATTAAGATGCTCCTGAAAGAGAGCAACATTTCTCTTCTCATTTGGTATCTCGGTAGCAGCATACTAAGTAAGGTAGTTGAAGCGATGGAGAAATTCCATTAAGGGCATGTTCCCTTATCGGAGGTAATAGAGTTCCTATTTCTTGATCTTCATGAGACCCGTTAGGGCATGATTATTGTGGAAGGCCTCCTTGAAAGCGGCCCAAGTGATGACATGGCCTTCGGGAAACATGGCTTGATAATTCTCCCACTAAGCAGATGCGACACCTTGGAGTTGGTAAGATGCATAGAGCACCTTCTCCCCATCATTTCACTTGGCAATGTTTAGCTTTGTCTCCAGTAGGGTGAAGTCAATCATCGGTATCCAATGGATCTTTGGGTGATGTTAAGGTAGATAGCCGAGTTCGCATGAACTTGCTCAACTTTGATTGGGGTTGAGCAGCGACTACGCCTCCCGCGGCCATAGTGCCAAAGGTGGGAGTGTTCTAGATCAATTGTTGCAGAAGGAGAGTATTTGTTTGGTGTCTTTGCTCAATCATACCGAGCACCTGTACCATCGTGGGTGGTTGGGTTAGCACTTCTTCCACCCGTTGATTTGCAGTGTGTGGTACACCCTGAGTAGCACTGGCCTTGTAGGACCGGATATGGCAACAGAGGGGGGGGTGAATGGTGCCTTTTTAAAAATTAACCCCCAAAGTACTCACAAAGAACTCAACTTCTTTGATAGCTATAAAGCTATAAAGAGGATGACTCTCTCAAGGTTTGCAAAAAGATCGACAAAAGAGCTAATATTGACTTGATTGAGAATGCAAATAATGTTAGTTCAAAATCTAGCCTAAAGAGCACAAGATGAAATCAGGATCCTATTGAAAAAACTAAAGGAAATGCAGAGAAAGCAAAGCAGCCGGCAAACAGTGAAAACTGAGACTTTCGGCAAAAACTGAAAACAGATTTTCAGTTTTTTCTTTTTCCTAAACCGATCAGCTATAAGTAGCAGAGAAAGTAAATTTCAGCTGCACACATTCAGTTGAAGACACACACACTGGAAACTGCAGTTGAGAGGACAAAGACTGCAAAGAGGAATGCTGGCCGAACAGGAAAACTGAAGAAATGAGCACCCAACATATACATTCTATGACTGCTAACGAGAAAAGGATTGATCCTTAGATCAAAAACAAGTTGACAGAACAATGAGCAGAAAACAGTAGTAAATACTGTTGGCAGTAATCCAAATAGTGAAGTTGCTGCAGTCCGAAAATTGAAGCAGTGAGGACCACAGGCTGTAACCAGATTCTGCTACTTGCCGAAGACATCAAGCAAAAGACAGCAAAGCAAGCAGCAGCTGCAGCTAAAAGAGCAACTGAAAACAGGAGAAATGCTGCAGAAAATCAATACCGAACGCACAACAAATACTGCAAGCATTAACCCAGTTTGTTCTCACAGTGGGTGCTAGTTTTTGCTTCGGCTGACCAGGGATTTGATACCCAGAGGAGACACAGAGGATTCTGAAACTGCAGCAAGTAACAGCAGAGAAAACCAAATGAAAAAGGACTAAACAGTAACAACTGCATGCTGCCGAAATCAGGGAATTTGATGCTGCCGAAATGTGGATTGGACTGACTTAGACTGCATTGGCCGAAACACAAAAAGAGTAGAATCTCCCAACCGAAAACATGAAATCAGAGCAGTCGAGAGTAACTGCAATCTCGGCTGCAAACAAATCGAACACAGCAAAAAGAATAAATAAAAACAAAGATTACTGTTTTGTTATAGCCAACTCATCCCAATCTCACATCTTGGGGAGAAGCGCACACACAACCAAAAGAAGAGAACTCAGTCCACTCAAGCACATACACAGGAGTTCACGCCTTGCACTTGCCCTCTACAGGTCCACACTTTGCCTCTCCTACACCCACACATATAAAGGAAGAGACACACACAAGAGGAAATTCAAGAAGTGGCATGCATCTTCCACTCCCTTGCTCCATACACACAAGAGGAAAGGGTCAGAGTCAAAATGACCAGGATTTGGAGGGAAAACCAACCCCTCCTCTCATTGCTAGAGTCAAATCTCCAATTTACCCCTCAAGCACCTTCCCGGAAGCTTCCGCAACCGGCACCTTTGACCGACTGGACCTCGACTCCTCCACAGTCTAGTCCGTCCACTCTCTGCTGCCCGTCGCGTCCACCCGACACCGACCGAGACCTCGACTCCACCCGAGTCTAGTCACAGTCTGCTCCGCTTCATCGACCGCAACCGACCTCCAACCGCTCGGACCTCCGACTCCTCCACGAGTCTAGTCCCGGTTCTCTCGTCGTCGCCCGTCGTGTGCACCACAGTAACTCCAGCTCCGGTTCCTCGTCTCCCGACTCGCAACCACCTCACCAGCCTCGATCATCTTCGGCATCACCGACCGTCTGGACCTCAACACCTCCTGTGCCTAGTCCCGGTCCACTTCGCCTCACCATGACCTAGCTTCAAAGTCCTGCAGTCACAGAGACAAGCAAACCGTCACATAGCACCGCACGAAACAGTATAATCGATAATAGCACAAGTAAAGGTACTCAACACTAGAATACCCGAAACAAACTCAAACTCACTAAAACCACCATCAATTACTCATCACCAACATGGGGATACCTCCACATGGCCTCTCAATCTCCCCCTTGATGAGTAAATTGACAAACACAGAAAAAACATAGAATTGAGTTTGTTTGAAAGTCGAACATGGTCCAAAGGAATAAGATATTGCTAATGACCATGTTGACACAAGGAGCAAAAGAAAGAGCAAGTTTTCCTCAAAGCTCCCAAAAAGTGGCTTTTTCTCCAACTCTTTTTCTCCAACTATTCTCCCCCTTTTGGCAATAAAGTCATCAAGTTACTTGGAGGAAAATAAAACATGGTGTGGCTGAATTTTATTCAATCTAAGCAATTAGAGCCATGAAGATTATCCAAAATGACCATAATGTGTTACACCAAGCCATAACTTAATGAAATGCTATCTAGATCATGACAGGATATATATAAGCCAGCTAGAAGCAAATAGATGATAATATGAATTTTAGTGCATTTTATGAACATGTCAAGTCATCAATAAGTAAAGTCTATCTAGAGACATCCAAGGATGATGCAAGCCATGTCAATCAAGCTAAGCGGAACCAAGAATCTAATATTGAGTCCAAATAGAGTGTTATATACTCAAGAGTGAAACAATGGTTCAAGTACTTGATTCTTTTAATAGCTTTAAGCAAATTGAGCACAAATGACATTTTTCTTTTGAAACTTATGGTTGTTTTCAACCAATATTTTTATCATGTGCTAGATCTCAAACCTTACTACGACTACTCCAAGCAAGAAGCTTAAGAAGATAGTCTAGGTCATCCAAAACTCCCCCCAAATTCATGCCTAGTGCAATGGCAAGCCGTCTCGTGAGAAAGAATTGGTGAGATCAGTTTTTTCGCACAAAAGAGATCTTTTTGCTTTTTGACAAGTTGTACTAACTCATGTTACATCAAGAGTTTAAGACACCTCAATCTAAGGCTCAACTAGAGATTCAACGCTCAACTCACCCTATTTGACATGGCATGAATCATAAAAGGATAGCTCAAGACAGACTAAACTCAAGTGCTAATCATGACAAGTTTTTAGGTCAAATTGAGTAGATTTAATTAACTCATCATGTCAAAAGCTAGTCTACACATATGAAGTCATGATAAATCTAGTAGATAAGCATAAATCATGGCAAGATGTAAATCATCGTAAGCATGTCATAACCGGATAATAATCAAGGCTCAATGTATTTATATTACAATGCAGAATGACATGCAGAAAATCCAGCTCCCCCTCAATATGTGATGCATCTTTTAGTCCAAGTTGAATTACGTCAATATTAAGCTCCAAAAGCTCCCAAATGAACTCCCCTTGAACTAAAGCAATAAAAATAAGAAGCTGGCAAAGAAAACAGAAAACAGCCAGTCCTTAAAGCATAGATAAGATAGAGAAAAGACTAAGACTCAGACTGACTCTCATCTACCCCATAAGACTCCAGGACTATCAGCTGACGGGAAAACACACACTAGAGAGCAAACACGTGCTGCTCTGCCGAGGGTGGCCCAACCTCGCTAGAACCTAAAAGAAGTGAGTGAGCTCAACCTAGTGAGATAAGAAACACTAATAGAGCATCCACAAGGCATAAGATAAGAGTAAGAAATCTAAGCAACGAGACAAGAGAACCACTCTAATCTATGCTAGGAGGACTAACCCAATGCACCCATACAAATGCGATGCAACAGTAAGGAGACAGAAGCATAATTAATATGATAAAACAGTAAAGCCCAAAGCTCCCCCTCACAGCAGTCCATAAGGACACACCACCCCAAGCTCTCCCATGAGTGAAAACCTCGAGCCATCCAAAGGCTTGGTGAAGATGTCAGCCAACTAGTGGTCACCCTCCACAAACTGGAGCACGATGTCACCCTTCTCCACATGGTCTCTAAGGAAGTGAAAGCGAATGTCGATATGCTTGGTTCGAGAATGCTGCACTGGGTTCTTAGCAATGTTAATCGCAGAAGTGTTATCACAAAGGAGTGGAACACTGTCGATAACTAACCCAAAGTCCCGCAGGGTCGAGACCATCCAAAGCACTTGGCTACAAAGAATCGGGCTGCGCAAAGAACGTGCTCGGCCTCTGCGGTGGACCGTGCAACACCGGATCGCCTCGAGGACCAGGAAACAAGAGAAGTGCCAATAAATTGGCGGTGCCAGTGCTCTTCTGCTCATCCTACACCAAGAAAATCGCATCCGAGTAGGCTCTTAAGGAAAGACAGGATGAGGACGAGTACCAGATACCATAGTCAATGGTAGCTCGAAGGTACCGAAGGATGCGCTTCACCGCCTGGCGGTGAGATACGCGAGGAGAAGCCTGAAACCGAGCACAAAGACACACGGAGAAGTGTATATCCGGTCTCGAGGCAGTGAGGTACAAGAGGGAACCGATCATACTTCGATACTCCTTCTGATCGACTGGCTCGCCGTCTTCATCTGGGTCGAGTGGAATTGATGTAGCCATAGGAGTAGCCACCGCTTCCCATCACTCATATCAAGCGCTTGAGGTCTCGAGTGTACCGCCTCGATGCAAGAAGGTACCTCCCAGTTTGCTTAATTTGGAAGCCAAGGAAGAAGCTTAACTCACCCATCATGCTCATCTCAAATTCGAGCTCATGACATCGGAAACGGGAAATGAGAGCATGCGAGGAGCCGCTAAAGATGATGTCATCCACATAACCGACGAGCGAGAAAGTCGGTGCCAAGCCGTGGATGAACAAGGTCTTGTCGACTTTACCCATTTCAAACCATGACTCAACAGATAGGACTTAAGCCTCTCATACCAAGCTCGGGGCTGTTTAAGTCCATACAAAGCTTTGGAAAGCTCAGACATGGTTAGGGTATTTGGGGTTTTCAAACCGTGAGGTCGTCTCACATAGACTTCTTCCTCAATAAGGCCATTGAGTAAGGCACTCTTGACGTCCATCTGGTAAAGCTTGAAACCCTTAGAAGCTGCAAGGCAAGCGATTCTAATGGCCTCAAGTCTAGCTACAGGGGCAAAGGTCTCCTCGAAATCTAGACCCTCAACCTGGGAGTACCCCTGAGCTACCAGTCTAGCCTTGTTTCTAATAACCACACCATCCTCACTCTGCTTGTTCTTGAACACCCACTTAGTTCCAATGATATTGTGACCTCGAAGGGGCTCAACAAGCGTCCAGACCTTGTTTCTTTCGAAACTCTTGAGCTCCTCATGCATGGCATTGACCCAAGACTCGTCAGATAAAGCATGACAAACGTCCTTGGGCTCAAAGGAAGCTACTGGCGTAATGGAGATGAAAAGTGACACACCAGACTTGGAGCGTGTGACTCGTTCAAAGAGGTCTCCAATCATCCGCTCGAAGGATGAGATTTTGGATATGTCTTGGAGGTCCGGATGAGATGAAGAAGTGGCCTCTACCTCGTGACCGACAGGTAGGAACAGAGCCACTAGCTCCGGAAGAAGCGTAGAAGTAGGGGCGATCACCTCGGTGTTTGTGGAAGAAGGCACCTCAAGGGGTGGATGAGGGACTGGATCGGATGGACAACCCTCATCTCTATCATCCTCATCATCCACAAGATGGTCTCGGACTGCTCTAGTGAACCTGAGATGTCGGACCTAGTCCCCGGATTAGCCTCATCGAAAGTCACCTCACAGGTTTCTACCATTTTGCTAGAATCGTAGTTCCAGACCCTATAGGCCCGCGAAGAAGTCGAGTAGCCTAGAAAGAGTCCATCACAAGAACGTGACTCGAACTTATCTAGGTTCCCGGACTTCAGAATAAAGCACTTGCAACCAAACACACGAAAATGAGAAACACCGGCTTTCGCCCATATCTCAACTCGTAAGAGGTGCGGTGCAAGTGTGCCCCGAGAAAACTCTGTTCAAACATGGCACGCGGTGGCTATAGCCTCAGCCCAAAACTTCCGTGGTGTAGAGTATTCATCGAGCATCGTCCTGGCCATCTCGACCAAGGTACGGTTCTTCCTCTCCACGACGCCATTCTGCTGAGGGACGTATGGAGAAGAGAACTGATGTTCTACACCGGTCTCACCGCAAAACCTCTCAAAGTAGGAATTCTTGAACTCCGTGCCATTGTCACTGCGGATCGCTCGTAAGGCACATGGGAGCTCAATAGAAAGCCTACTAAACAAACCCCGAAAATGGGTAAATATCTCATCCTTCGAGGCTAAGAAAAACACCCAAGAGTACCTCGAGAAGTCATCGACTACGACAAGAACATACCACTTCCTCTCCTGACTGCACTCGAGCTGGTCCAACTGTGTCCATATGGAGCAACTGTCCTGGTGCATCGGTCATAGTCACTGTGACCGGAGGATGAGAAGCGGCAACCATCTTGCCGTGCCAGCATGGAGTACAAACTAGATCTTTGACCATTTTGAGCTTCGGCAGACCACGAATGAGATCGTGGCCGCTAACTCGGGTCAAATGGTCAAATCCTATATGACCAAGTCTCCTATGCCAGAAAGTGAGGTCACGGGACTCTGAAGCAACTAAACACCGGAGAGGATCACCAGAAGACTCAACAAAATCAGCACGAAAGATCCTCCCATAACGAGAAATCCTGCAAACCAAACTACCCGAAGGGTCAAGAATTTTGCAATTGTTTTTCTTAAAGCTCACCTCGAAATTGTCATCGGTAAGCTGAGAGACTGAAAGCAAATTATATTACAGCTTACTAACTAAGGCAACATCTTTTAAAACAAATGAATCATTAATGCGCATTGTACCTTTGGCGATGACGCGCCCAGATGAAGCATCTCCGAAGGTGATCATCTCATCACCTGGAGCACGGGCAAGGGAAGAAAACCGACGGAAATCTCCGGTCATGTGTCGTGAACACCCGGAGTCTACAAGCCAAACCTTTCCCTTCCCTGCCCGGCAAACCTGAGTCAAACAGAGAGTAAAGTCTCGATCTTGGGATAAATCAAGAGTGATTTTGGCACCCAATCTTGAGTAACACGTCGAGCAGATGAAGTAGTCAAACACGACTGACCTCTATCTACCCTACACTCTCTGTTACTCACAGTAGAAGGTCTAAGAGTAGACACAGAAGTCACATCGGGTCCGACTACTACGGAGGAGCGAGTGAGCACCGGCAGCAGATCGATCACGCCACGGGCGCATCTCGATGGGAAAGCGAGATCTACCCTCGAGCGCGCCAAGTCACGACCGGAGGGAGCATGAGGACAAAAAGTAAAACCGGAAGAACCAAGTCCTCGATCTCGCCCAAAGCTACCAACAAGAGCAAGCCTAGACCTCGTGTTGGTCTCGGGTGCACTCAAGGTGCGGGTCGACCACGAATACGCCTAAGAGACTCAACACGGTCTCTTCGCGTAATCTTGGCACGCTTGAAGCAGTGGTCAATCCAATGTCCATCCTTTTGACAGAAGGTGCAATGATACTTCACCTTCTGAGAGCGGTAGCATGAGATGACTTCGCCTACGAGAGGCAAGTCTGCAGTGAAATCACCTTGTCACGAAATCCTTGGACAAAGCCCGCTGATTTAAATTGAACTTTCTTGTTCTTGAACTTCACCTCAATCACACCTGCGGCTATGGGTCTAAGCACGACAGGTGGATGCTTCCTTCTGTCTTCTAGAAAATCATATCCTAGACCTTGATTGAATTTGCAAATCTTGATTGGTCTAGAATAAGATTAAGCTTCTTCTTGCCTTGACAAATCTCTCGAGAGTGTTCATAAGGTCCGACACTCCCGAAGCAGAGAGGCACAAGAAGAGCGGAGGAGGAGAAGAGACAGGAAGGTAAGGGAGCGAAGAAGAACCAACAGTGAGGAAAGAATGGCTTGTGCACGCACACCGACTCGATGGGACAGTCCTACTACTAGTAGTTTGGTTCACGCTCCTAAGCGTCTCAACCTTACCCTTGGGCTTCTCCCCCACACCAGCAATCACATCACAAGCAGTTGATGGCTTCACTAGTTGGTCCTTAGTTAGCTTTACACATTTTTCATTTAAAGCAACGAGTTCAAGTTTTAGTTTATTACAACTATTGCATGGTGAGCTAACAGGATCCTTACTAGCAAATTGAGTCATTTTCTTGTTATGATCAACCATCTCTTGAAATTGCTTAGAAACCGATTCAAGCTCAAAGGTTAATTTAGGACAGTTGGTACAAGAAACAATAGGCTCTAACAGGAAGCACGCATTCAACAATTTTATGGTGCGCCCATTTTAAGTTCATCTTGATTATTGCAAGTTTCACAAGATTTGGGCAGATCAAGTAGCATGGCATAAGGTCCTCTAACAGCAGTGTCCTTATCCTCACATGAGGTGGGAGAAATAGTCTCATCTGTAGTAAGTAGGGTAACAGCCATCCTACTCAATTCTAATTCAGTAAGCAGACTAACATTCTCCATCTTAACAATATCAAGCTCGGAGGACACACTATCATGCGAGATCCTTAGTTTCTCCATGTCACCCAAGATAGTACAGCAAGTATCACAATCATCATTTGTGGGAGCAGATGTAAGAGCAATAATCTCTAGAGACAATCTATCTACTTCCTTCTCCAACTCGCTACACCTAGTTTTAGCTCTAGCATGAAATCCTCCTAGTTTAAGAAAAGCTTCATTAAGTTGGTCGTAGGAAGGAAATACCTCGTCGGAGTCGGAGTACACTCATTGTCGCTCGATTAAGCCCTCAAGGGCCATGAAGCACATGCTGAAGAAGTCGCCGTCGCCTTTGGGTTCTTGATCACCCGTCCCGTCGTCGTCGCTCCATCCCTCCACCTCGCTGAGGTCGAGGTCGTCGAAAGCGGTGAGGACGCGGTGGAAGAGCTTCTTCGCCTTCCCAAAGTTGCGGAACTTCTTCTTGCCTTGGACCGGTCATGAGGGCTTCGAGTTGCGGTTCTTGTCGGTGTAGTCGTTCTTGCTCGAACCGCCGAAGTCACCTTTACCCTTCCCAAGCTTGGGACAGTTTTCTCGGATGTGGTTGGGGCCACCACACTCGAAACAAATCACGGGTCCTCCTCTTTTTCCATCCCTCCTCCTCTTGTAAGCATGAGAAAATCTCCGTGCTAGGAGGGCTAGCTGTTCATCCGCAGTCGCTCTAGCGATCATCGCTTATGTCACGAGAGCGCGAGGGAGAATCCCATAAAGGCTCGCAGAAGAAGATCCGAGCGGGATCGGTGACTAGCGCCATCGACTGTGACTTCGACCGACGAGAGACTATGTCAATCTCGTGAGTCTTGAGGCGCGAGTAAAGCGCGTCAAGAGTCAGGGTCGAGAGGTCCGTGGTGTCCTTGATGGTAGTCACCTTCATCTCCCAAACCCGAAGATCAAGTACAGAAAGGATTTGTCGAGCGTTATCCGAGTCGGAGTATGTGAGACCGACGGCTCGGAGGTTGCTCAAAATTTTGTGAAAACGCGAAAAGCACTCGTCAAGGGACTCTCCGGCAAGCATCTCGAATTTCTTGTATTCGCTGAACCGGTCTGTCGAACCGTCTTGATCGGGTGGTGCCCTCATGGTATGCATTGAGGTCACCCGGATGTCGTGGCGGACGACGGTGAGAGATGCGATCGAACTCGCTTCTGCTCAAACCCTGAATGATGATGTTCCTTGCCTTTGCATTCGCCTCAACATCAGCCATATTCCCGTCATTGATGTTCTCATCGGCAGAACAACAAACTGAATCTTCACCTTCCGCGGATGGCATACCCCGAGCACGGATGTAAGTTTCCATTCGGCTTTTCGGAAGGGTAATCCAGCCATCGAAGATGGGCGGCTTGGTGGAATACTTGTCTGTCGCCATGGCTCGCGGACGGTTAAGATCTATAGAAAAGAGCTAACCGGCTCTGATACCAATTGTAGGACCGGATATGGCAACAGAGGGGGGTGAATGGTGCCTCTTTAAAAATTAACCCCCAAAGTACTCACAAAGAACTCAACTTCTTTGATAGCTATAAAGCTATAAAGAGGATGACTCTCTCAAGGTTTGCAAATAGATCGACAAAAGAGCTAATATTGACTTGATTGAGAATGCAAATAGTGTTAGTTCAAAATCTAGCCTAAAGAGCACAAGATGAAATCAGGATCCTATTGAAAAAACTAAAGGAAATGAAGAGAAAGCAAAGCAGCCGGCAAACAGTGAAAACTGAGACTTTCGGCAAAAACTGAAAACAGATTTTCAGTTTTTTCTTTTTCCTAAACCGAGCAGCTATAAGTAGCAGAGAAAGTAAATTTCAGCTGCACACATTCAGTTGAAGACACACACACTGGAAACTGCAGTTGAGAGGACAAAGACTGCAAAGAGGAATGCTGGCCGAACAGGAAAACTGAAGAAATGAGCACCCAGCATATACATTCTATGACTGCTAACGAGAAAAGGATTGATCCTTAGATCAAAAACGAGTTGACAGAACAATGAGCAGAAAATGGTAGTAAATACTGTTGGCAGTAATCCAAATAGTGAAGATGCTGCAGTCCGAAAATTGAAGCAGTGAGGACCACAGGCTGTAACCAGATTCTGCTACTTGCCGAAGACATCAAGCAAAAGACAGCAAAGCAAGCAGCAGCTGCAACTAAAAGAGCAACTGAAAACAGGAGAAATGCTGCAGAAAATCAATACCGAACGCACAACAAATACTGCAAGCATTAACCCAGTTTGTTCTCACAGTGGGTGCTAGTTTTTGCTTCGGCTGACCAGGGATTTGATACCCAGAGGAGACACAGAGGATTCTGAAACTGCAGCAAGTAACAGCAGAGAAAACCAAATGAAAAAGGACTAAACAGTAAGAACTGCATGCTGCCGAAATCAGGGAATTTGATGCTGCCGAAATGTGGATTGGACTGACTTAGACTGCATTGGCCGAAACACAAAAAGAGTAGAATCTCCCAACCGAAAACATGAAATCAGAGCAGTCGAGAGTAACTGCAATCTCGGCTGCAAACAAATCGAACACAGCAAAAAGAATAAATAAAAACAAAGATTACTGTTTTGTTATAGCCAACTCATCCCAATCTCACATCTTGGGGAGAAGCGCACACACAACCAAAAGAAGAGAACTCAGTCCACTCAAGCACATACACAGGAGTTCACGCCTTGCACTTGCCCTCTACAGGTCCACACTTTGCCTCTCCTACACCCACACATATAAAGGAAGAGACACACACAAGAGGAAATTCAAGAAGTGGCATGCATCTTCCACTCCCTTGCTCCATACACACAAGAGGAAAGGGTCAGAGTCAAAATGACCAGGATTTGGAGGGAAAACCAACCCCTCCTCTCATTGCTAGAGTCAAATCTCCAATTTGCCCCTCAAGCACCTTCCCGGAAGCTTCCGCAACCGGCACCTTTGACCGACTGGACCTCAACTCCTCCCTGAGTCTAGTCCGGTCCACTCTGCTGCTGCCCGTCGCGTCCACCCGACACCGACCGAGACCTCTGACTCCACCTGAGTCTAGTCCAGGTCTGTTCCGTTTCATACGACCGCAACCGACCTCCAACCGTCTGGACCTCCGACTCCTCCCTGAGTCTAGTCCTGGTTCTCTCGTCGTCGCCCGTCGTGTGCACCACAGTAACTCCAGCTCTGGTTCCTCGTCTCCCGACTCGCAACCACCTCACCAGCCTCGATCATCTTCGGCATCACCGACCGTCTGGACCTCAATGTTGGTGATATGCCCTGGAGGCAACATGGAGATGTTGAATATATCACATACTATGTTTATGATACATTGCTTTGTTCCTTGAAATAGACATTATCATTATTGATCAATGAGTATGTGACTTATTCATGAGGCTCTTAATGCCAAAATATTGCTATTTCTAAATGATCCCTGATTATATTTCATATGAGGAACAAATATGATTCAAAGATCAGCATATGTATTGATTGATGATCATGTCTCATGGATCATGGTATGGAGATACCAAATCAATAATATGGACATGTGTTAGTGAACATATGTTGGATAGACCCGCCATGAGACACCGAGAGATTCCATGTGTCATCGGTTGGTCTCAAGTAGTGTTTATGTGGAATCCTTAGACTTGAGATCATCATGGTTCCCAAGATGCGTAGTAGCTTATTTTGGGACTACTAAACACTACTCCGTGGCGGGTAGTCATAAAAGTAGTCTTTGGGTTTGCCATGAAACATGTAGTGGGATATGAATGATCAAGATAGAATTTGCCCCTCCTTATGGGAGAGATATCTCTGGGCCCCTCGATGTAATGGATTATTAAAGTGCATGACCATGCCAAGGTGATTGAGGAGTTAATCACGAGTTTATAATCCATCACGGAATCGAGAGAGTGATTGAGCTATTAAGAGGATGACACAGGTCTCGCCTTGAGCTTAATCTATATCGTGAGGCAAAGGGATTAGTACATGAGAACATTACGAGGTTCACCGAGGGGAGGCATCGATAATCCCGAGCTAATCCCGGCCGCCACCTCTGAGCCAAACCCTAGTCGCTCATGAGTCTTTGGTACACTCGCGATCGGCGTTCCACCGGGACGTGTGGATACGGTGGGGCGCGCTCGTTGCGGCGTTGATCGGCATCAACAACCTCTGATTGGATCCGCTCGTGGTGTTGTTGATCGCGTGGAGGAGACGATCGGTTCGGGACGATCGGCTACTTCCACTACTACCTCGACGCGTGGTTGGATCGGCTTCTCCAACTCTTCTTCATTGCTGCTGCTGCGTCTAGTGGTAACGATCCATGATCCCTCCTTAAGCATGATGTCCTTGTGTGCGCGGTAGAAAAGTTTTGTTTTTCTGCTTGCATAGTCTACGCGCGATCCATTAGTGGTATCAGAGCCATCTTGCTTAGTTTGCGATCTGGATCGGCGCATATTTTGATATGAGCTTGTAGTAGATTGGATCTATTACAGATTAGATCAGTCGGTTCATGTGATGAATCGATGGTAGCACGGGTTGATGAGATCAATCGGTGAACAGGGGTTAGATGAGGCGCAGATTGTATGAATACTAGTGTCCTAGAGATTGTCTCGGATCGGTATAAGGTTGTTATGCGAATACTAGTATTCTACGGATCGATGGCCTCGACCCGATGGAAAAACTAGCGTCTAGAGAATGTCTCGGATCGGCATAAGGTGGTTGTGCGAATAGTTTTCCATTGCGATTAACCACGAAACCAGGGGCGGCTCCCCTCGACCCCCGCCCGTGGCGACCGGCAAGGGACCGCCGTCGCATACCACCTTGTATAGCGTCTTGGGTTCACATCGTTAGGTAGAATACGATTCTACGTCTAACTTGTTTTTCAGGGAATGATGTGAATAGTATGGCCCTATATCTTATTGGAATGTATGAGATGTATGTGATGCATGTAACATTCGTTCATGGCCTGTGTGTCATGATTATTTCAGCTATTGTTAGCTATCTATATTGTATTTAACGACCTGCGTGTCGACCTTAATGCTTGAATCTATGTTTGTAATCTTCAATTTCTAGCTATTATAGGTAGTAGTCTAGTTTTGAGGTTACAAGTTTTCAAGCATGGTGGCCTAAAGGAGTGATGTGGAGGATGGAGATCGTCTACACCTACATGGAGATGGAGATCACCATTTTTTTGGGCCATACTATTTCACAGTTAAATATGTTTATCTGTGATGTTATCTATCTTATTCTTGTGCAATGATATATGTGATATGTTGCTTTGGTAGGATAGAATTCCTCATAAAATTATGTGTTAATGCCCTTCCATATGTTGCACCAAAAGATAATGATCACCGCACGGTAGGTCTACCAAAGTAGAGTGCCGTCAGTTATCATCATTATTTGGGGTAGATGTTGGACATCTACATGCAGAAGCATTTGGTTTACTTAACAAGGTTATCAAAACAGTTTTGGACCTTGGGGCATAGGTTGGGGCCGGGACATATTGATGTCACCCAACAAGCAAGAGTCACATAGGGATGTGATTAGCAAGGTGTTGCTTACCCATATCACTAGTCTTCTAGCCGTGATGCCAAAGCTCACTAGGAACTAATGAAATGAGGATCTTGACCCACTATGTAACTTAGAGGGAGTTTTGTTGCAAAACACATAGTGGGAGTCTTTTGTTAAATAGTTTAATAAAAGATGAACATAAACATAGTGCTAAACTTTGCGTATTCTTTATTGTAGATCATGTCAACTAATGCCGCATCCAGTTCTTTTAATTTACGATCTATTCTTGAGAAAGAAAAACTCAATGGAACGAACTTTTTGGATTGGTATCGCAACTTGAGAATTGTTCTCAAGCAAGAGCGCAAGGAGTATGTCCTGAGTCTCCTTATCCCGATGACTTGCACGATAATGCTACGTGGCACGGAGAGCTTATGAGAAGCAAGCGAATGATTGCCTTGATGTGAGTGTCTCATGCTTGCCACAATGTCCTCTGAGCTTGAAGCAATATGAGAACACGATGCCTACAATATCATTGTGGGGTTGCGTGGTATGTTTGAGAACCAAGCAAGGGCCGAGAGGTTCAACACTTCAAAGTCCTTGTTTGCGTGCGAGCTTGCGAAGGGAATCCGTCGACCCTCATGTGATTAAGATGATTGGCTACATTGAGAGTCCGAAAAGCTTGGTTTTCCCCTTAGCCAAGAGTTGGCTCTTGATGTGATTCTTGATCGCTCCCCGAGCTTTGAGCCATTCATTCGAACTATCACATGAACAACATGGACAAGACCTTGGTGAGTTGCATGGGATGCTAAAATCTGCGAGGAAAGCATTAAGAAAAGCACCAATCATGTGATGATGATGCGAGAAAGGCAAGGGCAAGCCCTATGTAAAGAAAGGCACGGTTAAAGAAAGTTAGCTCCCGATGAGATCGCGAGCGGTTCTAAGGCCAAGCAAGTCAAGAAGGGCCTGCTCACGATGCGATTGCTACTCAGTAAGCAATCGGGACAATGGAAAAGGAACGCCCAAAGTACTTGGAGGATCTTAAGGAGAAGAAGGAATACGACTTCCACTCGGTATAAATGTTATAGAAATCAATCTTGCCACTTCTTCTCTCGATTCTTGGGTATTTGATACGGATCGGTTGCTCACATTTGCAAATCGTTGCGGGGCTAAGAAGAAGTAGAAGTTTGAGGAGGAGCGAAGTGGATCTTCGCGTTGGCAATGGAGCAAAAGTTGTTTGCGGTGGTGTTGGCACCATGCCATTGTCTTTACCTTCAGGATTAGTTTTGGAATTGAATAATTGTTATTGTGTTCCATCTCTTTCCAAGAACATTATTTCTGCTTCATGTTTACAAGCAGAAGGTTATGACTTTAGATCTGTGAACAATGGTTGTTCTCTTTATTTCAAAGCAGTGGCGGACCCAGAGAATTTGATGAGCCTGGGCGAAAAACTGTAGTAGATGCTAGTAACATGTTGTCATTACAAGCATGCCGATCGAGCACTCTATGCATGAACTAATATACAGTAATTAGATTTATTCATTCATGACTTGGGCAGAGAAAGCTTAGCAATCTAGTCCTTGCTTCATTCTATCCGCTTCAATTCTAATCAGAACACAAATTATAATTTTAATTATTATCTCTACCAATTTAAGTTGGTCATTGACAATGATACAATATACATATAATCTCTAACTCAATATAAATAAATCAAGTAATCAACTAAAAGATAAAAGATAAGGATTTCACCGGTCGATTTATCCTCTTTGGTCTCCAAGAGGCAGCCAAGACATAATCAATCATCGAAGTGAAGACTCCAAGTCTCGGCTCGCTTCTTGCGGTAGAACTCCTCCTGGGATGCGCGCAGCGCCTCGTGGCACTTGTCGAAGTCGAACCCGCCCCCTCCGCTCACGCCGCTGCGCCTCATTGCGCGCCTTCTTCACGAGGAACCGCCTCTCCCGCGGCGGGGGGGCGGGCGCGGGCGTGGTGGGCTTCTTCCTGGCGGAGGCGGACTTGGAGGCGGTGGCGGGGGACTTGGCGAGCTTCGACGTCGGCGGGGGCGGGGAGCCCGGGGTGTTGCCGTGTTGGGGTGGGCGTTCTCTGAGGCGTGCGAGATCCGCGTGCGGGAGGCGGACTTGGACGGGTCGCGGCCGCCGCCCTCGTCCGCCGCCGGGGCCGAGGGCTTGGTCGAGTCCTCGCCGCCCGTCGCCATAGCTAGGGTTTGGAGCTCGCCGAGCGTGGAATTCTACTCTAGGGTTTGGGTCTCGTGTGCGGTGGCTTGCTTGGTGGGAGGCGGTGGCTTGCCGAGGTGCCTAACATTCCAAGAAGTTGAGCCGGGCGGGGCCTGTGGTCGCCGCCCCAGGTCCGCCTGCTTCAAAGATATGTTCTATTGTCATACTCCATTGGTGAATGGGTTATATGTTCTTACTCTTGAAGAGTCATCGGTCTATAACATTAATGCAAAGGGCAACGATCGAATGATTTGAATCCCACGTTTATTTGGCACTGCCGCTTAGGTCACATAAATGAGAAACGCATGGAGAAGCTCCATAGAGATGGTATTCGCACTCATTTGATTTTGAATCATTTGAGACATGCGAATCTTGTTTACTTGGCAAGATGACAAAAGCACCTTTCACCGGTCAAGGTGAGCGGGCAAGTGACTTATTGGCACTCGTACATTCGATGTATGTGGACCAATGAGCTCAACGACCGAGGTGGTTTTCAAGACTTCATAACTTTTATCGATGACTTTAGTAGATATGGATATATCTACCGATGAAGATAAGTCCGAATCCTTTGAAAAGTTCAAAGAATTCCAAAATGAAGTGCAAAATCATTTAGGCAAGACAATCAAGTTTCTACGATCCGATCGTGGAGGCGAGTATTTGAGCCATGAGTTTGGTAATCATCGAAGGATTGTGGAATTGTTCCACAATTGACTCACCGGAACACCTCAATGGAATGGGGTATCGAGCGAGAAATCGCACCTTATTAGATATGGTGCGCTCCATGATGAGCCACAGTGATCTTCCGTTGTCTTTTGGGGTATGCTCTTGAAACACCGCTTTCACACTAAACAGGTTCCATCAAAATCGAGAAAAGACACCATATGAGATGTGGACAGGACAACGTCCTAGCTTGTCTTTTCTTAAGATTTGGGGATGTGAGGCTTATGTAAAACGTTTACAATCGATAAGCTCGGTCCTAAATCGATAAATGCTTCTTTATCGGGTATCCTAAGGAAACAAAAGGATATTACTTCTATAATCAAGAAGAAGGCAAAGTGTTTGTCGCTTTGGCATGGTGTCTTCTTAGAGAAAGAGTTTCTATCAAGAAGGGATAGTGGGAGCATGGTGCAACTTGAAGAAATTCGAGAAACACCGAAAGCGTTTCAGCTCCTAGAACCACAACAGGATGAACAAACTATTGAAGAACTTGTTGTGGACACACCGCACCACGTGGGTCGAGAGGTCACGTCGTGCACCGAGAGGTACATGTTCTTGACTACTCAACAACGGGACATATTGTTGTTAGACAACGATGAGCCTAAGACCTATGAAGAAGCGATGGTGGGACCAGACTACGAGAAATGGCTTGAAGCCATGAGATCCAAATTGAATCCATGCACGGAATCAAGTTTGGAACTTGGTTGATCCACCGATGGTGTTAAAACCATTGAGTGCAAATGGGTTTTCAAGAAAAGATAGACATAGATGGAAATGTTCACATCTATAAAGCGCGATTGGTGGCCAAAGGTTTCAAACAAATTCAAGGTGTTGATTATGATGAAACTTTTTCGCCGTCGCAATGCTAAAGTCTATTCGGATCATTCTAGCGATTCTTTGCTTATTTCGACTATGAAATATGGCAAATGGATGTCAAAACAGCTTTCTTTAATGGAAATCGAGTGAGGATGTGTACATGACACAGCCCACGTGTTTTGTCGATCCGCAATCACCGGAAAGATATGCAAGTCGCAAAGATCCATTTATGGATTAAAGCGAGCATCTCGGAGTTGGAACATTCGTTTGATGAAGTAATCAAAGGGTTTGGTTTTATCAAGAACGAAGAAGAGCCTTGTGTTTACAAAAGGCTAGTGGGGCGCACTCGTGTTTACGGTCTTATATGTGGATGACATATTATTGATCGGAAATGACATTCCTATGCTCGAATCATTAAGTCTTCATTGAAAATAGTTTCTCTATGAAAGACTTAGGAGGCGGCATATATTCTGGCATCAAGATCTATAGAGATAGATCAAAAGGTCGATTGGATTAAGCCAAGATACGTACATTGACAAGGTGTTGAAAAGGTTCAACATGCGAGATTCCAAGAAAGGCTTCCTACCTATGTCACATGGTATAAATCTTAGCAAGAATCGGTGTCCTAGTACACCGATGAGCGGGATAAAATGAATGCGATTCCATATGCTTCACTATTGGATCCATTATGTATGCCATGCTTTGTACACGTCCGGATGTCTCGTATGCTTTAAGTGCTACGAGTAGATACCACGGATCCGGTGAAAGTCACGGATTACCGTAAAGAACATCTTGAAGTACTTGAGAAGAACTAAAGATGTGTTCCTCGTCTATGGGGTGAGGAAGAGCTCGTTGTAAATGGTAACACCGATGCTAGCTTCAAACCGACAAAGATGATTTTAGATCGCAATCTGGATTTGTGTTACTTTGAATGGCGGTGCGGTGGTGGAAGAGTTCCAAGCGAGAGACGATTCTTGATTCTACAATGAAGCCGAGTACATAGCGGCTTCAAGTCGCTAAAGAGGTCGTTTGGATCAAGAAATTTGTTTCGAGCTTGGTGTGATGGCTAGTGCCTCCACCCAATGGACCTCTCTTGTGACAACAAGTGGAGCCATTGCAAGCCAAGGAGCCTAGATCGCACTGAAGTCCAAGCACATTCTCGACGATTTCATCTCATCCGCGAGATTGTGGAGAGGCGATGTTAAGATATGCAAAGTACAAACGGTTTGAACATTGCGATCCGTTGACAAAGCCGCTTCCCGACCAAAGCATGAGGCTCACACTAGGGCAATGGGTATTAGATACATACATGGTTGACTCTAGTGCAAGTGGGAGATCATGGTGATATGCCCTAGAGGCAACATGGAGATGTTGAATATATCACATACTATGTTTATGATACATTGCTTTGTTCCTTAAAATAGACATTATCATTATTGATCAATGAGTATGTGACTTATTCATGAGACTCTTAATGCCAAAATGTTGCTATTTCTAAATGATCCCTGATTATATTTCATATGAGGAACAAATATGATTCAAAGATCAGCATATGTATTGATTGATGATCATGTCTCATGGATCATGGTATGGAGATACCAAATCAATAATATGGACATGTGTTAGTGAACATATGTTGGATATACCCGCCATGAGACACTGCAGAGATTCCATGTGTCATCGTTGGTCTCAAGTAGTGTTTATGTGGAATCCTTAGACTTGAGATCATCATGGTTCCCAAAGATGCGTAGTAGCTTATTTTGGGACTACTAAACACTACTCCGTGGCGGGTAGTCATAAAAGTAGTCTTTGGGTTTGCCATGAAACATGTAGTGGGATATGAATGATCAAGATAGAATTTGCCCCTGCTACCTCGACGCGCGTGGTTGGATCGGCTTCTCCAACTCTTCTTCCGCTGCGCTGCGCGTCTAGTGGTAACGATCCATGATCCCTCCTTAAGCATGATGTCCTTGTGTGCGCGGTAGAAAAGTTTTGTTTTTCTGCTTGCGTAGTCTACGCGCGATCCATTACTCAACACCTCCTTGCCTAGTCCCGGTCCACTTCGCCTCACCATGACCTAGCTCCAAAGTCTTGCAGTCACAGAGACAAGCAAACCGTCACATAGCACCGCACGAAACAGTATAATCGATAATAGCACAAGTAAAGGTACTCAACACTAGAATACCCGAAACAAACTCAAACTCACTAAAACCACCATCAATTACTCATCACCAACATGGGGATACCTCCACATGGCCTCTCAGGCCTGCTGGGGAGCGAGCGCACTTGATGATGGGTGCAGTGGATAGTGATGTGGAGGATTCGATGTCTTGCCTCCTTGTTGTCAATATCCAGAGGCTTTACCGCTCACCATGATTTGACTTAGGGAGCGGGTTACTAGCATCCTGCATAATTCGTGTCATAGAGCTAGGATCAACATGAATGTTAATAATTTGCATAAAAGATAATAGGGAATAAGCACAAATTAAGTGGGTCAGTAATTGAGGGTATCCCATCTAAGGCTAAGATTTATTAAGATTTGTGACATAGGATAACAAGCATGAAACTATAACACAAAGGTTAAGTTCTACATAGAGTGCATAATCCTTGCTTAAAACATGAAGTAGCAACATACCAAAATACATATGGCAAGACACAACCATCATACATCAAAGTCTTAGCACCTCTACCTACCCAAAAGCTAGCTCACATGAACCTCCTAAGGTGAGCTCTACACCATTCTAGCCTAATAGTCTATATCTAAACACCATTGTTGGGCTCCGTACAAATGGCCATCACTCGACGGCAGCTTTTAACACTAAGTACGAAGCTTCCCTGGGATGGAGGAAACAATTTGCGGTTCTCCACAGTGCTGAACTTAGGACAACATGGTATAGGCATCTTAAATTTTCCAAAGTGTTTGCTAGCCCCTATTGGTCTATGTAATGTCAAGCCTTCATCTTTAATAGTTACACGTTTCTTTCACAACACATGATATTTTGAAGTAAGGTGAGAAAGAAACCAAAAGATATATTTAGACAAGATGAGAATGCTAAGAGAGGTAATTATGAATATAGGAATCCTTGCTATCCTTACCCCCCCATTTTTCACAAATATTTTTAAATTTAAAATAAGTTGCATTTGGAAAATAAATCCTTAATCTGACGAACATTCTATCTTAAGAATTAACCTACAGTCAATATGACTCTAATACCAACACTGTGGAGACGTCAGGCGTGGAATACCTGAAATCACCATATGTGTTCTGTACTAGTCCCATGATCAATGGCTAGTACATACATTCACAACATCGAGATAACATCCATATACATTACAACAAAAGGGTGGTATGTAAGTGATGCATAGTAGAGTTTACAACATAGAGTCGGCCGGCTAAATAAAATATAAGTATCAAGAGTAAAGTGTAATGGAAGACAAGCAAGTAAGTAAAAGTATCAAGCGATATGCCACCATAGCCCATAGATAACCAACTAGAGTTAGGCCCTAGAAAGTCCCATCATCAAATTTCCAGGTGCCAGAGGCAAAGTGCGCATCGTCTGACACGTATCCTTATTCTCTAATCAACAATAATTTAGGCAAGATTGAAAATATTGTGTACTCAACAAGACTTGTATTATATCGCAACATTATATATATATATATATATATATATATATATATATATATATATGCATATGCAAGGCTAAAACATATGTGCTGATCATTACACTTAAAACATACATTTGGCATGGTTCAAGATATGACAATCGATGACAGAAACAAGGCATGCACAAATTCCATATTAGTAAAAACTTCACTTAAACAGTAACAAGACAAACATTGTCACCACCAAAGATGACAAGTCATACGAGCTGGTCCTCACACGGCAAAATACTTAATGCATTTCAGGTTTTATCTTACTATGCTAGTTAAGACTGATCGTACCACCCAAAAAAATCAGGCTTTCATCTTGATTTTAGTGAACAACACAAACACATGGACCACCAAAAGAAATTCTGACAAAAGCTACTCGTCAGGATAATTATCCTCTTCCAAGGCAAACTCATATAGATCACCTATGATCTCATCATCTCAAAGTTTGAAGTCACCACCACGACCTCGGTTCTTGTAAGAGGGATGCGCACGATTACCATGCGAGTTACGGCAGTAGTAAGACGTCCTGGTCAGGCCATCCAGATGTCCAGCACGAAACCGAAACCCATGATTCTGAAGAGCGACACCTGAGCTATGTAGAACCACAACGTGGTACTGGTTGGTCTTGCCAGTAGGGACACCACAGTAGATCTCGCCGGCATTGATGTACTTGAAAAGGACACCGAATACCATGATAGTAAGAAGTGGGATACCTTGAACGAGCAATCTAGTGATGGCCTAAACATCATTGCAGTTTACTTTAAACATGATTAAAAGAACTACTACTAGCATGCTACTTTTTTCAATACTGCCAAAATATTTAAAAATATCCTTGGAGCCCCCATTCCCATTGTCCTATGCTTCAAATAAAGCTTCATATTTAGATTACTAAACCAGAAGGTGACAATCAAATAGCTTAACACATAAAATAAAAGATTAGAAAAAAGAAAAATAAGTAGGAGTTTCCAAGTAGATGGAATGTAAGACAACACAGGATTCAAAACCTAGCTTAAATCGAAGAAGACAAATACTACAAATCATGATTGCTGGAGTGTTGGAATGCAGTAGTATTGCATGACTCTTCGACTTAATCAAGTCAAAAAACATAGATCAAACCAATAAGAAACGATAACGGCTCTGTTCTTTTTTGGCTTTTTTGTGTCTTTTGGCTTTAGCTTCTTTGGAAGCTAAAACAAACAATTACAAGACAGCTGAGCCACTCACGTTGAAGCTAGGACTTCGTAATTTCGGGCTCATGTTAAATCACAACTTAACAATGCACTAAGTACATAGAAATAGCACGGCCTAACAGGGAGATTCACAATTACAAAAATGCTACTTTGTTAAAGACACGAACACTATTACACAAGAGTGTAGTTACAATCCTTTGGTGGTTAGCCTAACACTCACACCCTAAACTACCATACTCAAATGCTATGTCATAGCAAGAGGCAAGGTTTTCTATTTATATAGGTTAAGGGCCATTGGATTCTTGACATGCGTCAAAATAATGTCCCTTGATCTAAAAATCTAGAACATCTACACTCTTCTAGTAATTTCGAAAGAGATATTGGAAATGACTAGACTACCTCTAGTTATTATCTCTAAGCACTATATTCAATGCATGCATATAGAGAATATAAAATAAAGTTGAATATTTATTAGGGGTATAGAGGAAACCTCACACTAATTTTGCATTGAATATGAAATATGTCCTATATTTATTTATATCGTAGCATTATATATATATATATATATATATATATATATATATATATATATATATATATGCATATGCAAGGCTAACAAAGAATGAGGCTCTATGGTAAGTTTTTTTCAGCATGAAGCAAATTTTATTTGCAATATAGATAAGTAGTAATTTGTAACATAATTATAAAGAGCATTTGACATGTAATGAAATAATATTTATATAACTTTAATAACAATAAATCACATCCATTCGCAGCCTTCCTCGGTTGTGAACATTGCATAATTCCTACCATGGGCACGGCACACGAAAGGTGTGCACATGCCATCCCATCATGTTTAATGAAACAATTTTGAAACTGAAAACTATACCCATTGTGGCTGCATCTAAGCACACTCATGACCTCGAGCATGGCTATTTAAATAGTTTTTAACACTCTTAAAAATGTTGTACTACTTTACCTACATGAGATTATCAAATACACTGTTGGCAACTACACGCTTCCTTGGGCATGTGACAAAAGTGATTATCATATAACCTTTAAGTCATCTATTCCTAACCTTACACCAACCCGATGAATTGACAAACCCTCACTTGGGTGTGTCCTTTTCCCAAGTGGGCTAAATGACAGACCCTCACTTAGGCGTGCCATTCCTCTAAGTGAGCATTCATCGTTATATTAGCAAGTTTTAGTCCCAACAACTTGGTGAAGGGAACCCCTATGAGCAAACCTTCCTAGAATGCCTTCACTACTTCAGCCTACCAAAATACAAGGTTAGATCTAGACAACTTAATTAGCTAAAGCCAGAGCTCATATAGCACATATGGTTGTATGGTGTGACTTACCTGTGCGGCAACAGTGTTCGATCCTTAATTGACCCAAGCGAGATACTCTCTTACATCTTACAGTTTATCATATAACTCGTCCGCATCTAAAAATTACATTTTTTTATTTTATACCAAACTAACAAAGGTTTCTCCACTGGTCCAACATTTCAAAAACACCCATATCCACGTGTAAATTTTTCCAAATGATCAAACTTAATGAAAACTAGCACGTGGCTAAGCATCTAGATCACATACTCAATGTAATATACCCAATTTAACATTAGCTATTGTCTAAACCATGTACTAAGGACTACAATAGTGAGGATATCAAGGACTACAATAGTGAGGATATCAAGTTTGCAAGGAGATTCAATGCATACAAGCAGTTGTAACTACCATTATCCATAGTATAGCAAATTTTATGGAACATACATGTATACATAACAGATTTTGCAAACAATATACAATAATTGAAATATTGGAATCAACATAGTCAAAGGAGTGCTTGCCTTACTATTATTGCTCAGAGAATTATTTGGACACGTTCTCAAAATTTCCGATGTGACGGTATCTATTCAGTAAAATCCAACGAATACAAATAAGAGCCAAATAAATAGCCAGGCACAACCTTGTCCTCGACTGTATAACCACAGACGGGGGTGTAATATCATGTGTAACAAGAATGTACGCCCCCCCATACGTTACCATGTTGGGTGAAAATCTCCCCTGTATGTGTGTAGTCCCGGCGTGATAACCCTTAGTTCTGTATTTAGCGAATTGTCCATGATATAATTAGGGAGTCATGAATGATTTAAGGTAAAGTTATGAGGGTAACGATTTAATACAATGAGACTAGAGAGATGAGATTGGTGATAAGGTAACTGATACATCATGGACATATCATAAAGTATGAATTTAAGGAACTAAGAGATGGCGAGGATAAGGCTATGATAAAGTTATGAGAAGTGGAAAGAGGTGCTAGGGATGAAAATGGAGAGTCATAGTCTCTGATACGAGGGCGATTTGAAATAATGATAAGATGATAGTGATATAGGGATTAACCTAAAGAGGTATTATAATATAGCTCACGCAAAGTTATCAACCAATCAAGTTTTATTATGTGATAAGTGAATATTAACCAGATTAACAGGTTTAATACATACATCTTTCATAGCTCAAATACAACATCATACAATTAGTGAAACATAATATTAAGGAACTAAAACATAGAAGTCCTAATATCAAACGAGTGTCAATAATTTAAACCTAAGTCAAACATGTTCATATACTACCATCCATTAACGATTTAAGCATAGATTCTAAAACACTAATTAAAGCATGAACTCTAGAACATTTCAATTGAACATCCTAATTAACATAGGGCAGGTGCAAATAAAATAACCTAGAACATCATGGCACGCATGCAATATTAAACGTCTTTAAACAAGCAAATGTGAACGATATGATAATAATCAAACATCACTAGTGATATGATATTGACCAGATACGCTTTAGTAACACGCTAGTGGGTAGGTAACTTTAGCGGTGTAATATCAATCAGGTAACTTCGGTGACATGGTATCAACCAAGTAACTTTAATGGTACGGTAGTAGTCAGGTGACCGTGATCATATCATATCCAGCAGGTAATTTAATGACATAATTTTAGTAGTGCGAATGGTCGTTCGGCCCGAGAGGGACACCGCTCAGCCTAGCAGAACGCTGTTCGGGCATGCAAAATGACGATCAGCCACGCAAACGGCCGTTCGACCGAGCGAAACGACGTTCGGCCACGCGAAACGCTTAATGGTCGTGCGAAACACGCTTCGCTGCACAACTCAGCAACCCACCGCGTGAATACGTGTTCAGTCGCATGCTCGGCCGACCGAACCGTGTGCTTGTGAAAACGGTCTCCGGCCGTCGACCACCACCGACTGCCCACCACGGCCAGCCGCCGCTTGCCATGGCCCACTGCCGCTACGCCACCGTGCCGCCGTGCGCCGAGCCGACGCCTCGCGCCGACCCGCCATGGCCGCCGCACACTGGCCGCCGCCGCTGCGTCGGTCCTCCTGCCGAACGCCGTCGCCGCCACGCGCCGCTGCCGCTACGCCACCGTGCCGCCGCCTTGCGCCGACCCGCCATGGACTTGTGTGAGTGCGTGCGCATGCGCCGCCGCCACTGCCGCCATGCGCGCCGTCGTCCACCGGCCGCCACTGCCACGCCAATCTCCTGCCCGACGCCACCGCCGCTGCGCGCACGCTGGCGCCGCCGCCATTCCGTTCGTGCATGAGGTCACTTCGAGCCACATGGCCCTTCCTGTCATCGAGCAGCTGCGCCCCGTCTGGGACGCCGAGCTGGCGAGCGTGCTGCGGGCGGCGCGGGCGGCGCGGGCGGCGGCGGAGCGGGGCGAGAGCGTGGACTTGAGCCGGGAGCTCATCCGCATGTCCAATAACGCCATCATGTGGAACACTGAAGGCTTTCTCGAAAACGAACACTGAAGGCTGGCTCAGGCTGCATCTCCTCACATTCTTCTCTTGTGGACTGAAAGAGGACGGACGAAAGGTACCTCTCGCCAAAGCTCGAAAACTAAGAATTTGTGATACTTTTGCCATAATTCGACGCGCATATGGCATATTCTCCTTAATATATTATTCCTTTCTTTATATGTCTCCTTTTCCTTATCCGCATATGACATATTCTCCTTAATATCCTTTTGTACTCTTCATATAGGGCCTGTTCTTTTCGGCTGCGGCTTATGGCTTTTGGCTGAAATTTTTGAATTTTGGCTGTTTACGGTACAGATTACGGAGAGACAGATACTCACTTGCGATTTTGGATGGTACAGATGTTGGGCTTTTAATATGTAGATCGTTTTACCTGTAGACCCCGTCTTGAGAAAATACTCCGTTTGAAAGTTAGATACTGTAGCAAAAGCCAAAAGCCGCCGGCTTCGGAGGAAAAGAACAGGCCCATATATTGCTCATTGTACTTTTTTAATACACACACAACATTCATAACATACAGCTCCAAGCATTTACCAATGCATTCGCTGGGAATTGCAGCCTGAAGCAAACGTATTTAGCTTCTGCATTTTGCCGAGATGTGGCAAACACAAAATATTCTTGTCTTGGTTGTTTGGTGAATGAACTACAAAGCAGGTCGGCAATGAACTACCTTAAACCCTGCAAGACCAATACAAGCCACACCTTAGAGAATGAGCACTGGCAACCCTTAAAGTGACACATAACCCTCTCAGAAGAAATGGAACCTTGATGCATTTGCTGGTGATGACGTTTATTCTTCTTTTAGTTGTTTGGTGCCGCAGACATGATCACACACAAACTAAAAGATCTTAATTAGAAGAAGAGATGTACGTATGCCGAACTAACTAACTCTCCCAGACTTCTTTCATTTATTTATATACCCGGAGTCATATTACAGATAAGATATATCAACTAGCTGATCCTTTGATGAAATGAATTGAACTTCCATTGCCTTCCGAGCAACCTGCTCTCGAACGAAATGGAAATCGACTTCCACATGTTTTGTGCGGGCATGGAACATAGGATTTGCTGTCAGATAAATCGCACCAAGATTGTCACACCAGAGTATCGGCGCTTTCTCCTGGAACACTCCAAGTTCTTTGAGCAGCGACTGAACCCATAGTAGTTCTGCTGTAACATTAGCAATTGCTTTATACTCAGCTTCAGTGCTTGATCTTGATACCGTCTGTTGCTTCCGTGAACTCCAGGATATCAGGTTTGAACCCAAAAACACTGCAAACCCGCTGGTTGACCTCCGATCATCCGGACAACTAGCCCAATCTGCATCACTAAAAGCACTCAACAGAGTTGATACTGATTTCTAAATCTTCAGTCCCCGATTAGGCGAGCCTTTGACAAAACGCAGAATCCGTTTCACAGCTGCCCAGTGATACTCAGTGGGTTCTTGAATGAATTGACTTACTTTGTTAACAGCGAAAGATATTTCAGGTCGAGTGATAGTAAGGTACTGGAGTGCACCTACTATACTTCTATACTGAAAAACTTCATTCCCTGAGAGTGCAGTACTAGATGCTTTGGACAGTTTTTCTCCAGTGGACATTGGTGTTGAGATAGCTTTGCACTTCTCCATATTAGCCCTCTTGAGAATATCCTGAACATATCGGCCTTGTGTCAAGACAACACCATCTGTAACAGACTTGACTTCAACACCGAGAAAGAAGTCCAGTGATCCTAAGTCTTTGACTGCAAACTCACAAGTCAGCTGTTGAACCAGCTTGTCAGTGGCATCTTTAGAAGAGATAACAATAATAATGTCGTCTACATAAATGAGCATGTATATCGTAACTTCTCCATGGTCAAATAGATACAGAGAAGAATCAGCCTTTGATGATCGAAAACCTGGCTCTTGAAGCTTGCAGGTCAACCGAGAGTGCCAGGCCCTCGGAGCCTGTTTCAGCCCATACAGTGCTTTATCCAGACGACAAACAAAATGTGGAGGTTTGTGAGGATCTTCATACCCTGGAGGTTGTCGCATATACACTTCCTCTGCTAAGGTGACATGCAAGAAGGCATTTTGAATGTCGATTTGTCGCATGGACCATCCTCTCGAGACTGCAAGCGACAGAATAACACGAACCGTTGTGGGCTTAACAACTGGACTGTAAGTGTCTAGATAATCAATCCCAAATCTTTGTTTGAATCCCTTAGCAGCCAAACGTGCCTTATACCAATCAATTGTGCCGTCTGCTTTCCTTTTTAACTTGAATACCCACCGGCTGTCAATAATGTTCATACTTTTCTTTGGTGGAACAAGTCTCCAAGTTCTGTTCCTGAGTAGGGCTTCAAACTCACAGTCCATGGCTTGTTTCCACTCCTTACTCTTTAACGCCTCAATATGATTCAGTGGTTCAGCAGCAATTTGCTTTGAGACACTTGCGCTTGAAACAAACCTTCTTGCAATTTTTGGGTACCTGACTGTGCCATCAGTGAACTCTCTAGGCCTTCGGATATTATTTCTTAGTCTGGTTTGCATGGGGTGTTGAATCGGCAAGTGATCCATCACTACATGACCGTGTGAACCTGCAACAGGAGTGAGAACACTAGCAGATTGATCACTAACAAGAGAGTCAAGTCCATTGTTCATAGGTAAGTCATCTAAAGCTGCACTGGACTCAGGAATCACTGTTGTCAGATTTTGAGCACTAAGGAACTGTTCAGTGTAGTATGTGTTATGAATACGCTCATATTCAATATGAGGCCAAATGGCCAATATATATACACAAGGTACAGGTGGTATGCCATATAGAGATAAGGCAAATATAGAAAGAATTACATGGAAAGAATCTAAACTATCCTATTACAACTCAATCTGTCTATATCTCTAACACCCCCCCTCAAACTCATGGTGGATCAACAACACTGAGTTTGGAGAGGTAGAAGCCGTGCTGTGCTCGAGTCTGGGCCTTCGTGAAGAAATCCGCTATCTGAAGCTCCGAAGGCACATACTGAAGAGATACCACCTGATCATGCACACAAGACCTCATGAAGAAAGCATCAACACCAATATGCTTGGTGAGCTCATGCTTCACAGGATCACGGGCACATCTTGATAGCACTGTCTTGTCGACAAGAGAGGAGTCGGTGTAGTGACAGAAACACCAAAATCCTCAAGTAACCACCGTAACCAAGTAATCTCTGCTGTCAAAAGAGCCATAGCTCGCAACTCAGCCTCTGCACTCGAACGGGACACTGCGGTCTGTTTCTTCGTCTTCCAGGCAATGAGAGAACCACCAAGAAAAATACAGTAAGCAGAGATAGACCGACGATCAGAGGGATCGCTGCCCAAGTAGCATCCGAATAAGCTCAAGTCAGAACGAGCCGGGCGTGGAAAGAAGAGACGACGAGAGATAGTCCCACGAAGGTATCGCAGAACTCGAAGTAGGTGGCTGTAGTGGACCTGAGTGGGAGCAGAAATGAACTGACTCAGAATGTGAACTGGATAAGTGATATCCGGACGAGTAACAGCAAGGTAGACAAGACTCCCAACATGGTGACGATAGCGAGTCGGATCAGAAAGAGGCTCACCATCAGAGGGACGGAGGTGAACATTGAGCTCCATGGGAGTCTCAACAGTACGCTGATCAGTGAGAGAGGCGCGATCAAGAAGATCCTGAATATACTTCTCTTGGGACATAAAGAAACCATTTGGAGTGGAAGTAACCTCAATCCCAAGGAAGTAACGGAGAGGACCAAGATCCGACATAAGGAACTGCTCACTAAGACGAGCCTTGACAAAGGCAATGTACTCAGAATCATCTCCTGTAATGATCATATCATCAACATACAGAAGAAGAAGAGTCCGACCACGAGACGAAGTGTGGACAAAGAGCGCAGGATCATGAGCACTTGCTGAAAAACCAGCAGCAGTGACCACAGAGGAGAAGCGCTCAAACCAAGCACGAGGGGCTTGCTTAAGGCCATAGAGAGAGCGGCGGGCGATGACCATGCCCTCGAGAAGAATACCCAGGTGGCGGATGCATGTAGACCTCCTCACACAACTCGCCATTAAGAAAGACATTCTTGACCTCAAGCTGAGAAACAGACCAGCGGCGAACAGACGCCACCGAAAGAAGAGTGCGGACAGTGGTCATGTGAGCGACGGGAGCAAAAGTCTCGTCGTAGTCACGACCATGCTCCTGCTGGAAACCACGGGCAACAAGACGCGCCTTATAACGCTCAAGAGAACCATCAGAGCGAGTCTTAATCTTATAGACCCACTTACACGTGATGGGACGAGAGTGAGATGGAAAGGGAACAAGATCCCAAGTACCAGTACGCTCAAGGGCAGCAATCTCCTCGGCCATGACATGCTGCCACTCGGGGTGAGTAGCAGCATCCCGGTAAGAAACATGCTCACGAGTAGCTGCGCCAGCAAAGGCAAAACGGGCAGGGGGCCGAAGCGACTGGCGATCGCGGAGAGCGTAGCGAGGAGAAGATGACCCATCAGGAGAAGATGGTGCATCAGAAGATGAATCATTAGAAGAAGATGGCTCATCTGGAAGATCCTCAATACGAGGTCGACGAGTGTAGACGAGTGTAGTGGGGGGAGCCTGAGGAGGCGCAGGAGGCGACAACGGCGGAGAGGCCACAGAAGGAATATGTGGGGACTCAGTGGGACAGGTGGACTCAGTGGGACGGGTGGACAAGGGTAAGATAGTGATAGGTGTATCTGGAAAGGTCAAAAAAGACAGAGACTCCACAGAGGAAGCCGAAGAAGAGACAGGACGTGGGTAGAAGGGACGAGACTCGTCAAAAGTCACATCCCGAGAAATCCGCATCCGTCGACCAACAGATCCCAAGACCGATAGCCCTTGTGCTCGCATCGTATCCCGAAAACACACTCAACAGATGACGGTCGGTTTGGTGCGTTCTCGAGGGGCGAGGAGAACGTAGCAAACGCACCAAATGCAGACGAAGGGCGAGTAGTCGGAAGGAGACCACGAGAGGCGCTCAGCGTGTTGCGCCACAAGAGCGTAAGAAGGCTGGATGTTGACGAGATAGGTGGCAGTGGAAACAGCCTTGGCCCAAAAGTGAGGTGGAATAGAGGCGGCAATCATCAGGGCACAAGCTGACTCAAGGAGGTGACGATGCTTGCGCTCAGCAACACCATTCTGAGCATGAGCACCGGGACAAGAGAATCGAGAAGAGTGCCCCTCGGCAAGGAAGTCTGCAGTGATGAGAGAGGTACTCGCCACAGAGTCAGCACGAAAGACACGAATAGGAGTGGAGAACTGTGTGCGAACCATAGTGGCAAACTATTTATAGATAGACAAGGCCTCACCACGAGAAGACATGAAATATATCCAAGTGTGGCGAGAGAAATCATCTATAAATATGATATAGTATCGATGACCCCCTTTCGAAACGAAGGGAGCCGGACCCCAAACATCAGAATGAACAAGATCAAAAGGACGTGAGAGACCATGTGAGGGTCATCCCATTGTGAGTGATGAGTAATTGACATCAGTTCAATTAAGTCGAGTTTGAGTTGGTTTGTTCGGACCCAGACGTTGCTTGGTGCAACGGGCTCGGTCGGACTTTGGTCAAGCGAAGTCGTATGGGTTAGGATGTATATTCTATTATTGCGACTTGTTTGATCCTGTTTATGCTATTTACGCGTTCATGTATCGAGCGGTGCTATTTGACGTGTTTCTTGTCTGTGTGACCGCAGGACAGCGAGGCGGAGTCGTGGTGAGACACGGTGGACCGGACTAGGCGCAGGTGGCGCTGAGGTCAGAACGGTCATGAGGTGTCGAAGACGACGTGGACTCGACGTGTTGCGGAGCGTGCGAGGCAAGGAGCGCGAAGCTTCCGGAAGGTGCGGGAGGGGCGAATCGGTAAGTCGCAAGGCTGCACAAGCGGGAGACGGCTCCGTTAGGGTTTAGCCGGCGTAACGGGTTGGAGACCCGTTAGCCAAGGGCTATAAATAGAGGTGAGGGGCTGCATACCCCTTAGGACACTTGAGAGCTTATTCATATCTTTGTGTGTGTTGTGTTCCTCCCAAGAAGCTTGTGAGACTCTTGGTGTTTTTGAGGATTGAGAGTGAGAGGATGGATTGAAGATCTTGTAATCTTTCTTGTTCTAATGTCCATGCGTATGGGGACTCATCTGTATTCCTTGTTTTTTTTTCTTGAATGAAAATCTGGTTTTTTTTTATTTCCTGTGACTCTCTGTTTTTTGTTCTCTTTTCAAGTGACTGCATAGCACTTTTGTTCTCTCATGTGAAATCTGAATCATAGTCTTTGGGCTAGTGAATTCATGAGAGCATTCCATTGCTTGCAGCCTCTCCTAGCTTGCTCTCTCGGTTCATGTTTTCTAGTTTTCGGCGAGCAGCAGTTTCTAGTTGAAGTCATTCCTCCTGTCCCCTTTTTCATTTTTTGTGCTGTTTCTCTGAAATAATTTATCCTGTTGATCTTTGACAGTAGATCAGTGCAGCAAGGGGCAATGTTTTTAGAGAACAGTCAATCTTTGTTTTGGTAGCCTTTTTCCTGGACTTTACTCTTGTGTCGACTTTCATAAACCTGCTCCCTTCCTCTCTTTAGTCGCTGGCAGCTTCTTTCTTTTGGGATTGTCTGATTTTTGCAGCAAAAACCCTTGTGGACTGCAGCAGTTTCGGCTGTCATGACAGCCCTGTTGTGCTGTTCAGCTGCCATGGCAGCTCTTTTGTGCTGTTCTTACTGCAATTGCTGCCGATAGCTCACCTTCCTGCCAAATGCAATTTCCTTTGCATTCTTGTCCGTTTGGTTGCTGCAGCGTTCAGTCTTGCAATGCATGTCTCTTCTTTTTGCCTTTAGCTTTTTCTTTCTAGTAGCTTTTAAAAGGAAGTTCTGGCCACCTGAGAAGAGATAAGTCTTTAGTTCTTTGCTACAGGCTGCTATCCCCAATTTTTGGCAGCAAGGCTCCTCTCGGATGGCAGTAAAGATTGCTTTGCCCCTTTGCAGTTTTTGTTGTTCTTGATTGCTGCTTTCGGTCAAGACATGGTTGTGCATCCGGTAGTAAAGTTACCTTTTGAGCAGCTGCATTATTAAGTTTTTTGAGTTAGCAGCTTGCTGAAATCTGTCTCTCTACCGTGACAGTCAGTTCATGCAAAGTCCTCTGCCGTGGCAAGATTTCAAGCCATTTTCTTTGCCGTGGCATGTCTTCTCTGTTGTGTCTTTGCCATGACTGTTTCTCTGTCTGATTTCTTGCCTTCGGCAATCTGAATTTTAGTTTCTTGCTTCATATCTTTTAGAAGATATTTTTGTGATTCATCTGAGCGATTTTCAAGAGAACGACATTCACCCCCCCTCTGTCGCCATTTCGGTCCTACAGGACGCTGAGACACTGACTCACTATGAGGATAAGGAAGCTGAGTTTGTTTGCCTAACTTACAGCCCTGACAATCTAAAGATACGTCTCCTGAGACAGATCCCAGAAGACCACGACGAACTAAAGACGACAGACGAGATCCACATAGATGGCCAAGACGGTGATGCCATTGCTGGAAAGAGCCGATAGACGAAGTGGCAGAAGCGGAGAGACTGGCAGCGACGGTGGCAGCGGAAGGAAGGTGAAGCCAGTCAAGCTCCCAAAGACGCTGTGAGTCAAGGCGCCGAGGGCCAGAACCAACCAGAGCTCCCGTGCGGCGGTCCTGAACACAACAAGAGTCAGAGTCGAGAATGACTCGACAACCAAGATCACTAATCTGCCCAGCAGAAAGAAGCTGCATGGTAAGGCGAGGAACATGAGCAACAGAGGGAACATGAAAAGATGAGTTGCTAAGGGGTCCTCGACCAGAGACAGAAAGAGAGGTACCATCGCAGTAAGAACACCGGCAGAGAATCAAGGGTGTGATGAAGGACAGTAGAAGAATCAGGAGTCATGTGAAAAGATGCTCCAGAATCAAGAATCCATGGAAAGGTGCTGGACTGTGGAGGTGGTGGTTTCGTAGTGCCCAAGAGTCGATGAGCGTAACCGGCGTAACACGTCGAAGGAGAACTGGTAGCAAGCGATCGTCAAGTCGGCTATCTCACTTAGTGAGAGAAGGCTGTGAAGTCGATCTGACGTTAATGTAGAAACTACAGGACTTGTCGAGGGGGAACCCGAAGCGGCAAGCAAGCGTCAAGTCGGCTATCTCACGCTCGAGAGAAATGCGAAGGAGTCGATGCAGGCGTCGATGTAGAAGCACCGATGCGGTCTTTGGTAGAAGAACGGAAAGATGCCGTTGCTTCGTATAGCACTGGGACTCAATGTGACCGACCTTGTCGCAGTAGGAGCAGTGAGGACGACCATCGCCACCTGTGGCAACCGCTGGAGGTGGTAGTGTGCTGAAGCGTGGAGTAGCACCACGCAGGCGAACGAAAGCCATCGGTAGGCGGCGCTGGACGGCGCGGCGACCAAGGCAACGAAGTCTAACAAGCGGCGCTGAACGGCGCGGCGGTTAGAACGACATTTTTTTTGTTTTTTTTGTTTCTTTTGGGGTTTTTTTTTCTTGTTGGGCCGGCCGGCCCAACTAATAAAAATGACTCACGGGCAGGGGGGAACCCTAGTTTGGTTCCCCCGTGAGCTGTTGGCGGCGGCGGCTCAAAGCCGAGTGAGTGGAGCCGGCGGCGGGCAAGGCGGCGACTTCAGGCGCGGGTGATTGGAGCCGGTGGCCTCCCGGCGGGCGTGGAGGCGACGGTAGGCTCCCGGAGGTCGGCCTCGGGCGCAGAGAAGGCGGCTCCCGGTGGCGGCCTTGGGTCGGAGGAGCCCGGCCGGGGGCGGGGCGGCGGACGGCGACGAAGATGGAGTCGGCGACGGCCTGAGGAGCGGCAGCGACGGCGCGGGAGATCGGGACCTCGGGACCGGAGGAGCCCGGCCGGGGACGGGGCAAGCAGCGCAGGAGGCGATCCCGGTGTGGAGTCCCAGTGGATTCGGGGCGGTGGAGGCCTCGGGAGACGGCGACGGCGGGGGCGTCGATACCGGCGACGTCGACGGCGATCTCGGGCGGGGCGGAGCTGCAGCCGAAAGTGGCGGCGCTGGACCAGAGGAGCCAGGCCACGACGGGGGACGCGACGGAGGTGGGTGGCGCGCAGGAGCTGGTGAGGCGGAGGCTGCGCGGGAGGTGAGGCCGGCGGGGCGACCGGAGGAGCGGACGGAGTCGGCAATGGCCGAGCGGCGACGGCGGCGCGCGGGCGGAGTCGGCGACGGCGAGTCGACGACGGCGAGCAAACCCTAGGTATTTAGCTCTGATACCATGTTATGAATACCGCTCATATTCAATATGAGGCCAAAGGGCCAATATATATACACAAGGTACAGGTGGTATGCCATATAGAGATAAGGCAAATATAGAAAGAATTACATGGAAAGAATCTAAACTATCCTATTACAACTCAATCTGTCTATATCTCTAACAGTATGAATGTAGAACAGCCGATGGAAGTGATGTGGATTGAAACTGAAAAGGTGACTGACAAGTAGCATTTTCAGGAGATTTTGCGAAAGGAAATACTATTTCATCAAAAATTACAACTCGTGAAATGAATACTCGTCCAGTCGACCGATCTAAACATTTGTATCCTCTGTGGTTCGCACTGTAACCTATAAAGACACATTGCTTAGTTCTGAATTCAAGCTTTCTTGCATTGTAAGGTCTAAGGTTAGGCCAACATGCACACCCGAAAACTCGAAGCAAAGAGTAATCAGGATCAGTACCAAACAGACGATGCATCGGATTGTCAAGTGAGATAACTCGACTGGGCATTCGGTTGATCAGAAAACAGGCAGTATGAAAAGCTTCATCCCAAAACCGAATTGGCATTTGAGCTTGAGCAAGCAATGAAAGCCCAGTCTCAACAATGTGGCGATGTTTACGTTCAGCAGCCCCGTTTTGTTGGTGTGTATGTGGACAAGAGATCCTGTGATCAATTCCTAGTTGTTTGAAGTGTTTGTGGAGTTTTTGATACTCTCCCCCCAATCGGATTGGATAGCACGAATTTTGTGTCCAAGCAATCGTTCAACATGATTTTGGAACTGAAAGAAAATTTCCTCAACATCAGATTTATGTTTCAAGAAGTAAATCCATACGAATTTGCTATAATCATCCAAGAAACTAACATATTATTTGAAGCCTCCAACTGAATAGATGGCTGGTCCCCATACATCAGTGTAGATTAACTCTAAAGGAGATGTGGAGACATGTGAAGAAGGATTAAAGGGAAGTTGATGTGCTTTAGCTTGTTGACATGCATTACAAACTAAGCTTGAATTATTAGGAGCTGCTGGAAGATTATTTGATTGAAGAATCTGGTGAACAATTGAAGATGAAGGATGGCCCAATCTCTGATGCCACTGCTCTTCTGTCACTTTGGCCGAGAGCAGTGCTTGAATGGGCTGATTGTCTTGGACAGAATAGAGGCTGTTCTTACACCTGCCTCTAAGAAGAATGGTCTTCGTGACCTGATCCTTAACAAGGAAACAATTTGGGTGAAACTCAACAAACACATTGTTGTCTGTTACAAGTTTATGGATTGAAAGAAGATGCCTATTAATCGTAGGAACATGCAGAATGTTTCTCAAGAGTAAGGGGCGAGATTTTGCAGCAATAGAAGAGTTACCAATGTGATCAATAAACAAACCTGTTCCATTAGCCACATGGACCTGATCACCGCCAGTGTATCGCTCACGTGTTGTCAGGCGTGATGTGATCAGTTGCGCCAGTGTCGGCATACCAGTTGGAGTCGAGGGTGTAAGAATTGGTGACTGCTGCTGCCACCCTGTTGGAATCATCAGCTTGATAGTTGTGGTCGAATCGGTGGTAGCATCGTAGTGCTTCATGTCCCGGTTTGCCGCAGACTTGACACATCGGTCTAACGCCATTGTTGTTGCCTTGAGCATGGCCGGAGTTATTGCGCCCAGTGAATGGTTTTCCTTGTCCTTGACCACAACCGCGCCAACGGCTGTTCTTGCCTCCTCCACGGGATTGATTGGTTTGGAATTGATTCCTGCTCACATGATTCACTGAAACTTGAAAAGCAGAATTATTGTGCTCAAGCCTCATCTCAAAGCTCAACATATGAGCATAGAGATCACTCAGAGAGATGGGGTCAGGCCGAGTAGTAATACTTGTGACAAGTGGATCGTACTCAGTCCCAAGCCCAGCTAACACATAAGAGATGATCTCTTCCTCCTGGAGAGGATTTCCAACCGCAGAGAGTGTGTCAGCGAGACTCTTTGCTTTACAAAAGTAGTCCGCAATGCATGAGTCCTTCTTCTGCAATGTTGATAACTGCATCTGGATCTGCATGGTTCGAGCTCTTGAGCTTGAGGAAAACATATTTTCTTCTTCGAGGAAAATGTGAAGGAGGACTATATCCTCTCCCATCCACTCCAGTCGCGGCACATAAACAGGCATACAGTGTCACCAAGCCATCCCTATTAAGGTGGCACAATCGTCTAGGACATCCTGCCGTACCAGTCGTCCAACAAGTTGTGAACCTAAACAATCTCCCATGTTCTTTAGATTCCAAGAAGAGGATTCTCAAGCTGTACACCAACAAACTGCCTACATATATACCCGGAGTCACTAACACAAAGCTTAACAGAAACAAACTAAAGAATAGGTCAAGGCATATTTTAACTCGGCTCTGTCAGATTGAGATTGTGGCAGATAGATCCAAATATGTACGTTTAACATCACATGTATATATCAAATGATGCAATTAAACAAGGCAGGTATAACGGTATCAAATTTAGCGTTCCTTTACTGCCAGGTTACTCAATGACTTGACATTGAGTTAGAGACAAAATTTGAGATTGAGGGGGAGATACAACTTTGCAAAGTTGCTCATTGAACTGGCGTGCTAGTGGGAGGTCAAGGACGATTTTGTTCTGTTTCAGGCTCAGTGTTCTTCTTTCACTGAGCTTTCGCAAATTTATTTCCAATGGGGAAGGAATATTGCTTCAGTACAGTCTTTCCTTCTGTTACTAGCGATTTAACTGCATGTCTGCTACACTGTAAGCTTCTCTGTCTAATTGAGTACCTGATCTCTGCAGGACTGGTATTGATGCCGCTGATGTTGGCCTTTACAATAGTAAAGCTTTCGGTTTTTCTCAGGAAAGATTAAGAAGACTCTCGTCCTGCAAAGCAGTAAGCTATGATCATTTTGCATAGGAGGAGCTGAGTAAATGGTGCTCCATACAATCAGAAGCTTCTATAGAGTTGGCGGAGTGCCAGAGCACTATATGCTACTACTTCTGGTTCCAATCATGATTGCTAAGGCCATATTTCTATTTGACATAACTACAGTAATTTCATCTGAAGAAAAAACATTATTAGCCTACCAAAGGCTAGTTGGTACTAGGCTCTCAGTGAAGTAAGCAATGTGCCATTTACAGTGCTATGCAAATTTCACTAGATGAGGGTAAGAGATGCCGAGGGAGTGATTTGGGATATAATTATGCTTGCTCCGTAATTGATGGAATAATTTTTTAGCCTTGAATTGTTCTCTAGGATTTCCATTTCAGCAAATCAATACAAGCATTTAATCTTTTTAAACCGTCTAAAGGAGTGCCGACACGACCTAGCCCGGCGCGGGGAAATATAGCAGTTTTTAACCGTTTTTCGACCATTGAGGTGTAAACAAATTCGAAAAAATAGCAAACAATTCAAAAAAAATGAAAAGTTTTCTATAAATAGAGGGGCATCTGGCCTCCATTTCCCACACCTCAAATCTTACTCTCATCTCTCTATTTAGTTATGAAAAATTCAGAAGTGCTTGTGGAAATATGGCAAAATTTGTGAGAAATTTATGGGAAATTTTGAAAATTCAAAAAACTCCAAGAAATTTTCGGAGAGCTACAGAAAAGTTAATAGTGATGTCTTATTTCAATTTTTTCATATTGTTTTTTGATTGAATTGTATGTTAACCACTTAATTATTATTTCAATTTGAAGTTAATTCAATGGAGAATTATATTTTTCAACTCTCTGAATTTGGCCTCATGGCAGAGGATATGCAATCCTTTCAAGAAGGATATCTATCTACAAAAAGTCACCTCCAGAACAAAATATAGAGGCAGAAGAAGCGGCCGGTCCGGCGGCGCAGGGTCTAATCGATCCATCTTCTGCTGCCTTAACGAGTGCATCGACAACCCAAAGCACGGGTTCAAAAAGATCAAGAGCTACTACGTTAGGAGTCTGGAATGATTTTGATAGGAAGTTTAGGACCGACGAAGAAGGAAATTCGGTGAGGTATCCTGTTTGTAAAATTTGTGGTAATGAATTATCTGCAAAATCTACAGGTGGAACGGGTCACCTGCAACGGCACGTTGCAAGCTACAAAAGAAGGCAGAGAATACAACTGCGCCAAACACAACTGCAATATAACTCTGACGGCTCAGTACGTAATTGGGAGTACAACCCGGATGTACCCCGCTAATCTCTTTGTAGATTAATTGCTTCTCAAGATTTACCTTTAAATTTTGGTGAGTCTCCTGCTTTTCAAAAATATATTATAACTAACTGCTCATAACCCTTTAGTGTTGTATCTAGGCAAACCACAACTATAGATTTAATTAAATATTATAACAACTGTCGTGAAAAATTGAAAGAAATGTTTAATACTTATACATTTTCTGTTGTTTTGACATCAGACATATGGAGTGGTAAAGCTAGGGAGGATTATATTAGTATTGTTGCTCATTATGTTAATGGTGGTTGGATAATGGAAAAAAGAATTATAGGATTGAAATTTATTAATGTTGCACATACTGCTGAAAATATTGCAGAATATATTATTAAAGTTGTAGAATATTTTGGCCTCACAGATAAGATTTTTTCTATAACTTTAGATAATGCAGCTGTAAACACTAAGGCTATGGAAATTCTTACTACTTTGTTTAATACTTATGCACAATCTTTTTTACTGCATCAACGTTGTGCTTGTTGTATTATTAATTTTATTGTTAAATGTGGTTTAAAAAGATTAAATGCTTGTATTGATTCTTTTAGGTATGCAATTTCATTTATTAATTATTCTAATTGTCTCCACAAATGATTAAATAAATACATATAGAAAAAAACAATTGCCTCAGGAAATGATTAAATAAATATAGAAAAAAACACTAACGGGAGACAAGAGCTAGAGTTAGAGCGGGAGGCCAACCTGGTGGTCAAATTTGATTTAGACTTGAATAGAATTGTCAAGTAGGCCTCCCCTATTTTTAGCGGCATGCTAACCTATCACATATAATGCAAAGGAATACGAAAAAAAACACAAAAATACTCAAAAACAAATAAAAAAGGAAAATGACAAAATAGTATGAGAACGGGGTCCCGATCTTCCAACAGGTTCTGGATATATTCGATTTGGTGGAGTCGCGACACAAATCGATCCGGCTTCCGAACAACACGTCTCGAACCCCGCAATTGCAGCACCACGTCTCCTCAGGTTATCAACCGTGCGCAGCCCGGTTGACCTCGCCAAGAAGGCTAATCCTCGCCTACGAACCGAAGAACACAAGCAAGAATAAGGAAGATCACAACTGAATTGCAGATGTATTGATTTAGCACTCGAAAGTTGGGGTCTCGCAAACCGATGAACGGTGAAACTGTTCAAAGACAGAATTAATCTAAGCAAAACCCTACCCTAATGGTGGGGGTGGCGGCTATATATAAAGGAGTAAGGGGCGTGCAAAACCCCTAGACGCATCCTTAATGGACTCCAACACGATACAAAGCCGAACGGCCCAAAATACGGTGTCGCAGCACCCTGACAGATTCTGAATGCTCAATTATTTCGACGATTTCCGTTGACTTAGAAGTAATTTTGACATGGGACCAGAGCCATTGGAAAGGTCGTCTTCTCAGATTTCCATACATATGTGGAACGTCCAAAACGGAGTCCGGATGCGATCTGGGCGTCCGTTTTAGTGTGGCCTAGTTCTGGACTTCGAATTGGATTCGAAGTCGGCTTGAGTTGGACATCCAACATGATTCGACCGCCCTTGCTGGCCTTGTGTGCCTCGTATTCCTTCTCCAAGTACTTCCTGATCCTCTCCATGGTTCCTAATCATAATTAAATTATTAGGTAGCAATCGATTCTCAAATGAACAAAAAGAAGTACTTAGAAACGAGCTCACCTGGAAATTCAATTGTCGGGCGCGAGCTCTAGTGATTGGTCCTTGAATATCAAGTGGAGGAGTGTTGTGTATATCCGAAGAAGTGATGTCCTCATCATCCTCCCCCTCTTGAAGCGGAGTTGTCCTCAACTCAGCCTCTTCTTCTTCTCCCAAGTATGGCTTTAAATCTGAAATGTTAAAGGTGGGACTAACCCCAAACTCGGGAGGCAACTCAAGTTTATATGCATTATCATTTATCTTCTCAACTATCTTAAAAGGACCAGCAGCTCTAGGCATCAATTTTGACTTTCTTAACTCAAGAAATCTATTCTTTCGCAAGTGCAACCAAACAAAATCACCTGGTTCAAGTTTAACTTCCCTTCTACTTTTACTACCAGTAATCCTATATTTTTCATTCATCTATTCAATGTTTGCCTTAGTAGTTTCATGCATTTTAATAATAAAATCAGCACGCTCCTTAGTATCATTATGAACTCTCTTACTAGTAGGCAAAGGTAAAATATCAATAGGGGCACGGGGATTGAATCCATACGCTACCTGAAAAGGACTTACCTTGGTGGTTGAGTGTTCCGCTCGATTATATGCGAACTTAACATGCGGCAAACACTCTTCCCACAGCTTCAAATTGTTCTTCAAAACAGCTCTCAACATGGTAGACAATGTGCGGTTCACCACCTCGGTTTGGCCATCAGTTTGTAGGTGACATGTGGTAGAGAACAACAGCTTTGTACCCAACTTGTTCCATAGAGTACGCCAAAAGTGACTCAAGAACTTGGCATCACGATCTGAAATAATAGTAGAAGGCATACCATGCAAACGAACTATCTCTTTGAAAAAGAGGTCAGCAATATGAATGACATCATCGGTTTTATGACATGGTATAAAGTGAGCCATCTTAGAAAAGCGATCCACAACAACAAAAATGCTATCCCTCCCCCTCTTAGTCCTGGGCAATCCTAAAACAAAGTCCATAGAAATATCTGCCCACGGAATAGAAGGAACAGGAAGTGGCATATATAAACCATGTGGATTCAACCGAGACTTAGCTTTTTGACATGTAGTGCAGCGAGCCACAAACCGCTCAACATCTCGCCTCATCTTTGGCCAAAAGAAGTGTGTGGCCAGAACGTCCTCCGTCTTCTTAGCACCAAAATGTCCCATCAAACCGCCTCCATACGCCTCCTGCAACAACAAAAGACGAACGGAAACAACTGGAATGCATAGGCGGTTACTTCTAAACAAAATCCCATTATTGATCACGAATTTATTCTATGCTTGTCCCTCTTTACAATGCAACAACACATCCTTAAAATCAGCATCAAAAGCATATTGTTCTTTAATAGTTTCAAGACCAAAAATGCGACAATCAAGTTGAGACAACATGGTATCAGATGCATAGCTGGAATCACCCGGTGATGCATAGCTGGGCTACGGTGAAGCTGCACTCGGCGAGCAACAGTTCGAGAGAACGATGGGCAGCGGTATGTCGAGATGCCAACAGTGAACAAACACCTTTTCTCGGTGATCGTTGTGCCTTTAACAGAGGAGTAGTAGCTAAGTGTCCATTTTTTCCATGAGATGGAATCACCCGGCGAAGCATAGCTGGGCTACGGTGAAGCTGCATCGGAGCAGGCAACACTTCCGGAGAACAGTGGGCAACAGGCTGTATCAGATGCCAACAGTGAACAAACACCTTTTCTCGGTGATCGTTGTGCCTTTTAGCGAGGAGTAGTAGCTAAGTGTCTATTTTTTCTATGAGATGGAATCACCCGGTGAAGCATAGCTGGGCTACGATGAAGCTGCACCGGTGCAGGCAACACTTCCGGAGAACAGTGGGCAACAGGCTGTATCAGATGCCAACAGTGAACAAACACCTTTTCTCGGTGATCGTTGTGCCTTTAACTGAGGAGTAGTAGCTAAGTGTCCATTTTTTCTATGAGATAGAATCACCCGGTGAAGCATAGCTGGGCTCTGTTGAAGTGCACCGTGCGAGCAACACTTCCGGAGAACAAGGGCAACAGTCATGTCGATGCCAGCAGTGAACAAACACCTTTTCTCGGTGATCGTTGTGCCTTTTAGCGAGGAGTAGTAGCTAAGTGTCCATTTTTTCTATGAGATGGAATCACCCGGTGAAGCATAGCTGGGCTACGGTGAAGCTGCACTGGAGCAGGCAACACTTCCGGAGAACAGTGGGCAACAGGCTGTATCAGATGCCAACAGTGAACAAACACCTTTTCTCGGTGATCGTTGTGCCTTTAACTGAGGAGTAGTAGCTAAGTGTCCATTTTTTCTATGAGATGGAATCACCCGGTGAAGCATAGCTGGGCTACGGTGAAGCGCACTCGGCGAGCAGCAGTTCGAGCAGAACAAGGCAACAGCTATATCGGATGCCAACAAAGTGAACAAACTCCTTTTCTCGGTGATCGTTGTGCCTTTAACCGAGGAGTAGTAGCTAAGTGTCCATTTTTCTATGAGATGGAATCACCGGTGAAGCATAGCTGGGCTACGGTGAAGTCTGCCGGAGCGAGCAACACTCCAAGAACAAGTGGACAACAGTGTCGATCGATGCCAGCAAAGAACAAACACCTTTTCTCGGTGATCGTTGTGCCTTTTAACGAGGAGTAGTAGCTAAGTGTCTATTTTTCTATGAGATGGAATCACCGGTGAAGCATAGGCGGGCTACGGTGAAGTCGCACCGAGCAGCAACACTTCCGGAGAGCAAGGGCAACAGTCATGTATCGATGCCAGCAAGAACAAACACCTTTCTCGGTGATCGTTGTGCCTTTAACGAGGAGTAGTAGCTAAGTGTCCATTTTTCTATGAGATAGAATCACCCGATGAAGCATAGTTGGGCTACGGTGAAGCCGCACTCGGCGAAACACTTCAGGAGAACAAGGGCAACAGTCGTGTCGATGCCAGCGGTGAACAAACACCTTTTCTCGGTGATCGTTGTGCCTTTTAGCGAGGAGTAGTAGCTAAGTGTCCATTTTTCTATGAGATGGAATCACCCGGTGAAGCATAGGCGGGCTACGGTGAAGCTGCACGGGCGATCAACACTTTCGGAGAACAAGCAACAGTCATGTCGATGCCAACATAAACAAACACCTTTTCTCGGTGATCGTTGTGCCTTTAACGAGGAGTAGTAGCTAATCGTCCATTTTTCTATGAGATGGAATCACCGGTGAAGCACGGTTGGGCTACGGTGAAGCTGCCGGAACAGGCAACACTTAGAAGAACGAAGGGCAACAGTCATGTCGAGATGCCAACAGTGAACAAACACCTTTTCTCGGTGATCGTTGTGCCTTTAACTTAGGAGTAGTAGCTATGTGTCCATTTTTCTATGAGATGGAATCACCCGATGAAGCATAGCTGGGCTACGGTGAAGCTGCACTCGGCGAGCAACGCCTCCGGAACAAGGCAACAGCTATATCGGATGCCAACGGTGAACAAACACCTTTCTCGGTGATCGTTGTGCCTTTAACCGAGGAGTAGTAGCTAAGTGTCCATTTTTCTATGAGATGGAATCACCCGTGAAGCATAGGTGGGCTACGGTGAAGCTGCACCGGAGCAGGCAACACTTCCGGAGAACAAGGACAGCAGAGTCGAGATGCCAACAGTGAACAAACACCTTTTCTCGGTGATCGTTGTGCCTTTTAACGAGGAGTAGTAGCTAAGTGTCTATTTTTCTATGAGATGGAATCACCCGTGAAGCATAGGCTGGGCTACGGTGAAGTCTGCACGGAGCGAGCAACACTTCCGGAGAACAGGTGGGCAGCAGTGTGTCGACGATGCCAACAGAAAAAACACCTTTCTCGGTGATCGTTGTGCCTTTAACCGAGGAGTAGTAGCTAAGTGTCCATTTTTCTATGAGATAGAATCACCGGTGAAGCATAGGTGGGCTCTGTTGAAGCTGCACCGAGCGAGCAACACTTGGGAGAACAGGTGGGCAACAGTCATGTCGATGCCAACAGTGAACAAACACCTTTTCTCGGTGATCGTTGTGCCTTTTAGCGAGGAGTAGTAGCTAAGTGTCTATTTTTTCCATGAGATGGAATCACCCGGTGAAGCATAGCTGGGCTACGGTGAAGCTGCACCGTGCAGGCAACACTTCCGGAGAACAGTGGGCAACAGGCTGTATCAGATGCCAACAGTGAACAAACACCTTTTCTCGGTGATCGTTGTGCCTTTTAGCGAGGAGTAGTAGCTAAGTGTCCATTTTTTCTATGAGATGGAATCACCCGGTGAAGCATAGCTGGGCTACGGTGAAGCTGCACGGAGCAGGCAACACTTCCGGAGAACAGTGGGCAACAGTCATGTCGATGCCAACATAAACAAACACCTTTTCTCGGTGATCGTTGTGCCTTTAACTGAGGAGTAGTAGCTAATGTCCATTTTTCTATGAGATGGAATCACCGGTGAAGCACAGTTGGGCTACGGTGAAGCTGCCGGAACAGGCAACACTTAGAAAAGAACAAGGCAACAGTCATGTCGAGATGCCAACAGTGAACAAACACCTTTTATCGGTGATCGTTGTGCCTTTAACTTAGGAGTAGTAGCTATGTGTCCATTTTTCTATGAGATGGAATCACCCGATGAAGCATAGCTGGGCTACGGTGAAGCTGCACTCGAGCAGGCAACAGTTCCAGAGAACAGTGGGCAACAGGCTATATCGGATGCCAACAGTGAACAAACACCTTTTCTCGGTGATCGTTGTGCCTTTAACTGAGGAGTAGTAGCTAAGTGTCCATTTTTTCTATGAGATGGAATCACCCGGTGAAGCATAGCTGGGCTACGGTGAAGCTGCCGGGCGCGAGCAACACTCCGGAGAACAAGGTGGACAACAGGCAGTATCAGATGCCAACAGTGAACAAACACCTTTTCTCGGTGATCGTTGTGCCTTTTAACGAGGAGTAGTAGCTAAGTGTCTATTTTTTCTATGAGATGGAATCACCCGGTGAAGCATAGCTGGGCTACGGTGAAGCTGCACCGGAGCAGGCAACACTTCCGGAGAACAGGTGGGCAGCAGTCAGTCGGATGCCAACAGTGAACAAACACCTTTTCTCGGTGATCGTTGTGCCTTTAACTGAGGAGTAGTAGCTAAGTGTCCATTTTTTCTATGAGATAGAATCACCCGGTGAAGCATAGGCGGGCTCTGTTGAAGTCGCCTTGAGCGAGCAACACTTGGGAGAACAAGGGCAACAGTCGATCGATGCCAGCGGTGAACAAACACCTTTTCTCGGTGATCGTTGTGCCTTTTAGCGAGGAGTAGTAGCTAAGTGTCTATTTTTTCCATGAGATGGAATCACCCGGTGAAGCATAGCTGGGCTACGGTGAAGCTGCACCGGTGCAGGCAACACTTCCGGAGAACAGTGGGCAACAGGCTGTATCAGATGCCAACAGTGAACAAACACCTTTTCTCGGTGATCGTTGTGCCTTTAACTGAGGAGTAGTAGCTAAGTGTCTGTTTTTTCTATGAGATAGAATCACCCGGTGAAGCATAGCTGGGCTCTGTTGGCCGCACGAGCAAGCAACACTTCCGGAGAACAGTGGGCAACAGGCTGTATCAGATGCCAACAGTGAACAAACACCTTTTCTCGGTGATCGTTGTGCCTTTTAGCGAGGAGTAGTAGCTAAGTGTCTATTATTTTCTATGAGATGGAATCACCCGGTGAAGCATAGCTGGGCTACGATGAAGCTGCACCGGTGCAGGCAACACTTCCGGAGAACAGTGGGCAACAGGCTGTATCAGATGCCAACAGTGAACAAACACCTTTTCTCGGTGATCGTTGTGCCTTTTAGCGAGGAGTAGTAGCTAAGTGTCTATTTTTTCTATGAGATGGAATCACCCGGTGAAGCATAGCTGGGCTACGGTGAAGCTGCACCGAGCAGGCAACACTTCCGGAGAATAGTGGGCAACAGGCTGTATCATGTCTCTGATGCCATCAGTGAACAAACACCTTTTCTCGGTGATCGTTGTGCCTTTTAGCGAGGAGTAGTAGCTAAGTGTCCATTTTTTCTATGAGATGGAATCACCCGGTGAAGCATAGCTGGGCTACGGTGAAGCTGCACCCTGAGCAACACTTCCGAGAACAAGGCAACAGTGCATGTCGATGCCAACAAAGAACAAACACCTTTCTCGGTGATCGTTGTGCCTTTTAACGAGGAGTAGTAGCTAAGTGTCTATTTTTCCATGAGATGGAATCACCCGTGACATAGCTGGGCTACGGTGAAGCGCATCGGAGTAGGCAACACTTGGAGAGAACAGGGCAGCAGTCGCATCGGATGCCAAAGTGAACAAACACCTTTTCTCGGTGATCGTTGTGCCTTTAGCGAGGAGTAGTAGCTAAGTGTCCATTTTTCTATGAGATGGAATCACCGGTGAAGCATAGGCGGGCTACGGTGAAGCTGCACTCGGCGAGCAGCAGTTCGAGAACAGTGGGCAACAGACTGTATCAGATGCCAACAGTGAACAAACACCTTTTCTCGGTGATCGTTGTGCCTTTAACTGAGGATTAGTAGCTAAGTGTCCATTTTTTCTATGAGATGGAATCACCCGGTGAAGCATAGCTGGGCTACGGAGAAGCTGCAACGGAGCAGGCAACACTTCCAGAGAACAATGGGCAGCAGTCGCACTGATGCCAACAAAGGAACAAACACCTTTTCTCGGTGATCGTTGTGCCTTTTAGCGAGGAGTAGTAGCTAAGTGTCCATTTTTCTATGAGATGGAATCACCCGTGAAGCATAGTGGGCTACGGTGAAGCTGCACCGAGTAGTCAACACTTCCGAGAACAAGGGCAACAGTCGTCGATGCCAGCAGTGAACAAACACCTTTCTCGGTGATCGTTGTGCCTTTTAGCGAGGAGTAGTAGCTAAGTGTCTATTTTTCTATGAGATGGAATCACCCGGTGAAGCATAGTGGGCTACGGTGAAGCCGCACCAGTCAGAGCAACACTTCCGAGAACAGGTGGGCAGCAGTCATGTCGGATGCCAACAAAGAACAAACACCTTTCTCGGTGATCATTGTAATGGATCGCGTGAGGCTACATAGCGTAAAAACAAAAATTTTCTACCGCGCACACAGGACATCATGCTTAAGGAGGGATCATGGATCGTTACCACTAGGCAGCAGCAATGAAGAAGAGTTGGAGAAGCCGATCCAACCACGCGTCGAGGTAGTAGTGGAAGTAGCCGATCGTCCCGAACCGATCGTCTCCTCCACGCGATCAACCACACCATGAGCGGATCAATCAGAGGTTGTTGATGCCGATCAACACCGCAACGGCAGCGCCTCCACGGTATCCACACGTCCGGGGCTGGAACGCCGATCGCGAGTGTACCAGCACTCACGAGCGACTAGGGTTTGGCTCAGGAGGTGGCGGCTAGGGATTAGCTCGGGATTTTCAGATGCATCCCCCTCAGCCCCTCGCCTCCATATATATAGACCTCCTCACTTGGGCCACGTGGTGAAGCCCAATAGGAGTCTATCCGGATCTCTATCCGATTGAGCCCACATCCGAATCATATTGAATTAGTGTTCCAACCCGTTAAGTGTGCGACCACAGGTTCACGTATACTTGGTCGCGACCCGAAACACCTTTCCGGTCACCACAGTTAATAGCGGCCTCTAGTAAGACATATTAACCCCAAAGTATACGTAAAGATCATATCGGTTTGAACACGTAATGTTCTCATGTACTAATCCCTTTGCCTCACGATATAGATTAAGCTCAAGGCGAGACCTGTGTCATCCTCTTAATAGCTCAATCACTCTCTCGATTCCGTGATGGATTATAAACTCGTGATTGACTCCTCAATCACCTTGGCATGACCATGCACTTTAATAATCCATTACATCGAGGGGCCCAGAGATATCTCTCCCATAAGGAGGGGCAAATTCTATCTTGATCATTCATATCCCACTACATGTTTCATGGCAAACCCAAAGACTACTTTTATGACTACCCGATTCACGGAGTAGTGTTTAGTAGTCCCAAAATAAGCTACTACGCATGCTTTGGGAACCATGATGATCTCAAGTCTAAGGATTCCACATAAACACTACTTGAGACCAGCGATGACACATGGAATCTCTGCGGTGTCTCATGGCGGGTCTATCCAACATATGTTCACTAACACATGTCCATATTATTGATTTGGTATCTCCATACCATGATCCATGAGACATGATCATCAATCAATACATATCTTGATCTTTGAATCATATTTGTTCCTCATATGAAATATAATCAGGGATCATTTAGAAATAGCAATATTTTGGCATTAAGAGTCTCATGAATAAGTCACATACTAAAGATCAATAATGATAATGTCTATTTCAAGGAACAAAGCAATGTATCATAAACATAGTATGTGATATATTCAACATCTCCATGTTGCCTCTAGGGCATATCACCAACAGCCTCCCACTTGCACTAGAGTCAACCATGTAGGTATCTAATACCCATTGCCCTAGTGTGAGCCTCATGCTTTGGTCGGGAAGCGGCTTTGTCAGCGGATCTGCAATGTTCAAATCCGTTTGTACTTTGCATATCTTAACATCGCCTCTCTCACAATCTCGCGGATGAGATGAAATCGCCGTAGAATGTGCTTGGAATTACAGTGCGATCTAGGCTCCTTGGCTTATGCAATGGCTCCACTTGTTGTCACAATGAGGTCCATTGGGTGGAGGCACTAGCCATCACACCAAGCTTAGAAACAAATTTCTTGATCCAAACGACCTCTTTAGCGACTTGAGCCGATATGTACTAAACACATTGTAGAATCAACAACGTCTCTGCTTGGAACTCTTTCACTCACCGCACCGCCATTCGTGCGAAACACAAATCCAGATTGCGATCTAAAATCATCTTTGTCAGTTTGGAAGCTAGCATCGGTGTAACCATTTACAACGAGCTCTTCCTCACCCCCATAGACGAGGAACACATCTTTAGTTCTTCTCAATTACTTTAAGATGTTCTTTACGGTAATCCAGTGACTTTCACCTGGATCTGACTGGTATGTACTCGTAGCACTTAAAGCATACGAGATATCTAGACGTGTACAAAGCATGGCATACATAATGGATCCAATAGCTGAAGCATATGGAATCGCATTCATTTTATCCCGCTCATCAGGTGTACTAGGACACTGATTCTTGCTAAGATTTATACCATGTGACATAGGTAGCAAGCCTTTCTTGGATCTGACTTCCGGAGAACAGTGGGCAACAGGCTGTATCAGATGCCAACAGTGAACAAACACCTTTTCTCGGTGATCGTTGTGCCATTAACTGAGGAGTAGGAGCTAAGTGTCCATTTTTTCTATGAGATGGAATCACCCGGTGAAGCATAGCTGGGCTACGGTGAAGCTGCACCGGAGCAGGCAACACTTCCGGAGAACAGTGGGCAACAGGCTGTATCAGATGCCAACAGTTAACAAACACCTTTTCTCGGTGATCGTTGTGCCTTTTAACGAGGAGTAGTAGCTAAGTGTCCATTTTTTCCATGAGATGGAATCACCCGGCGAAGCATAGCTGGGCTACGGTGAAGCTGCATCGGAGCAGGCAACACTTCCGGAGAACAGTGGGCAACAGGCTGTATCAGATGCCAACTGTGAGCAAACACCTTTTCTCGGAGATTGTTGTGCCTTTAACTGAGGAGTAGTAGCTAAGTGTCCATTTTTTTCTATGAGATGGAATCACCCGGTGAAGCATAGGCGGGCTACAAGTGAAGTCGCACTCGGCGAGCAGCAGTTCCCAGAGAACAAGGGCAACAGGCTATATCGGATGCCAACAGCGAACAAACACCTTTTCTCGGTGATCGTTGTGCCTTTAACTGAGGAGTAGTAGCTAAGTGTCCATTTTTTTCTATGAGATGTAATCAGCCGATGAAGCATAGCTGGGCTACGGTGAAGCTGCACTCGAGCAGGCAACACTTCCGGAGAATAGTGGGCAACAGGCTGTATCAGATGCCAACAGTGAACAAACACCTTTTCTCGGTGATCGTTGTGCCTTTAACTGAGGAGTAGTAGCTAAGTGTCCATTTTTTCTATGAGATGGAATCACCCGATGAAGCATAGTTGGGCTACGGTGAAGCTGCACTCGAGCAGGCAACACTTCCGGAGAATAGTGGGCAACAGGCTGTGTCAGATGCCAACAGTGAACAAACACCTTTTCTCGGTGATCATTGTGCCTTTAAGTGAGGAGTAGTAGCTAAGTGTCCATTTTTTCTATGAGATGGAATCACCCGATGAAGCATAGTTGGGTTACGGTGAAGTCGCATCGAGGCGGGCAACACTTCGGAGAACAAGGGCAACAGTCAGTCGGATGCCAACAGTGAACAAACACCTTTTCTCGGTGATCGTTGTGCCTTTTAGCGAGGAGTAGTAGCTAAGTGTCTATTTTTTCTATGAGATGGAATCACCCGGTGAAGCATAGCTGGGCTACGGTGAAGCTGCACCGGTGCAGGCAACACTTCCGGAAGCAAGGGCAGCAGTCGATCGGATGCCAGCAAAGAACAAACACCTTTCTCGGTGATCGTTGTGCCTTTAACCGAGAAGTAGTAGCTAAGTGTCCATTTTTCTATGAGATGGAATCACCGATGAAGCATAGGCGGGCTACGGTGAAGCCGCACTCGAGCAGGCAACACTTCCGGAGAATAGTGGGCAACAGTCAGGTCGATGATGCCAAAGGAACAAACACCTTTTCTCGGTGATCGTTGTGCCTTTAACTGAGGAGTAGTAGCTAAGTGTCCATTTTTTCTATGAGATGGAATCACCCGATGAAGCATAGTTGGGCTACGGTGAAGCCGCACTCGGCGAGCAACACTTCCGGAGAACAAGGCAACAGTCGTCGGATGCCAGCGGTGAACAAACACCTTTTCTCGGTGATCGTTGTGCCTTTTAGTGAGGAGTAGTAGCTAAGTGTCTATTTTTTCTATGAGATGGAATCACCCGGTGAAGCATAGCTGGGCTACGGTGAAGCTGCACCGGTGCAGGCAACACTTCCGGAGAACAATGGGCAACAGGCTATATCAGATGTCAACAGTGAACAAACACCTTTTCTTGGTGCTCATTATGCCTTTAACTGAGGAGTAGTAGCTAAGTGTCCATTTTTTCTATGAGATGGAATCACCCGATGAAGCATAGTTGGGCTACAGTGAAGCTGCACTCGAGCAGGCAACAATTCCAGAGAACAGTGGGCAACATGCTGTATCAGATGCCAACAGTGAACAAACACCTTTTCTCGGTGATCGTTGTGCCTTTTAGCGAGGAGTAGTAGCTAAGTGTCAATTTTTTCTATGAGATAGAATCACCCGGTGAAGCATAGCTGGGCTACGGTGAAGCTGCACCGGAGCAGGCAACACTTCCGGAGAACAGTGGGCAACAGGCTGTATCAGATGCCAACAGTGAACAAACACCTTTTCTCGGAGATCGTTGTGCCTTTTAACGAGGAGTAGTAGCTAAGTGTCCATTTTTTCTATGAGATGGAATCACCCGGTGAAGCATAGCTGGGCTACGGTGAAGCTGGACCGGAGCAGTCAACACTTCCGGAGAACAGTGGGCAACAGGCTATATCGGATGCCAACAGTGAACAAACACCTTTTCTCGGTGATCGTTGTGCCTTTAACTGAGGAGTAGTAGTTAAGTGTCTATTTTTTCTATGAGATGGAATCACCCGGTGAAGCATAGCTGGGCTACGGTGAAGTCAGCACTCGGCGAGCAACAGTTCTAGAGAACAAGGCAACAGTCGAGATGCCAACAGTGAACAAACACCTTTTCTCGGTGATCGTTGTGCCTTTAACTGAGGAGTAGTAGCTAAGTGTCCATTTTTTCTATGAGATAGAATCACCCGGTGAAGCATAGCTGGGCTACGCTGAAGCTGCACCGGAGCAGGCAACACTTCCGGAGAACAGTGGGCAACAGTCATGTCGATGCCAGCAAAGAACAAACACCTTTCTCGGTGATCGTTGTGCCTTTTAACGAGGAGTAGTAGCTAAGTGTCCATTTTTCTATGAGATGGAATCACCCGTGAAGCATAGGCGGGCTACGGTGAAGTCGCACCGAGCAGTAACACTTCCGGAGAACAAGTGGGCAACAGTCAGTCGATGCCAACAGTGAACAAACACCTTTTCTCGGTGATCGTTGTGCCTTTTAACGAGGAGTAGTAGCTAAGTGTCCATTTTTTCCATGAGATGGAATCACCCGGCGAAGCATAGCTGGGCTACGGTGAAGTCATCGGAGCGGGCAACACTTCCGGAGAACAAGGGCAACAGTCATGTCGATGCCAACAAAGAACAAACACCTTTTCTCGGAGATCGTTGTGCCTTTTAGCGAGGAGTAGTAGCTAAGTGTCTATTTTTTCTATGAGATGGAATCACCCGGTGAAGCATAGCTGGGCTACGGTGAAGCTGCACCGGCAGCAGGCAACACTTCCGAACAACAGTGGGCAACAGTCATATCAGATGCCAACAGTGAACAAACACCTTTTCTCGGTGATCGTTGTGCCTTTAACTGAGGAGTAGTAGGTAAGTGTCCATTTTTTTCTATGAGATAGAATCACCCGGTGAAGCATAGTCAGCTCTGTTGAAGTCGCACCGAGCAGAAACACTTCCGGAGAACAAGGGGCAACAGTCATGTATCGATGTGCCAAAGGAACAAACACCTTTCTCGGTGATTGTTGTGCCTTTTAGCGAGGAGTAGTAGCTAAGTGTCCATTTTTCTATGAGATGGAATCACCCGTGAAGCATAGTGGGCTACGGTGAAGTCTGCCGAGCGAGCAACACTTCCGGAGAACAAGGGCAATAGGTCATGTCGGATGCCAACAGTGAACAAACACCTTTTCTCGGAGATCGTTGTGCCTTTTAACGAGGAGTAGTAGCTAAGTGTCCATTTTTTCTATGAGATGGAATCACCCGGTGAAGCATAGCTGGGCTACGGTGAAGCTGGACTCGAGCAGGCAACAGTTCTAGAGAACAGTGGGCAACAGGCTATATCAGATGCCAACAGTGAACAAACACCTTTTCTCGGTGATCGTTGTGCCTTTTAGCGAGGAGTAGTAGCTAAGTGTCCATTTTTTCTATGAGATGGAATCACCCGGTGAAGCATAGGCGGGCTACGGTGAAGCCGCACCGAGCGATCAACACTTCCGGAGAACAAGGGCAACAGTCAGATCGATGCCAACAGTGAAAAACACCTTTTCTCGGTGATCGTTGTGCCTTTAACTGAGGAGTAGTTGCTAAGTGTCCATTTTTTTCTATGAGATGGAATCACCCGATGAAGCATAGCTGGGCTACGGTGAAGCTGCACTTGAGCAGGCAACACTTCCGAAGAACAGTGGGCAATAGGCAGTATCAGATGCCAACAGTGAACAAACACCTTTTCTCGATGATCGTTGTGCCTTTAACTGAGGAGTAGTAGCTAAGTGTCCATTTTTTCTATGAGATGGAATCACCCGATGAAGCATAGTTCGGCTACGGTGAAGCTGCACTCGAGCAGGCAACAATTCCGGAGAACAGTGGGCAACAGGCTGTATCAGATGCCAACAGTGAACAAACACCTTTTCTCGGTGATCGTTGTGCCTTTTAGCGAGGAGTAGTAGCTAAGTGTCTATTTTTTCTATGAGATGGAATCACCCGGTGAAGCATAGCTGGGCTACGGTGAAGCTGCACCGGTGCAGGCAACACTTCCGGAGAACAGTGGGCAACAGTCATGTCGATGCCAGCAATGAACAAACACCTTTCTCGGTGATCGTTGTGCCTTTAACGAGGAGTAGTAGCTAAGTGTCCATTTTTCTATGAGATGTAATCACCGATGAAGCATAGTTGGGCTACGGTGAAGCCGCACTCGGCGAGCAACACTTCAGGAGAACAAGGGCAACAGTCAGTCGATGCCAACAGTGAACAAACACCTTTTCTCGGTGATCGTTGTGCCTTTTAGCGAGGAGTAGTAGCTAAGTGTCTATTTTTTCCAAGAGATGGAATCACCCGGTGAAGCATAGCTGGGCTACGGTGACGCTGCACCGGTGCAGGCAACACTTCCGGAGAACAGTGGGCAATAGGGCATGTCGATGCCAACAAAGGAACAAACACCTTTCTCGGTGATCGTTGTGCCTTTAAGCGAGGAGTAGTAGCTAAGTGTATGTTTTTCTATGAGATAGAATCACCGGTGAAGCATAGCTGGGCTCTGCACTGCAGCAGGCGGCGGCAATTCCGAGAACAAGGGCAACAGTCGATCCGATGCCAACAAAGTGAACAAACACCTTTTCTCGGTGATCGTTGTGCCTTTTAGCGAGGAGTAGTAGCTAAGTGTCTATTTTTCTATGAGATGGAATCACCCGTGAAGCATAGGCGGGCTACGATGAAGCTGCACGGTGCGAGCAACACTTCCGGAGAACAAGGCAACAGTCATGTCGATGCCAACAAAGAACAAACACCTTTTCTCGGTGATCGTTGTGCCTTTTAGCGAGGAGTAGTAGCTAAGTGTCTATTTTTCCATGAGATGGAATCACCCGTGAAGCATAGCCGGGCTACGGTGAAGTCGCACGGTGCGAGCAACACTTGGGAGAACAAGGGCAACAGTCGATCGATGCCAACAGTGAACAAACACCTTTTCTCGGTGATCGTTGTGCCTTTAACTGAGGAGTAGTAGCTAAGTGTCTGTTTTTTCTATGAGATAGAATCACCCGGTGAAGCATAGCTGGGCTACGCAGAAGCTGCACCAGAGCAGGCAGCACTTCCAGAGAACAGTGGGCAACAGGCTGTATCAGATGCCAACAGTGAACAAACACCTTTTCTCGGTGATCGTTGTGCCTTTTAGCGAGGAGTAGTAGCTAAGTGTCTATTTTTTCTATGAGATGGAATCACCCGGTGAAGCATAGCTGGGCTACGATGAAGCTGCACCGTGCGAGCAACACTTCCGAGAACAAGGGCAGCAGTCATCGGATGCCAGCGGAACGAACACCTTTTCTCGGTGATCGTTGTGCCTTTAACTGAGGAGTAGTAGCTAAGTGTCCATTTTTTCTATGAGATGGAATCACCCGGTGAAGCATAGCTGGGCTACGGTGAAGCTGCACCGGAGCAGGCAACACTTCCGGAGAACAGTGGGCAGCAGTCAGATCGATGCCAACAAGGAACAAACACCTTTTCTCGAGATCGTTGTGCCTTTTAACGAGGAGTAGTAGCTAAGTGTCCATTTTTCTATGAGATGGAATCACCCGTGAAGCATAGCCGGGCTACGGTGAAGCCGCACCGAGCGAGCAACACTCAGGAGGAGAACAAAGGCAACAGTCAGTCGATCGATGCCAACAAAGAACAAACACCTTTTCTCGGTGATCGTTGTGCCTTTTAGCGAGGAGTAGTAGCTAAGTGTCTATTTTTTCCAAGAGATGGAATCACCCGGTGAAGCATAGCTGGGCTACGGTGAAGCTGCACCGGCGAGCAACACTCCGGAGAACAAGGCAACAGTCAGTGTCGATGCCAACAAAGTGAACAAACACCTTTTCTCGGTGATCGTTGTGCCTTTAACTGAGGAGTAGTAGCTAAGTGTCTGTTTTTTCTATGAGATAGAATCACCCGGTGAAGCATAGCTGGGCTACGCAGAAGCGCACTGCAGCGGCAATTCCGAGAGAACAAAGGCAACAGTCATGATCGATGCCAACAGTGAACAAACACCTTTTCTCGGTGATCGTTGTGCCTTTTAGCGAGGAGTAGTAGCTAAGTGTCTATTTTTTCTATGAGATGGAATCACCCGGTGAAGCATAGCTGGGCTACGATGATGAAGGACCGAAATGGCAACAGAGGGGGTGAATGGTGCCTTTAAAACTTCCTCCCTAAGTTCTACTTCTCCTTTAGCTAGAAAGCTAAGAAGTCGAAAACAACACTCAACCGAACACAAAACCATAAAACAAGAAGTCGTAACCGAAGACAACCGTTGTCGTAATCGTGAAACTATGTCGGGTTTTGACCGTGGTCGAAGGAGCCGATCGTCGAAACTTGACGAAGATGAGGCGTGGTCGGCACCGAGCTGCAGCGCACGACCACCGAAACTCGTCGTGGTCGTAAGACCGAAAATTGCGAGCTGCACAGTAAATACTGTTTTGTCGGACGCACGACCACAGAGCAAGAATTTGAAGAACTTTTGATTTATAAATCCAGAAAGCAAGAAACTTCAAACTTAGCAAGGATATGATCTCTAGAAGTAGATTTGACAAGAAAATCAGAGATCTAAGCAAGGTACAGAGAGAAGACCAAAGGCGAAAAAAATGCGAGCGAGCACGGGAGGCGGAAGACTGAGAATCAAGAGATTTCTCCGATTTCAACTCGGCTCTCGGGAATGAAATGGCCAAATGGTCTTTAGATAGATTCCCTGTTCTGAGCAAAGAAACACAAGCCAAAACTCAAGTAGAACACGAATAACAGTCAGAACAAAACGAGAGCAAATAGATCAAACAGATCATCTCAAGAACACAAACAGAGAAAGATACAGAGATGAATCCAATCTTTTCTATTGCACATGGAGGTTTCTCTGACCACTCCATCGGAGGTACACGAGCATCCATGCTCTTACCGAGACAACTCACACAAGATAGAGAGGAACACTCAGAGCACTCAGGGGATAACCTCACTTTGCTCCTGAGACCTAACCTCTCTATTTATAGTCTCACTGCCTAACGGTCTCAACAGACCACCGTTCTGAGAGAGTCCAGTGCTGCAGGCCTCGAGTGCTTTGCCCATTACCCGTGGGCAACGGCTCCACCGCTTGCCCAATAGCACCACCAACTCCAAGTGCTTTCCCGGAGGACACGGCTTCCTTTGCGAGCTTTGGCATTTCTCCAAAATGCCCTTGACAGCCTCCCAAGCTTCCTCCTCATGCCTTCTTTTTTTCGGTTACACCACTCGGACAAGACCACGTCCTCTTGGCTTCCACGTCGTTCGGACCTCAACATCTCCTATGTCTAGTCCCGACCTCTCTAAGCCTCACCAAGACATGTCTCCCAGTACCTGCAACCATCACGGACAACAAAACCATCACATAGCACCGATCCATACTCGCACAAATCACACGAGCTCAAGTCTTTTCCACAGAAATTAGACTTTACTAAACCTTGTCAAAATGTAGAACAAACCAGTCTACAAGGTCCACAACAACACAAGGAACCCAACCGACCAAACCTCACCGTGTCGGACATGAAATGCACCCTCACGACCAATTTTAGTGATCCCGCACGACCACGGTCATCCAACCGATAACGTGGTCGAGCGCGTTTCGACCACGTTCAATTCTCGCGCTAACGTGGTCGTAGCTCCTTCCGAGCGCACAACGCGGTCGCACCACCGAAGTGCCTGGCGTAGTCGTGGCTCCTTTCCCACAACGTGGTCGAGGCCTCGAGCTCCCACAACGTGGTCGTGGCGCCCACCGACCACGGCCAAAGTGGTCGAGCCCGACCGCCCAACGTGGTCGAGGCTCCGATCCCACAACGTGGTCGTAAACCCCAGCGCCGAGTGCCGACCACGGTCAAATCTTCCGAGGGCTCCGCAACGTGGTGAAGCACGAGCGCTGGCGTGATCGAGCGCTCCCAATTGCCAGCGTGGTCGTAAACCCTTCCGACCACGCCAAAATACTCGTCTGCTGCTGGCTGAAATCCGATTACCACCAACGTGGTCGTGCGCTACCCGTGACTTCGATCACGTTCAAATTCGCGGGGCGCCACAACGTGGTCGTAGACCACCCGTTGAGTTCAGCGTGGTCGTATAACCTTCCGACCACGACCACCATGGTCGACAAACTCGGAAGAGTTTCGACCACGACCAAACGTGGTCGCACGAACCGTGGACAAGTCGTACCGACTTCATTTCGCCGAGTTAAGACTTTGCAATAAA